>CM060875.1:315911-460000 GCA_030737845.1 Acorus calamus
TTTGCCAGATCTATCTATGATTCTGCAGGTGCTAATATCGAACTGTATGACAGCAAAATACATCCATAACACCTAAAGGAAAATACATTTATTGTCGTTAATGCATAAATAAAGAGACCAGTAAATAAATAAAAAATTCCTTCTATGGTTCCACATGAGAAACCAGTACAAATATAACCTACATGTCCAATCGAACTATAAGCTAGAAGATTTAAAAGATTATACTGAACAAAATCACTTTTAAAAATCTTAATCAAACTGACAGCACCAATAATGTTTTTTTAGCACCATACATTTCTCTGACATAGCATAAAGATGGAGGAAAATCCTTATCATCACTATTCAGAACCTTCACTTCCAATAAGGGTCATAGAATCATAGCCCAAATAACCATGGAGAAATCTAAAATTCATGATAAACAAATTTGAAATTTCCTGCTTATCTTTTCCTTCACTAATACTATCAACTGAAAATCCGGTAAGATTGATCTAAGGAGAGCCTTTCCAACTACAAGATAGAAATACCTGCAAGTGATCCGTAAAGTTTGATTGCTTTCTCTCAATCTCCAGGAGTTGCTTTTGTATCAATACAAGTTGATTCGCAGTGTGCAAACAGCATCCACGTAATGTTTCTGAACATATTTCTGTTACAGTTGAATCCATACTCCCTCGCTTTTGTGTCGTTGGGGAACAAATGTGATCTTCTAGATGAGTTTGTCCAGCCGCAGACCGTGATACCAGTTTTTTCACCATGTTATCATGCTCCAAAGAGTCATGCAGAACATTCACATGCTTAGTATCACAACTTCCACTAACAAAATCTGACATAGGAGAACAATCAGGTTTATCATCCATCTGAAGATAATCATAATCACTTTCTTGAAACCTTGTTGAATCATCAGTTGTTCTTTCCAAAGTCTTGGTAATGCAGCTTCCTTCAGACTCTTCATGAAGACCATCCATTATGGAAGGTGGGTGAGCCCTTGGAAGGGATATTTCAACATGCCATTCGCTACTTTGAGAACATCGAGATTGTACATAATTTGAACATGCCATTTTCATAGCTAATGGGGCTCTTTTATTTACTGAATTAGTGGAGTCGACAGGGTTAACTTTTCTGGAAGATGTATCTTTCCACCCACCTCCACTCACACTCGCAATATCAGTGAAATCACCTCCAATGAAATTGTCTGTCAACAATAAGATAATAGCAACACTTGTTGAGGGAAGTTATCTCTGAAGGAAATTTTAAAAAGAAGGCAGGTGCAGAAGAAACCATATGGTCAAATGAATCAAGTGTTCTAAGCATCATTTGAAGTGATGACATAACAAGTGCCTAACAAGCACATTCCCCTTACCAGAATGCCTCTGATTTCTGTTACAAATGGACAAAGTTTTAAAGAGAAGAATTGAACAAATATTACTTTTGTACAGCCAAATCAATCATAACATTCAAGTAAGGGGCGCGATTGTGGTACAAGCAACAAAAAGAGAGAAGTATGTTTCAGAAGTAGGGTGACATGGAGACTGGGGTACATAAAAAGTATAATAAAACTTCCACGAAAATTCCTTGAACAACTTTTAAATCATGCAATGCCCAACCTTTTGTTGATGATCCAACTTCTGAAGGCTCTGGAGAATGGAGAGATGGAAATTTTTTCCAGTACTGTAGAGCCTGCATGACTGAATCCCTAACCGGCTTCACCTTTAAAAAGCATAAGAACACAATTAAGACAACCTCCCAATTTATTAAATGTAAAGAAAAACTTCTATTTCATGAGTCAAGATGTGAGAACCTTGTCAAAACGACAGGATTCCAGTGCGCGGATGCAGGAAGACTTGAAAGACCCAAGTGAAGATCCACCGCATTCAGCAATACCAGCTAATGCTGTTGATGCAGATTTGCGTGTCGTCCAGTCACTGCTCTTGAGTGCGTCTTGAATGCTATTCATTGCTGAGGACATAGCCTGCTCTGTTGAAGCGCCACCTGCCTACGTAATTGAGAGAAACAAGCAAAAAAAAAAATTTAAATGTTGCCAGAGAAAATAGAAAAACATTCTAAGAATAACTTACTCTCAAAAGGGAAAACAAATTTCATATCAACAGACAATAGACCATTTAATTCGGAGTTTAGAGTGTATAAATTTGGTAAGAAATCAAAGCATTCCCTATATAAATCTAAATCCTAATCCTGTTAGAATTACAGTAGTTAATTTGATCAGCTTTGGGCATTTCCAACTGGTCTAATAACTTCTGCTACCTGCTAAAAAAACATTGTACATTTGAATAAATTTGTAAATACACCACATGGTTCAAACAAAGTATAATGTGACAGAAGGCATGAAAGAAAAGAAATTAATCACACCCAATTCTCCAAGTAACTTTATACGTTTTTTAACTTTCAAAGTGCATTTAAAAATAAAAAAAATCCAGGAATACCTGAATAATGCTCTGGAGGAGCTCGATGAGCGCTGGCTTCCCCATGAAGTGCTGGTTCTTCATTAGCTTTACGCTCCGCACAAGCATCCGTAACAAAACAGGGGCAGGAGGGTCAGTTGCATTGTCCACGATGCTCGCCAAACAAAGCGCCGACCCGGTCTGGACCTGCTTGTTCTGCTCCCCTAACACCTCAAACAGTGGCTTCACAAGCATAACGAAGCACCCATTGCCCATATCATCCCCGCCGCTCATCTTGGACGCTAACACCCCCACCGTCTCCACGCATGCATCCCTCACCACCGAGTCTGAGTCCTTCAATCGCTTGACGATACTCCCAACCATCTTAGGCAAATGGGGGGCCACGATCGCTCCATGTGACTTCGCGAGAGTGCCCATGACTCTCACACATTCCTTGCGGACCAAGCTCTTCTGCTCAGAGTCCGTCTCGAGCACGCACGAGAGAAGGGCCGCGAGCGGCTCTGGCCCCGCCAATCCAAAGGCAATCCGCTCGAGCTCCTCCGACCCGATCTGGTACGTATCACGGTCAGAAAGCTTGTTCAGAGCCGAGACCACTCTTTGCTTTAGCTCGAACGCCGCCTGGTGCGGGTTCGCTCTGCCGATCCCCTTCGGCTTTGGATTCGCTAAAGACCTCATTTTTTTCACTTTTGGGGATCTCCGGCTTCTCGATCTCCTTCTATATAACCTCTCTATGTGATCTATGTATTACCCAATCGAGTAGATCTCCTCTTAGGGTTTCGAAAGGGGGAGTCTTTGGTGCCATCCCTATCCATATAAGGTAACAATGGCTGCGCAGAACAGCATAAAAAATTCGAATGTTCAGTAAATGATAATCTCACAAAACCAAGAAATCAAAATATGCCCTATAAATCACTGCAAAAAAACAACTTTTTAAAGAAAAATCAAACACCATATGCAAACAAAAAAAAAAACCTTACCATTTTGTTTGAAATAAAACAAGAGTGCAACGTCGTCTTCGATGAAGAAGTGCAGATTTGAAATCAAACAAAAATATATATATTTTTTGAACTCGAAATCGTCACAAGAGAGATACAAAAAGGGGAGTCTCGGATTGAGAGACGCTTTGGGACGAACTTCGATGAGAAAACTCACCTGCAAAAAGCGACGTTTGAGCGAGAGTGAGTGAGAGAATCGTTGCTTCTGAAAGCCGATTTTTGACATTTCGCGCTGCGATTTCAAATTCTGGTGGTCCCTTCTTTTTATTTGTTTTTTATTAATATTTTTGTGATTTTGTGATACGTGTTTTTTTTCCGTTTCTGGTGAGATTCACGGACCACCGTCCGATCAGGGGACACGTCTGACACGTACTGAGATTCTCATTCGAGGAGTTGTTATACCAGTTTTTGAATTGTTTTTGTTATCTAGTGAATGAATCAGTTGATCCTGACCGTCCGTGGACAATTAAACGTGTAAGTGCAAAAAAACAAAGGTGGACATCTGTTAAGAATGAAATGCAGGGGTATTTTTGGAACAACACCTACCCACCTGTACCAGAGTTAACGTTTGATGAGGGCATCTTGGGAATGCGTGTATTTTGGGAATGGAAAGTCCTGGAGAAGAAAAGGAGGGCATTTCGGGAAGGGAACTCGAAAGGCTTCGGTTGGTGTTTCGGAAGATCAGCCGAACGGATACTGGTGAGGGATTCTGGAACTTCGTCGGGGTTTAAGTTTATTTCGATTTCACTTTTTTTGTTGAATTTTTTTTTAAAATTGATCGATGGTTTTGGTGACTGTAGGTTGATGAAAGGTTTGGGTTTTTAGGGTTATGAATTCCTGATAAGTTCTGTGTTTTGCTGTTCTTGCTGTTATCTTGCGCACAAATTTAAGATAATGTAACTTTGTTGAAGCCTGAAATCATGTGAGAGTGAAAAAAAAATGTAGTCTTGATTTAGTGAATGATTTGATTAAAAGGTTATTGATTTTGTAGGTTGCAATCTGTTTCTTGCGTTGCTGAAATTTTCGTTTGTATGCTTGCCTGGTAATGTATCTCATTCACAAATGCATGAATTTTAATGGGAAAAATTTTAAATGAGTGAATGATTGATCACAGCAGGAAAAAAATGGTTTTTTGTCACTGGTTGAAAGAAGAATCTTTGATTGATGCATTTTTTTATATTTAAAACTACTCAGAAAATATTGATTTTGTAGTTTGGAATCTGTTTCATGCATTTCTGAAATTTTCATTTGTACTCTTGCGTGGTAATGTATTGGTTATTGTTCACAAATGCATGAATTTCAAGGAGACAATATTCAAAAATCAATGGTGTGTTGCAGACTTGCAGCCTTCACAACATAAATGACATGGAACCACATACTCCTACTAAGAAAATGGAAGTTGTGGTGGGAACCAGCCAGATGACCACTCCTCAATCTTCACCGCTTTCCCGCCGAACGCGTTCCCAAGCTGCACCAGATTGGAATTCGCAAGAATTACTCGTTCTTGTGAGCCAGATCGCCTCCATCAATTCGGAATTCAAGAAGACCCTCTCTTCATGCCAGAAGTGGAAGATGGTGTCCGAGAACTTGATGGAGTATGGTTTCGTCAGACCCTCGTCCCAGTGCCGGTCAAAGTGGAATTCACTTGTGGAGGATCACAGGAAGATCATAAATTGGGAGATTTGCTACGGGTCTGGTTCGTATTGGAGCTTAGAAAGTGAAGGAGGGTGGAACTCAAGCTTCCGGTTTTTTCGGATAAGGAGGTTTTTGGTTTGGTGGATGATGTGCTCAAAGAAGCTCAGATGAATGTTGAAGTGGATAATGATCCTGGAGATACCATTGTGGTCGAGGATGAAAAGCTACCCCTTCTAGAATTCGGTAATGAAATCATGACAATTTCTTACTATTTATGTTTATATATGTTAATCAAACATGTTGTCTATGATCAATTAGAAGTTATTTAGGGTGTATTAGTGCATGTAAGAAAACGAAGAAAAATGAGGGAAACGTAAAATTTTCCCTTTGATGACTCAAAAAACCGGTGTTTGTGCCACTTAAGAGAGAAAAAAAAAACTTTCCTCTTTTTTCCTTTCCTCAATTGTCTTATTAACAAAAGTCTTTTTCCCTTGCCACAGGAGAGTGAGGGAAAGTGAGGGAAGATTTTAGTTTTTGTCACTTTTTATCACATGCACAAGCAACATGTTTTATTTCTATCACCTTCCATCACATGCACAATTTACCGGGAAAATGATTTCCTTTCCATCGGTTTCTCTGTGACTTAAGATTCTTTCATTTTCCTTCATTTTCCATGCAAGATGCGCACAAACACACTTTTATAGGTGTTACGGATTGAAATAAGTCATATTATGTATTCCTGATCGACAAATGCGGATGATTATATCATTAAAATTGATTTATTTACTATACACCCACACAGTGCGTTGCCCTTCCATTTATTCATATACTGAAGGAAACACATGATGAATTAGTATGTAACAAATATGCTGTGACAGTGAGATCATTATGACTAATATTTTTCTGAGTATCCTCGTTAATGCAGTCTTATTTGGAATCTTCCATAATCAGTGCTCCCCTTCAAACAATAAAATATTGTTTTTCTGTTTTTCTCAACGCTTTCGTTAATGAAGCTTCCATTTTCTAGGCTCTTGGAATACCACTCCTTCCCAGCTCCAAAAGAGAAACAAGGAGATGATGGTACAGAAATGGCATATGAGTCATCAACTTCAGAGAATGAGTCCTAAGAAGGCTGCATACACCAGACGTAATGTCAAAAACACTGAGAGGGTGAAACTGCTTTGTAAAACTCAGCAACTGGTGGAGTGTTCTATGGACACACCTGCATTGCCATGGATCAATGAGACAGAGACGATGCAAGAGACGGTTCAAAAACCACATGAAAATCTTTATCAACTTGTAGGGAATTCAGAGCTCATAATTGTAAAGCCTGATGATAATATTACAGAGTTGGGAAGAGACAATGCTGAGCCACAAATAAAGTTTTGTGAAAAGACCACAGCTGTGAATGAGTTGCAAGAGATTGAGCAGAGAGCAGACATGAATCTTCAGCGACTCGGGGAGGATTCTGAGAAGGTGATACAAATGGATGAGAGGTTACATGAGAATCCTCACCAAGATATAGAGGATTCTGAGCAGTCTATAACTATTAAGCCTGAGAACAACAATGCAGAGATGGCGGAGAATCTGCAAGAAAATCTTAAACAGCAGAAAGAAGGTTCTGAGGAGGCCAAAACTGCTAAACCTCTGAGTGATGATATTGTGGGTGTGCAAGAGATGGCACTTAAACTGCAAGAGAATTTTAAAGAGGCCAGTCTTGCAAGACCTCAGAATGACAAGAGAGAAAAATTGCAAGAAATGTCGCAGAGGCTTCAAGAGAAAGCTGAAGCTGTACACGCCATACTTAGCGGGGAATTAATTGATGGAAGTCATGATACAGTGTCTATGGCGATGGAGATGGAGTTTGTGAGGCTTCAGGGGGATGAGCTGATCCGAATCCTTCAGGATGTTGTCGAAATGCTTGGTCAGTATAATAGATTGATCAAGGAAGAGGATTGCAGTGCATCTAACAGTAAAACTTAAAAAGAGTTCCAACAGTTCAATTGATTATAAGCAATTGATGCTGGTTGTTCTTGCATCAATTCTGAGAGAGGAGTTGGAATACCTCTCATCTGATATCGTGGGATTTGTTGTTATGTTTGTGAGGAAAATCATCTTGTTTATACATTAACTGTTATTTTTGAATCGGAAAATGATCTGGTGAACAAAAACTTAACATTTGGAAATGTGTTTAGCATGATTTTGCTTTTTAAAAAAGTGAATAGCACAAATGTTTTTTTAAACATCTCTACAAAGCAAGCTTAATTAAAAAATTTGTTATATCTTCAGTATAAAAGATATTTTTTTTAAAATTTAAAAAGCATAGAAAATGAGCTTCTTTATAAATTTTTTTATTAAATTATTTTATTTCAAATCATACTTTTTAACCCCCCGTTTGGGGTGAAGAATAAAGGATGAATAGGGGAGAATACAGTAGAATAAGCCCCAAACAGCTGTTTGTTTGACAAGAATAAACCTTGATAGTTATGTCTGGATAAGATAGAATAAGGCCTGATAACTATTCTAAGAAAATGGTGGAATTGTTTATCAGGGCTTATCTATGCCAATGGATAAAAATACCCTTCTTGTCATTTTAAAATATTTATCTCACATAATACTCTCTGCACACATTTCAAAAACTATCACATCTATCATATCCCACTCATATCTCTTATACTTATTCCCAAACACAAATAATTTATGCAAGGGTATAATTGTCATTTAAAAAGTCATAAACTCTTATCCATCTCTTATCTACCACTTATCCATATTTTATTCAAAGTGAACCAAACAATAAAAATATCAATTTTACGTTTTCCAATGAGAATAACAAAAAAGACAACCAAACAAAAATTTACTTATTCATCATGGATTGTTATCTATCCCAGTATAACTATCAAGGGCAAATGATCTTATGTCTCACCCCAAACGGGCCCAACGTTTTTCTCAAGTGCATTAAATATCACAAAATCTATAGAATTCTTATGCCCCGTTTGGGAAGTGGAATAGCGGGTATAAGGGTAGAGGGTGGTATAAGAATGGATAAAGAAAATGATTGTTTGTTTGCAGAGTATAACTTGGTATTACTAAGTCAGTTTAAACGAGTATAAGAGAGTATAACAATTCTAAGTAACCCTTAGGATAAGCTATACTCACTTTATCTATTCTCATGGACTCACATGTCAAATCAATTTTTTATATCTTATCATATCAAATCACCTATCAACACATCTCATACATCAAAGGGCTCACCGCTCACATACCAAATCAACTTTTTTACACTTTATTTATATTTTATTTTTCATCAATCAAACAACTCAACCTTTATTCTTATATTTTTCAATGAGAATAAAAAAAAACATAACCAAACAGAAAATCTCTTATTCATATAGATTTGTTATCTATGCTGGCATAGTTATCTATCTAGAATAACTCAATTTCGCTATCCAAACGAGGATTTAGAACGTGATATAATGACATGTCCTTTTATTATAGGTTCACAGGATTATAACCCTTCTCTATTAACAAGTTTTTCCAACATTTTTTGAGCCTCGCGTTTCTAGCAATAACAACATTTTTTTTAGGGACTAACTGACTATCTCCTTGCACAGATGAAATATTGACTTAGGTTTTCTCAGGTAGAGACTTAAAAGAGGATTTTTCAGTTTTACAGTGATTTTTCTGATTTTTATAAGTTTTTAAAATGTTAACTAAAACATTGCTGGATATTTTTCACTGTACATATAACATTATATTCTAATAAAGTTAAAAGGACATTCACATATGCAGTGTGCTCTGACGAGATTCTCGCTGATACTAGATTTTTTATTTTTGTTTAGCACATGTACGAGAATTACAAAGAGAATGAAAATATTAATTCGCCGTGAAGTTGTATAAATTATTAAATTTTTAATAAAATTATGGGTGAAAGACATTTGAATCCTTATAAACATCTATAAACCCATATAAGTTCGTGTAAACTTGGGACAGGATAATTACATCCCTATAAACATAGAAACTGTGTAATACTTTACTACTGTTAAAGTTAAAATTAAACATAAATGTAATTTTACTATTATACTCTCCACAATGCACAATATAATGATTAACATGATCTTTTTAACTTGTGTAATCACCTTATCAAAATGCAAAATAAAAAATCTACGTAATATCTATAGTATATTAAATACAATACATAAATAAAATTACCTTCACAATTACAATTGTTTGAAATAGAAGCAAAATAATAATAATAATAATATTATTATTATTATTATTATGGAGTAGTACGCAACAATAACGTCAAAATCCACAAAAGAAAAAAAGTGAAAATGAGTTTGATCAGAGCAAGATGATCATTTAAAAGGATATATATATTTTTTCTATTTTTTTAATGATTTATATAAGTATTTAATTTCACACAGATAGAATATTATGATAATATATCGTCAAATTGAATAAAAAGTTAACCCATGTACTAAATTAATTTACCATTACAGTTTAAAGGACCTGTATGTCAAACTTCAAGTTTGCAAGGACTTATATAGGTTTATGGATGTTTACGAAAACTCAAATGTCTTTAACCCTAAATATATATATATATATAAATATATATATATCTTATTAAATGATGCTTATTTATTTATTTTAAATCAAAATATTGTGAAATTCACGTGGATTGTAAAATGTTATAGTATTTACAAAATGTCAAAAAAATTTAATGAGATATATATACCTCATTGGATACCAACGAGGTACATGGACTGTCAGCACTCGGCAAGGCTATCTCCACAGTCTCCTAGTAACAGCTCTAAAAAGAAAGAATTACACGTAAGATTGTCCCTGACATTATCATGTTTGATTTTTGAGGCCTCTAGACATTATTAATATTTCTGGAGCAAATTAGGATACTTGATGCCTCCTTTTTACCAATTCAATGAAGAAGTCGATAAAAATGGAGAACCATGAAGTGACACACTTGATGGAAACTTTCAAATGACAAGAATTTCCAATGGTAAATGAAATGAAAATATAGTCACCTAAAAAGGATAACACAGATCAAATTATTGAGCCAGTTGGAACCAGCCATAGACATCAGGCTTTCAGCCATGTGATCTCACTCATCCAATGTATAAGCCTGAAAAGTCAGTGAATACTCTTCTTTCGTGTTTGGCCGTAATTATAGCATAAAGAGGTGGGAATATCGGCCTCCTATGAGGCCAGCAGCACCCGACAGCGGTATTCCCCGAGAGCCCATATTGGAAATATGTTCCGATAAGCAGAATAGCTGATCATGCAGTTCCTATTGAAGACTCCCATGATCTCCTGCAATGAATGAAAGCCCAGCAAAATATTAATTGAACAAGCTCAAATATCGACAAATCCAGAGTATATGACTAAGACTGACTCGAGGCAGGAACTCTGTTTTACCATACCAGTTAAAACTATCCAACTAGGTGTAGTTAACCATTTCAGATTATGAGTCCTCTAAAAAGGTATCAATTGAAGTTTGAATCCATTCAATATCCTGCATTTATTGACAGTCTCATTTACGAACATAAAGTGTGTACCAGTTTCTTACACAATACATGGGTAAGGTAAATTAATAGCATCTTTCAGAACAGATACAATAGTCACAATCTCTTTGGAGAGAATGGTTAGGCCAAATAAGTTTTAAAATGTCCAACTCTGAATGGTCGCAGTTAATTCTTTGAAGGTAGTTCGCATAAAATTTATTAAAGAGATAATGCATCAGCAGTGGAACCATTGTTGTTACAAGGCTTGATTTTTTTGATTATCAGTATTCAGGATTCAGGACTGCATTAAAATGAAACTTGTCCATACATATGATTTACCAAGAAAATATTTGCTGAATGCAATGGGATAGAGTGTACCTGCTGAGGAAAATCACCATTCTCCATTTGCGAATTGATTAGTACCCTTGCAGCACGATGCAGAGGAACTGGATCTCTCTTGGCCTATTCAAAAAAAAAAAAAATCCCCAAAAGCAGACATACAAATAGGTCAATATAAAGTAGTTTGATAGAAAAAAGATCATCACTGCATATATTCCTTCTCTCACCCCCATTTCCTGCCAATGGCATAACATGAAATGAGAATCAATATAACATGCAGGATCAGTAAAACTAAATGAAATGTAAGCATATGGGAACATAAAAACCACACCACGCAAAATTTAGGAAGCTCGTCCATGAAATCAAACAATGTGCTAAATTTTGCGTGGAAATCACCTTCAAAGTATACTCACTGATTAGTTGGAGATCAGAATTATAACTCACTTGCATCCACAGGCTACATTTGACAATCTTGTGTACCTCATATTAACCTTAATTTTTGTGCTTCTTAAGTTCTCATGCCTGAGACTAATGTTCTATCAGTGTGGACACTGGCCAATGACTCTTGTTGGGGCTTGGATTCCTTTTTTTTTTCCCAGGAAGCATCTTCTATCTTTTTTCCTGTTTGGAAGAGGATCTGCTATTTTGCTCCATACTACTCTCTGTTTTGGAATTTCACAATCTGCCCATGCTTTTTACCATGCAGTGTTACTGAAGTCAGGGTGTGCGTCTTTTCAGGACAGTGGATGTCCTCATTACATATCAGCATTATGTGTTTCCATCAAAGTTGACAAATTAATATTACTGCAAGAGACAACTTCTGGCATGCATCTTTTCAAATTTTTTTGTTCGCACCTTTTAAAGATTGAACATCTAGAATTCCACACACCTTCCCTGATTCAACCAACTCAAACTCAGTTGGGAACTTAGCAAAACAAATCAAGTGTATTCAGAATAACGCAACACAGATCTTGAAGCATCAAAAAAAGCAAAAGAATCCATGCCGAAACTCTTCATCTTATAAAATGTGTTGATTTTGAGGCAAGACCACATGAGGTTGGCTGGCAAAAAATTAAGCAATGAACTATTTATTTAATGCAAATTTAAAACAAATCTTTAGAAATACGAGTATTATTGTTTTGTTGTCTAACAAAACTATCAAATGACATAGACCACTTAAGACAGAACCTGGTCAGCATCGATGAGAGCCAACATTGCCCATCCGGTATTCACCACATGTGATCGATCTCCTTTGAGTTTCGTATAAACCTGCTCCAAAGAAATTTTCATCAAATCAGCACTTCATAAACTAAACAAATTCACAGAGAAAACAGTGGATCATTACTGGACATTTAACAGACATCATCATAGTTTAATCTCAAAATAGTTTGGGGAATTTAGAGCATCTCCAACCACAATCCCTAAATATTCCCTACATTTAAGAGACAAAAAAGATAGGAGACCATTTAGGGAATGTATTCTCCGACCGTGCTCTCTCAATGACTTCCTACATTGTGATGTGGGGCTCATTGGGAGTATTAAAAAATTCACTAGGGTCCACCAAAAGAGTTGTTGGGAGCCAAATTTCACTCCTAAATGTGGGGAGACTTCCTCACCG
Source organism: Acorus calamus (assembly GCA_030737845.1). Taxonomy (NCBI): domain Eukaryota; kingdom Viridiplantae; phylum Streptophyta; class Magnoliopsida; order Acorales; family Acoraceae; genus Acorus; species Acorus calamus. The sequence continues at coordinate 328,432 of CM060875.1, forward strand.
GAAAAGTCTTAATGTTAAATGTAGGGAGCCCATTAGAGCCCTTTTTTTTTTTACTTTCTCCCCAATATTAACTTAGGAGCCTCCAACTCGGTAGCATTGGAGATGCATAATGAGTGGACTCGGATACAAATAATGAGTCCATATTAACCAGATATAAATGTTGTTTTGAAGCCTCACGCCAATAAGTTAGAACTATCAAGTTACATGTCCAAAAAGAAATCATTCACAATAAGGTTTCATGTTTAAGTATAACCTTGTCCTGACATGAAAGATAACTTTCTCCCCAACCACCAGAGGCCAACTGTTTTGACAGGAGAAAATCACAAGCCTTCCGAATATGAGAGCTACTCTGATAAGTTTTTCCAGCAGCCACCAGTGCCTTGACTCCAAACCAAGCAGCATAGGTGAAACACACAGCCCACGATCCATACCTATTGAATGATTAAATTAGTTAGCCAGTTTGAGATGTAGTGAAGTATGTGCCAAAGTTCATTGGTGGGAGCAGTTGTAAGCATAGATAAATGAAAATTTGAGAGGCTGGCAACTCCCTCAAAACACAGCTGAGGAATGGACTGTTCTTTATATTCAGGATCATTCAAGGAAAAATATATTTGAATCTTCATGACAATTCCAGATATACATCAATTAAGTCAATGTGCTACATAACAAACTTCTAAAGAAATACAAACCATGAACCATCTGATAGTTGTATATTCGCAATATATTTAGCTGCTTTTGCAATGCAAGATTCCATCTCATCCTTGCGATGTTTGGGATATAATTTCTTAAAGGCTACCAGTCCCTGAACTGCAGCTGAGGTACATTCAACACATCTGCAATAATGTGTTATATGGCATCAATTTGTAATTTTAAATAGTTGGAGACACAATACAGCATATATCATTTGCATAAACCCATATAATGGCCGAGACTTACGGATAATCTATCACAATATCGCCAAAGGTTTCTGCAGGATTGATTAGCTGAAAACAGAAAAATCAGAACATTAGAAATATTTCACTCTATGAATTAAACAAATTAAAAAAGAACGAGAATAAGGTTTTTCACTATGTGATTTTAACACAAGCAATAAAATATATCTCAAAATTATACAAGCAATATTTGTAATGTCCCATGCTTATACAACAAGATATTGTCTACATTGCTCTATGTGGGCTCACGGCTTTAAAATGCGTCTTGGTGTGTAAGAGTTATACTCACATATAAGCGCAAACTATCTTCCCCCATTAGGTGATGTGGGGCTAAACTCATGGTGCGAGAACTCATCTCACCCTCACCCATCCATGAGTCTTTGCTTGGGCATCTTGGCTATCACAGCCCACCACCCCTCTCAATGGGCCAGGCGCCACAATATTAGTCTCATGAAAATCATGGCACTCCAAATCAGTAAATCACTAACTATAAAAGGACCCACAAAAAATATAAAAGAGAGGAGATATTTATATTCAGCACAACACATGCATTATGACTTCTCCAGAACCTCACAATGATATTCTGAACAGCCCCCGTCACTTCATGAATAAGGTATAATTCAAGATATATGCTTTACATCATTTTGTTAAAGCTATAAACTAGAGGTCTTATGTCATTCTTACATTTCATGTGGTCCTGGTTCTCAACTGGAAAAGATAGAGATCATGATCAATATTAGAAAAATGAATGAGCCCCGGAAAAGGACCAAGGGATTGCATAGAAATTTGGGAAGTAAAAAAACCACTGGCGGAAAGAAATTCAAATTAATGCACACTTGAGTTTAACTCTAGATGGTACTTTATTCACCATGCTTTTCAATAAAACCTCAAATATCAATTAGGAAGGACAAAAAGAAAGATTACCTCCAACCAGGGGTAGGATCTTGTCAATTCATATGTTGCAAATCCACCATCCTCATTCTTCAATAATAAAAAAAAGAGGACATCAATTCAAGGAATATTAAGAAAATATACTTAAAGAGAAAAGAATAGTAACTGTTCTGAGCCCACAAAATTTATCCCAGAAAATGTAAGACAATTACAATATGCAGATAACACATACTACAGGTTGTCCCCGGAATTTTTTACTGTCAAAAAGTAGCAATCCATAACTGGAAATAAAAAAAAATTCTTGTGCACAAGGCATTCATTATTATGTGTGTCTTGCCATTAATTTTAAGTTATTACACTTAGTTATGTCAGATCACTTTGTTAAATTTTTTACCACAATTTACTAGTAAGGCATGGACAAGAGAGAGAATCTTTTGACAGCCATTGGAAGATTTTCTAGGACTCATTAAAGATTTATTAGACATTGTGGGTGCTTTCTTAGAAAATTAGGAAAATCAATAAATAAGTTGAAACCATAGATTAAACACAATTATTGTAGTAATAAATATAACATTATCTTAACCTAAGTATCCTTTTTTTTCTTTCCCCAAATGCACCCAGAGAAAAAATGTCCATATTCACAAAGAAGTGCATTCAGCAACATGTAAGCCACCTTCTTGCATTTCATAATAATATATTATATACAAATCTCCCTACCATTACTATGTATTTTTTTCTTAATGTGATCTTCATTAATATTCTAGTATAGATATGTTAAAACAAATAAAAAGAAAAAAATATATTCATTTAATACAGCCAATGTACTGTTATATCAAAAAGAAATTAAGTCACCTGCAGCGAAAGAATGACATTAACAGCATCATAAAAATTTTCCGTACTCAATGGCTCACCAACACTTTCTGAAGACATCTGAGATAACAAGAGTGAAGCCTGTACAAGGAAGAATTAAGTGATAAGTTGTAAAGACAACGGTGTTCCAGTACTTTTATGTTTTAGTGGCTACCTTCAACCCTTCTGATGTGCAGTCTGAGATGGGCCATCCATGATCTCCGGTTGAAAAAGGCCATGCACCTCGAGAAATATGGCGATACCAGAAACCTAGATCTCCAGGGCAGTCATTTAGAACCTACATGGTGAATTGCAGGAGTCCAGATAGGGGAAAAAAAATGTTTGACGGTATTGATGGGACATGGAAAAGACAGTAAGAAATACAATATGGAGACCTGTGACTTTTTTATGTAGCTATGTGCTTTCTCTAGAACCGGACCATATTCTTCTGAAAGGTTAGTTGAGATAACTGCTTGAACAGCGAAAGCAGTATCCCACAATTGACTGCCATTATACCCCTGCAATCACTCAAGCACAATGGTAAGAAGAAAGTAGGTATAAAAGTTGAATCTAATATTCAATATTTCTTAAATTTGATGCACTTTCATTTTGAAGACCTGCATTTTCATGCCATCTTCAGCGACCCACAGATAATCATAAATTCTTGGAAGGTGCAGCTTGAAAGCCTCTGAATTTTGATCTTCCACCCAGCAACAGAGCATATTCAATACCTGTTCATACATGAATTGGGTGATATTAAATCAGACATGATAATTGACAAACAAGAGAAAGGTTGATCATGAAAATAACTTCTTTACCTAAAATAAAATAGAAAACTTGTACACTATTTTACTGTGTAGCAATTCCTCGGAAGTCTAGAATCCAGTTCCATTTATATGATTAAACAACAAAAACCCACCTGGTTGAGAAATGGTTACAGAATAAACAACTATATAAAAAAAAATGATAATAAGGCAATCCATAATAAAGAACACCTCCCACAGCCCAACCCCTGTCACTTATAATAGTTGCACGTGACTGAGTCGCACTAAACCAGCACTCTGGGCCACCTTTTTTTTTTGTTCGACAAGCTATGATAAAGAGGGAGGATGTCTATTAAAGGTGTTTTGTGAACTGAATTATTAAAATTCTAAATTCTCTGTCCTGTCATTCATTTACAATATTTTGAGACCTTGGAGAGAAACTTTTCATGTGAGGATAACTAGCCTTTGAGTTGGGATGAGAACTTTGATGTTGGGTACTCATCCATTAGATTTTTTGTCTTTCCATTTTTTATTTTTTTTATTTTTTTGTTCTTTTTCTTATGAAGATGCTTACTGTTGCAGGGGAACTCATACTTCATTTTGTTCTTTTCTGTTTGGATATTTACCAAATACATGTATATGGTGCACATTCCACCCTTCAATGAAAAAAAAGGATCTAGGACCATATGTTCTAGCCTGTATGCTGTAAAGAAGAGCATGATACAGAACAACTTCACACGTACCTTGTTGACAGGCCCGATGCAAGTATATCGAGTATTCTCATCTTCATAATGAATATGTTGCATTGTCGTTTGCAAAGCCTTCTCTCTCAACTTGGAACCAGGCCAACGCATTAGAACTGGTTCAACGACCTTATGGAGTGTTCCCCAGAGGATATCTTGGATTACAGGATGTGGATAATATAGGTCTTCCTGAGACAGGGGAAAGAAACAATATTGATAGAGATATGGGAAAGTTTATGTAGTTACATTGGGAAAATCTTTTTCTTTCGGGAGTGTTAGGTCATTCTACTGTAGGATGCACATCTCATCAAGAAAAATTTAAGTATCAACCATAAAAATCAGCAACCCTTCATTATTAGGATTTAGGACATATCAAAAGTGAATAAAGACTACAACCTTGATTTAAATAACAATATTCCTAAAGTGAGCAGTAGTGCGATGTACTTTGATACATGCAAAAATCAATACCAGAGGAATCCTCCTCCCTTAGACCACATTCAGTAAATGGGCCTCATCACCATAAGAAAACAAACCAGAGAACTGGCACTCCCCATAGCCTCACTATACCTCAAATTCATATGACAATATTTGGTAATTTCATGTATGTGCTCCTTTTCTTCTATCAGGTGTACAATTTTTCGGGCAAAGAAGAATACTAGCATGTCTTGGTTGTCCACAATTATATCATCAATTCAAATGTCAGAAATTTCTGAAATGCTTTTCGGGTCATGTGTCCATGATAAGATTGACCCATGATCAGGAGAAACAATTAACACAAGATGTAAAAGAATGTAAACTGAGTCGTTTTTACAATCTTTGAGAACTAGCTGTTTTGGCAAGGCGATAAGTGATGGAATAAGGGGTAATTTTGGGGATAAGTGAATGAGGGGACAATTTATCCCTATTCGGTATAAAAAAATAATCGGGATAAACTGCGGACTGTTGTCCCAGTTTTAAAATAAAAATAAACATATTTTGTTTCACCTAAAGGCTGAGATAGTATTTATCCTCATTTTTTATCCCAATTTTGACAAATGTAAATATGAACAAAATTGATGGACTTTTATCCCCTAAAATTAGGACAATTTATCCTCAAAACATTAACCCTTTGCTAAACTAGTCCTTAAAAGATTACACATGCAATCTACCTTTGCGCATAGGCTACGAGCTTCATTCCAATCTACTTGGTCGTAAGGAAGAGTGTAGAGCTCTGTTTTTAACGATATAACAGTTTCAGTGATCGGACCGACAAACCTCTTCCCATACAGGTACGACATAGGCAAATAAACCATCCGGCAGTGACACCACATCCGTCCTGCCCAAGAAGATAACTATTAAATCTGTCACCATGTTAATCTGGAAATACATTTCAAAGTAACAACATCTGAAGTAAGAAACATATATGCTTTAATTGGGCTCTTGACCCTTAACATATTAAGGCAAGTGCCTATCATTCCAATAAAAAATAAAAAATAAATCTGAAAGTAAGAAACATATATTGTATAAGACTGACATAATGACCAACCCATGCATTTCAATTGGAATCCTCTAACCCAGAATTCAAGAGGGGAAAAAAGCCGACTGTGCAAACCTGGATGAAGAGGGATGAAGTACAGAAGCAGCCATATCTCCGGAGGGAGAGGGTTGTTTCCAGACCAATCAAAAACCCCAAGTACCTGCAGACCATCAAAACAGATGCTAAATCTACCAAACACATGCTCACTCATTAATTTCAATAATCATTGATAAGCATATGTTGATGTCCAGCACCGAGAGCCACATTTTCCCCCACGAAGTGATGTGAGTGATGCTTCCATGATCAAGAATCCACTTCCTCCCCTTCTCCATTGCCCCGTCCCCACCATCCGCTCCTTCGCCCGAGCAACCTCAGGTAACATACGTCAGCCCCGTCCCGAACATCGTGCTGTGGCCCTCTATATGCAGGCCCCACCCACCATCCTCATTCTACAATATAAACCATCATCTCATCGCCATTATATCAAACATGTGTTGATATAATGGTATATAATCACATACCTTCAATAGACATACCATTTGTCATTGCTACTTCTTATAGAATATTCAAAAATATGAAACCCAAATAATATTCATGCTATATGCATCAGAAAAGCAGAAGACCCAGTATAAGATAATATTCTTCCTTGAATTGATAACCAGCATATATAATATCCGTATAAGAATATGTAGAGCGCTTGCTTGAAATATATCATTGAAATATACGGAGATTTCCAGAATGCCAATAAGTCCAGAATAATAATTCCATATATAATATCCAGATGACATAGAATATCTCGATTGCATGTGTTGAGTGATATTCTAGAAAACCAAAATAAGTTCTTGTGAACAAAGCCTGGTTAATCATAATAATATCTCTAGAAATCCAAAATAATAATAATGAAAGCCATAAAAGAATTCCAATAGTCTCAGTAATGTAGAAGCATGTATTTTGCCCTTGAATTTGATAGAGATGCATATCTTTCTTAGAAATTCTGGTTGGATGTATATATCTGTGCTTAAACAATAACAACAACCATAAAACACATTACTTGGAACACATAAATATTGACAATTCATCTAAAAACATATGATTTGTCTAAGACATATATAATAAAAAAATGTGTGAGAATATTAAAAATCAAGGCCTTTATGTAAAGCCATACACATTCTTTCACATTATATGTATTTCCACCTCATTGTTGAAAAGTAATAAAGGACCAAAATATGATCACAAATTAAACCATTATTACAAAATAATAATAATTAATTTAATTGGACCACAATGGAAAGAACAACAATAATAATGGATACATTGGTTTGATTGAAACGACTAAAATGAAAAGCATATAAATGTATAAAATATAATAACATACTCGTTATTATTTAAACGTTTCAAGAAACAAACATTTAAATGCATAAAGGCATTATTTAAACAACTATATGTTAGACACACACTAGCCATTTATTATCATGGAATCAGTTACAACTTTCAATTTAATTTTAAATAATTTCCTGAATAGAAAGATGCAACAATAACACAATTGTCTGTCATTTAAACATCACATTCAATATGCCAAGTAAGGAGTCAATATAAAAATAATTTTAATTATATCAATGTAAATAATAAATCGACTGTCAATAGCACACACTAAATTCTCTTTTGTAATACATGAGAATAGAATACTCGAGATGCCATATTGCAAGCAAAGCAATGTAAATGGACAGCCAAAAATCATATTTAATTTGAATAAAAAGGATCTATTACCCAACAACAAAAAATAGATCCAATGTAATCCAAATCCGAGCACGTTTTATTTATTAAATAAACAAATCCCGTAACATTTGATTTGCAAGTATAAAAGGACATAAGAGCTTAGAAAAATAAACTCATTTATATTAATTCTATCTATAATATCATTTAACAACTAAAATACTCAAATCAATACGGAATATTTTGGAACAAAACTCCAAACCATAACAGCACATGTGCAAATCACACATCACAATATCTTCCATATTGCATTTGATAATAAAATTTAAACTTAACTAGTATGAATATTTTGTTACTTAAAACTATGAATTCATAAAAGTCAAGCCTACAAAATGACATATCAGTCAGATAGCGATCATCAAAATTAAATAAATAAACAAATCCATTTGTCTAAATGAAATTCTTTTGTTATTCGAATTGATAATAGCATGCAACAATAGTATTCTGTTCTAAAATTGTTGAAAAATTAGCTATTATCAGACAAAAAATATCAAGAATATGAAGACAGGGATTAGAAGAGTCTAATATGGAGTTACGTGGTAACGTTGTCTTCAGAATAGAATACGCCCCCTCAATCGCACAGGGTTCTCGACGATCAGTTCCCAAGATAAAACTACTCAGCCCTTGTTGCTCTCTTCTTGGTGCAAGCAAGAAGAAAGTCGAACCGGTCGCAGACTTGATCGCCCAAAAGAACAAGAAAAAATAAGAAGTCTGTTTGTAGAGGATTTTTAAAGGAACACTTCGTTTTTTCTCATTATATGAATCTCTGCGAAGGTGGCCTTTTTATAGACACGGAGATTCGACTGTTGGATGTGTAACATTCGCAATTATTACACACGCTAATTATGATAAACGTTATTAATTATCATATTTATTTCCAACGTTTAAAATTCAAACGTTTCCAGCCGTTACGAAAAACAAAACGTTTATTCCATTAAATTTTTAATCTTTATTTGGAAACTAATTAATACATTTTTTATTGAAATGTATTAATTTTCCAACAACAATATCGGCCTCCTATGAGGCCAGCAGCACCCGACAGCGGTATTCCCCGAGAGCCCATATTGGAAATATGTTCCGATAAGCAGAATAGCTGATCATGCAGTTCCTACTGAAGACTCCCATGATCTCCTGCAATGAATGAAAGCCCAGCAAAATATTAATTGAACAAGCCCAAATATCGACAAATCCAGAGTATATACAGCGAAGGTTAACACTGACTCAAGGCAGGAACTCTGTTTTACCATACCCAGTTAAAACTATCCAACTAGGTGTAATTAACCATTTCAGACTATGAGTCCTCTAAAAACGTATCAATTGAAGTTTGAATCCATTCAATATCCTGCATTTATTGACAGTCTCATTTACAAACATAAAGTGTGTACCAGTTTGTTACACAATACATGGGTAAGGTAAATTAATAGCGTCTTTCAGAACAGATACAATAGTCACAAGCTCTTTGGAGAGAATGCCTAGGCCAAATAAGTTTTAAAATGTCCAACTCTGAATGGTCGCAGTTAGTTCTTTGAAGGTAGTTCGCGTAAAATTTATTAAAGAGGTAATGCATCAGCAGTGGAACCAGTGTTGTTACAAGGCTTGATTTTTGTAGATTATCAGTATTCAGGACTTAATTAAAATGAAACTTGTCCATACATATAATTTACCAAGAAAATATTTGCTGAATGCAATGGGATAGAGTGTACCTGCTGAGGAAAATCACCATTCTCCATTTGCGAATTGATTAGTACCCTTGCAGCACGATGCAGAGGAACTGGATCTCTCTTGGCCTATTCAAAAAAAAAATCCAAAAGCAGACATACAAATAGGTCAATATAAAGTAGTTTGATAGAAAAAAGATAATCACTACATGTATTCCTTCTCTTACCCCCATTTTCTTCCAATGGCATAACATGAAATGAGAATCAATATAACATGCAGGATCAGTAAAACTAAATGAAATGTAAGCATATGGGAACATAAAAACCACACCACGCAAAATTTAGGAAGCTCATCCATGAAATCAAACAATGTGCTAAAGATATAAAGTATTGTTTCGATGACCAGGAATTTTAAACTCTCAAAAATATCACTTTCATGCATGGAAATCACCTTCAAAGTACACTCACTGATTAGTTGGAGATCAAAATTATAACTAACTTGCATCCACAGGCTACATTTGACAATCTTGTGTACCTCATATTAACCTTAATTTTTGTGCTTCTTAATTTCTCATGCCTGAGACTAATGTTCTATTAGTGTGGACACTGGCCAATGACTCTTGTTGGGGCTTTGGATTCCTTTTTTTTTTCTCCAGGAAGCATCTTCTATCTTTTTTCCTGTTTGGAAGAGGATCTGCTATTTTGCTCCATAGTACTCTCTGTTTTGGAGTTTCACAATCTGCCCATGCTTTTCTTGAGAAAAATAACTCTTAACAGCCTCTCGGCCATTTTTACCATGCAGTGTTACTGAAGTCAGGGTGTGCGTCTTTTCAGGACAGTGGATGTCCTCATTACATATCAGCATTATGTGTTTCCATCGAAGTTGACAAATTAATATTACTGCAAGAGAGAACTTCTGGCATGCATCTTTTCAAATTTTTTTTTTGTTCGCACCTTTTAAAGATTGAACATCTAGAATTCCACACACCTTCCCTGATTCAACCAACTCAAACTCAGTTGGGAACTTAGCAAAACAAATCAAGTGGATTCAGAATAACGCAACGGAGATCTTGATTCTGAGGCACCAAAAAAAGCAAAAGAGAAATAATCCATGCCGAAACTCTTCATCTTATAAAATGTGTTGATTTTGAGGCAAGACCACATGAGGTTGGCTGGCAAAAAATTAAGCAATGAACTATTTATTTAATGCAAATTTGAAACAAATCTTTAGAAATACAAGTATTATTGTTTTGTTGTCTAAGAAAACTAAATATCAAATGACATAGACCACTTAAGACAGAACCTGGTCAGCATCGATGAGAGCCAACATTGCCCATCCGGTATTCACCACATGTGATCGATCTCCTTCGAGATTCGTATAAACCTGCTCCAAAGAAATTTTCATCAAATCAGCACTTCATAAACTAAACAAATTCACAGAGAAAACAGTGGATCATTACTGGACATTTAACAGACATCATCATAGTTTAATCTCAAAATAGTTTGGGAAATTTAGAGCATCTCCAACCACAATCCCTAAATATTCCCTACATTTAGGAGACAAAAAAGATAGGAGACCATTTAGGGAGTGTATTCTCCGACCGTGCTCCCTCAATGACTTCCTACATTGTGATGTGGGGCTCATTGGGAGTATTAAAAAATTCACTATGGGTCCACCAAAAGAGTTGTTGGGAGCCAAATTTCACTCCTAAATGTGGGGAGACTTCCTCACCGGAAAAGTCTTAATGTTAAATGTAGGGAGCCCATTAGAGCCCTTTTTTTTTACTTTCTCCCCAAATACAACTTAGGAGCCTCCAACTCGGGAGCATTGGAGATGCTCTTACTACACAATATTCATAAATTAAAATCTAGGAAGCTGAGGAAGATATACAATATTCTCAACACCACCAAAAATAACATCTATAATTGAACTTAAAAACTAATTCATTGAGTTACTGTCCCACGATTTGATCAAGGAAAATAAACTTTAGAAGGTAGAATGACATTAACTTAAATTCATAGAAAAAATTATATTATTTTTATGAAGAAAGATGCAACACTCATACCATACGAATGTAATGCAACCACAACATTAATTTCAGATATTAAATTTCAACAACAACAAAAAGATAGATAAGACAGTTTGACATTTATCATTAGATGATATTTCTGAAACTCTTAACATTTCTGATTTTCAACATAGGCTCTTGTTTATTATCGTCTGAAGAGTTAAATATATGGTTGAAATGAAAACAGTGTGACCCAGATGCAAATAATGAGTGGACTCGGATACAAATAATGAGTCCGCATTAACCAGATATAAATGTTGTTTTGAAGCCTCACGCCAATAAGTTAGAACTATTAAGTTACATGTCCAAAAAGAAATCATTCATAATAAGATTTCATGTTTAAGTCTAACCTTGTCCTGACATGAAAGATAACTTTCTCCCCAACCACCAGAGGCCAACTGTTTTGACAGGAGAAAATCACAAGCCTTCCGAATATGAGAGCTACTCTGATAAGTTTTTCCAGCAGCCACCAGTGCCTTGACTCCAAACCAAGTAGCATAGGTGAAACACACAGCCCACAATCCGTACCTATTGAATGATTAAACTAGTTAGCCAGTTTGAGATGTAGTGAAGTATGTGCCAAATTGTGGGAGCAGTTGTAAGCATAGATAAATGAAAATTTGAGAGGCTGGCAACTCCCTTAAAACACAGCTGAGGAATGGACTGTTCTTTATATTCAGGATCATTCAAGGAAAAATATATTTGAATCTTCATGACAATTCCAGATATACATCAATTAAGTCAATGTGCTAGATAACAAACTTCTAAAAAAATACAAACCATGAACCATCTGATAGTTGTACATTCTCAATATATTTAGCTGCTTTTGCAATGCAAGATTCCACCTCATCCTTCCGATGTTTGGGATATAATTTCTTAAAGGCGGCCAATCCCTGAACTGCAGCTGAGGTACATTCAACACATCTGCAATAATGTGTTATATGGCATCAATTTGTAATTTTAAATAGTTGGAGACACAATACAGCATATATCATTTGCATAAACCCATATAATGGCCGAGACTTACGGATAATCTATCACAATACCGCCAAAGGTTTCTGCAGGATTGATTAGCTGAAAACAGAAAAATGAGGACATTAGAAATATTTCACTCTATGAATTGAACAAATTAAAAAAGAAAGAGAATAAGGTTTTTCACTGTGTGATTTTAACACAAGCAATAAAATATATCTCAAAATTATACAAGCAATATTTGTAATGCCCCATGCTTATACAACAAGATATTGTCTATGTGGGCACACGGCTTTAAAATGCGTCTTGGTGTGTAAGAGTTATATTCACATATAAGCACAAACTATCTTCCCCATTAGGTGATGTGGGACTAAACTCATGGTGCGAGAACTCATCTCACCCTCACCCATCCATGAGTCTTTGATTGGGCATCATGGCTATCACAGCCCACCACCCCTCTCAATGGGCCAGGCGCCACAAAATTGGTCTCATGAAAATCATGGCACTCCAAATCAGTAAATCACTAACTATAAAAGGGCCCACAAAAAATATAAAAGAGAGGAGATATTTATATTCAGCACAACACATGCATTATGACTTCTCCAGAACCTCACAATGATATTCTGAACAGCCACCGTCACTTCATGAATAAGGTATAATTCAAGATATATGCTTCACATCGTTTTGTTAAAGCTATAAACTAGAGGTCTTATGTCATTCTTACATGTCATGTGGTCCTGGTTCTCAACTGGAAAAGATAGAGATCTTGATCAATATTAGAAAAATGAATGAGCCCCGGAAAAGGACCAAGGGATTGTATAGAAATTTGGGAAGTAAAAAAACCACTGGCGGAAAGAAATTCAAATTAATGCACACTTGACTTTAACTCTAGATGGTACTTTATTCACCATGCTTTTCAATAAAACCTCAAATATCAATTAGGAAGGAAAAAAAAAAGATTACCTCCAACCAGGGGTAGGATCTTGTCAATTCATATGTTGCAAATCCACCATCCTCATTCTGCAATAATTAAAAAAAAAAGAGGATATCAATTCAAGGAAAATTAAGAAAATATACTTAAAGAGAAAAGAATAGTAATTGTTCTGAGCCCACAAATTTATCCCCAGAAAATGCAAGACAATTACAATATGCAGATAAGACACACTACAGGTTGTCCACGGAATTATTTTACCGTAAAAAAGTAGCAATCCATAACTGGAAATAAAAAAAAATTCTTGTGCGCGAGGCATTCATTATTATGTGTGTCTTGCCATTAATTTTAAGTTATTACACTAAGCTATGTCACATCATTTTGTTAAATTTTTTACCACAATTTACTAGCAAGGCATGGACAAGAGACAGAATCTTTGCCATTGGAAGATTTTCTAGGACTCGTTAAAGATTTATTAGACATTGTCGGTGCTTTCTTAGAAAATTAGGAAAATCAATAAATAAGTTGAAACCATAGATTAAACACAATTATTGTAGTTATAAATATACATATCTTTCCCTAAGTATCCTTTTTTTTCTTTCCCCAAATACTCCCAGAGAAAAAATGTGCATATTCACAAAGAAGCGCATTCAGCAACATGTGATGTAAGCCACCTTCTTGCATTTCATAATAATATATTATATACAAATCTCCCTACCATTACTATGCATTTTTTTTCTCAATGTGATCTTCATTAATATTCTAGTATAGATATGTTAAAACAAATAAAAAGAAAAAAATATATTCATTTAATACAGCCAATGTACTGTTATATACTTATATCAAAAAGAAATTAAGTCACCTGCAGGGAAAGAATGACATTAACAGCATCATAAAAATTTTCCATACTCAAAGGCTCACCAACACTTTCTGATGACATCTGAGATAACAAGAGTGAAGCCTGTACAAGGAAGAATTAAGTGATAAGTTGTAAAGACAATGGTGTTCCAGTACTTTTATGTTTTAGTGGCTACCTTCAACCCTTCTGATGTGCAGTCTGAGATGGGCCATCCATGATCTGCTGTTGCAAAAGGCCATGCACCTTGAGAAATATGGCGATACCAGAAACTTAGATCTCCAGGGCAGTCATTTAGAACCTACATGGTGAATTGCAGGAGTCCAGATAGGAAAAAAAAATGCTTGACGGTATTGATGGGACATGGAAAAGACAGTAAAAAATACAATATGGAGACCTGTGACTTTTTTATGAAGCTATGTGCTTTCTCTAGAACCGGACCATATTCTTCTGAAAGGTTAGTTGAGATAACTGCTTGAACAGCGAAAGCAGTATCCCACAACTGACAGCCATTATACCCCTGCAATCACTCAAGCACAATGGTAAGGAGAAAGTAGGTATAAAAGTTGAATCTAATATTCAATATTCCTTAAATTTGATGCATTCTCATTTTGAAGACCTGCATTTTCATGCCATCTTCAGCGACCCACAGATAATCATAAATTCTTGGAAGGTGCAGCTTGAAAGCCTCTGAATTTGGATCTTCCACCCAGCAACAGAGCATATTCAATGCCTGTTCATACATGAATTGGGTGATATTAAATCAGACATGATCATTGACGAACAAGAGAAAGGTATATAAGATCATGAAAATAACTTCTTTACCTAAAATAAAATAGAAAACTTGTACAGTATTTTACTATGTAGCAATTCCTCGGAAGTCTAGAATCCAGTTCCATTTATATGATTAAACAACAAAAACCCACCTGGTTGAGAAATGGTTACAGAATAAACAACTACATAAAAAATGATAACAAGGCAATCCATAGTAAAGAACATCTCCCACAGCCCAACCCCCTGTCACTTATAATAGTTGCACGTGACTGAGTCGCACTAAACCAGCACTCTGGGCCACCTTTTTTTTTTGTCCAACGAGCTATGATAGAGAGGGAGGGTGTCTATGCGAACTGAATTATTAAAATTCTAAATTCTCTTTCTTGTCATTCATTTACAATATTTTGAGACCTTGGAGAGGAACTTTTCATGTGAGGATAACTAGCCTTTGAGTTGGGATGAGAACTTTGATGTTGGGCAGTCACCCATTAGATTTTTTGGCTTTCCTTTTTTTTTTTTTTGTTCTTTTTCTTATGAAGATGCTTACTGTTGCAGGGGAACTCATACTTCAGCCTGTGTGCTAGCCTGTGTGCTGTAAAGAAGAGCATGATACAGAACAACTTCACACGTACCTTGTTGACAGGCCCGATGCAAATATATCGAGTATTCTCATCTTCATAATGAATATGTTGCATTGTCGTTTGCAAAGCCTTCTCTCTCAACTTGGAACCAGGCCAACGCATTAGAACTGGTTCAACGACCTTATGGAGTGTTCCCCAGAGGATATCTTGGACTACAGGATGTGGATAATATAGGTCTTCCTGAGACAGGGGAAAGAAACAATATTGATAGAGATATGGGAAAGTTTATGTAGTTACATTGGGAAAATCTTTTTCTTTCGGGAGTGTTAGGTCATTCTACTGTAGGATGCACATCTCATCAAGAAAAATTTAAGTATCAACCATAAAAATCAGCAACCCTTCATTATTAGGATTTAGGACATATCAAAAGTGAATAAAGACTACAACCTTGATTTAAATAACAATTTTCCTAAAGTGAGCAGTAGTGCGATGTACTTTGATACATGCAAAAATCAATACCAGAGGAATCCTCCTCCCTTAGACCACATTCAGTAAATGGGCCTCATCACCATAAGAAAACAAACCAGAGAACTGGCACTCCCCATAGCCTCACCATACCTCAAATTCATATGACAATATTTGGTAATTTCATGTATGTGCTCCTTTTCTTCTATCAGGTGTACAATTTTTCGGGCAAAGAAGAATACTAGCATTTCTTGGTTGTCCACAATTATATCATTAATTCAAATGTCAGAAATTTTTGAAATGCTTTTCGGGTCATGTGTCCATGATAAGATTGACCCATGATCAGGAGAAACAATTAACACAAGATGTAAAAGAATGTAAACTGAGTCGTTTTTACAATCTTTGAGAACTAGCTGTTTTGGCAAGGCGATAAGTGATGGAATAAGGGGTAATTATGGGGATAAGTGAATGAGGGGACAATTTATCCCTGTTCGGTATAAAAAAATAATCGGGATAAACTGCGGACTGTTGTCCCAGTTTTAAAATAAAAATAAACATATTTTGTTTCACCTAAAGGCTGAGATAGTATTTATCCTCATTTTTTATCCCAATTTTGACAAATGTAAATATGAACAAAATTGATGGACTTTTATCCCCTAAAATTAAGACAATTTATCCTCAAAACCTTAACCCTTTGCTAAACTAGTCCTTAAAAGATTACACATGCAATCTACCTTTGCGCATAGGCTACGAGCTTCATTCCAATCTACTTGGTCGTAAGGAAGAGTGTAGAGCTCTGTTCTTAACGATATAACAGTTTCAGTGATCGGACCGACAAACCTCTTCCCATACAGGTACGACATAGGCAAATAAACCATCCGGCAGTGACACCACATCCGTCCTGCCCAAGAAGATAACTATTAAATCTGTCACCGTGTTAATCTGGAATTACATTTCAAAGTAACAACATCTGAAGTAAGAAACATATATGCTTTAATTGGGCTCTTGACCCTTAACATATTAAGGCAAGTGCCTATCATTCCAATAAAAAATAAATAAAAAATCTGAAAGTAAGAAACATATATTGTATAAGACTGACATAATGACCAACCCATGCATTTCAATTGGAATCCTCTAACCCAGAATTCAAGAGGGGAAAAAAGCCGACTGTGCAAACCTGGATGAAGAGGGATGAAGTACGGGAGCAGCCATGTCTCCGAGGGAGAGGGTTGTTTCCAGACCAATCAAAAACCCCAAGTACCTGCAGACCATCAAAACAGATGCTAAATCTACCAAACACATGCTCACTCATTAATTTCAATAATCATTGATAAGCATATATTGATGTCCAGCACCGAGAGCCACATTTTCCCCCACGAAGTGATGTGAGTGATGCTTCCATGATCAAGAATCCACTTCCTCCCCTTCTCCATCGCCCCGTCCCCACCATCGGCTCCTTCGCCGAGCAACCTCAGAGTAACATATGTCAGCCCCGTCCCGAACATCGTGCTGTGGCCCTCTATATGCAGGCCCCACCCACCATCCTCATTCTACAATATAAACCATCATCTCACCACCATTATATCAATCACGTGTTAGCATAATCAACACATCCCAAAATTGAAAGAAAAAATCTGGAATCAATGAAATTTTTTGTGCCTGGTGATTGTAGAGATAACGGCACATCTCCCGCCGATGCTCTGCCGACAAAACCGTATTCAATGCTCCAGTGATGTACAAAGCTATAACCTGTACACAGAATCTCTCTCTAAACAAACTACTCCACAGAGTTCATCCCATCACATCCAAACAGCTCGTGTTCTTTAGATATCTAATCGGATTTACCAGTCCGGGCATGAGAAACATCGGGCCTCCGTAGTCCCCCGGCCAGTGCCCGTCGTGCGCCTGTATAGTGGAGTGGAAGTCGATCGCCCTCCTCAACGTGGTCGTCACCGCCTCCTCCGTCACCTCCTCCTCGGATTCTCCCAATATCACTTGAGGTCGGATACTTCGAAGCGGATTCTCCTTCGCAAACTACGCTTCATAAAAACACATGAAATCAATCAGTTCTCCATTTCACCACCATGGATTCTACTCGAATCGAGAGAGAGAGAGAAAGAGAGACCTGGAGGCGCATGAGGAGGTCGGAGCTGTGCTTCTTCTGGAATCGGAGATTGCGGAAGCCATCGCGGGCGAGCTCGACCTCCGCCAGCTCCTCAGGCGAGCCAAGGCTCGGATCGAACTCCCAGACCTGCCTCCCGACGTGGCCGTTGATCGTCCGCAGCCATGGATCTCCTCCTCCCTCGCCGAACTTGAGCTTCCACATTGAATTTGATCGGACGGAGGAGGATCTGAGAGAGACGAGAATAAAAATCGGACTGGAGAGTGTCAGTGGCTCTGTTTTCCTTGCTGTGTATGGGACTGTCGTACTGAATTTTACTGAAATACCCCTGTTGGTCGTTCATTTGGAGACGGAGTGATATTCGCCATTGATTTTCAATATCTGCATCTCGAGTGTATATCCACCGTCGATGAGTTGGATTTAAGCGATGGACCTTTTCGGTTATACGTATCCGTCGATAATTAGGGAACGTCCAACGGATGGACAATTTCGCTAAGAGAAGAAAATGATCGTCGTTTGGGAAGGCAAACTTAAACCATGTCAATGGGATGGATACGAATCAGATATACTAATATTCATATCTTAACTTTCGAATTCGGATACGAATATTAATTTTCAAATTTGAATTCCTTTAGATATAGATCGGATACGAATATTTTTCAGATAATTGAAATGTTTAAATATTAACATTAATTTGAATAATTAAGTAATATTTTAGAGAGAAATCAAAATTAAATTTGAGTTTTAAAGGCTTATTCTCTCTTTCATATATCATATGTTGAAAATTTAGTAGCATTATAATATATTATCATTATGACTAATCATACAAGATAACAATATGAACAATATATAATATAAATATATATTTTTATAATATATGTCGGATGCGGATATTTTTCAGATCAGATAGACTAATATTCATATCTGCACTCCGGATCTTCGAATATCGGATATTTCTGATTTTTCAGATACAGATTCATATCGTATTCGATTTTTTTTTGGATAATTGATAAACTTAGACAAAGTCATGTGTGATTATGTGAGTGGGCCCAACGTAGCAGATTTAGGATGGATGGATGTACCACGTTGATGGTACTTTTTTATTTTAAGAGTTTTGTTTTGCACGTGTTAATGGATGAAGCGACCATGTTCTTATAATCTTGTGTTATTATATACTTATTAGCTTTTAAAAAAAATGTTATTTCATTAGAATTGCAAAATCTTTTTGACCTACAACATGAGTTTGGATATGAAATTGAAATGCTAAATTTTTTTACTGCGTTTAGATGTAAGGATTTTTAAAATTTAGTGTTTTAAATTCAGCTTTTAAAAAACGTTGTTTTATTATATTTTTAACTGTAAAATAAGTCAATATTTTTATTTTTTATCGGATCCATAATTAATCTTAGGGATCTTAGGGATTGGTGGATCATTTCTAATTCCTTAGTTTCAAGTCGTAGATCAAGCCAAGGGAAATGGAATTGAATTCCTTCTGCCACACTCTATTGTATATTGTCCCTTTCGTTCTGTATTGCAAAATAAAGTTCTTATTGATTCTATCAATTGTTCATCCTTCCAATTACACCGACGTAGACTATAGGGAAGAAGATTAGGTCCTATTTAATTTTACCTTAGGTCATATAGGAACCCACCTACTCGTAGCTTCTTTGTTGGAACAAGGACCAAATTTCTTGTTTAAAAGATAATGAATTTGTCTTGAATGTAATTCGAGGCAAAGTCACGTGTGATTCACGTCCAAAGTATAATAAGTGAGTGGGCCCCGCGTAGCAGATTTGGGATAGATGCATGTATTACGTTAATCGTACTTGTTTTATGTCTCGAGTTTTGTTTTACACGCGTTGAAGGATGCGGTGACCAAATTCTTGTAATTTAGCTTTTGAAATTTAGCTTTTGAAATAATTATTTTATTAAATGTTTAATTACAAAAAAAATTTATCTGTAAACTGTGTTTGGATGTGAAATTGAAAACTCTAAAAAAAAAAATTGTTGTGTTTGAATGTAAGGATTCTTAAGATCTAATGTTTCAAACTCAGCTTTTAAAAAACGTTTTTTATTATATTTTTAACCGTAAAATAGCTCAATAGTGTTAACAACCGTGATTATTTTTCACAATTATTCAATCATAATTACCCTTAATTACTACCTATAATCATGGACTGATAATCCTCCATCACACCACCATTATATAATTGATTATTGACTTGTATAGGCTAATTTAATCCACCCTTTATTTTCCCATTACACCACCTGTAAAGACAGCCCAGCACTTACCTTGTATAGCCCACCTATCCTTTCTTTGTATAGGCTTGTAATTGGGTTTAAATACCCCCAACGTATTCAGCAATATGAAATATACAATTTCAGCATCTTTTTTATTTTCTTCTTCCCAGTTTAACAAATACTTCTTTTCTTTTTTTGTCGGATCTATAATTAATCATAGGGATCTTGAAGATTGGTGGATCATTTTCTATCCCCTTAGGTACAGGTCGGAAGGGAAGGGTCACAAAGGCATTGAATTCCTTCTACCACATTGTTGTATATTGTCCCTTTCATTCCGTATTGCAAGATAAACTTCTTATTTGATTCTACCAATTACTCACCCTTCCAATTATACCGATGCAGAGTATAGGGAAGAAGATCAGGGCCTATTTAATTTAAACTTAGGCCAGTTAGGAACCCACCTACTCATAGCTTCTTTATTGGAATAAGAACCAAATTTATTGTTTAAGAGATAATGAATTGTTCCTAAATGTATCAACGTTTTGGTTTGTACTGATCTAAAAAAGAAATATTGTGGTTTAAAAAGTTAAAGTCTGAAAATGTATTTAGATATGAGTTTGATATCACGGTCATAATATTTCATCAAATTTGAATGAAAATTTAATTCAATGATGATAATTAAATTTTTGTAAGTTTACAAGGATTTATATGTCTACTCCAACTTTAACAAGAACTTATATGTGATTACTCATATTGATAGAAATGTTAATGTCTTTAACTCTAAAAATTCTCTTGAAATTATTTGAAAACATATATGTGTCTTTTATTCTAAAAAAACAAAAACATGGATTTAGAACATACTAGAAAAGCTTGTGTTACAAAGCTCAATACATGCCACGTCCTTGTAATAATAATACACGTAAAAGTGTGGAAAAAAAAACAGAAGATCGAACAATAGTTATATGATAAACGAAGGATTCACATCATCTTAAATGCTCTCTCTCTATATTAAAAAAAAAATGTAAAAAAAATAAAAAGAACAAAGGAAAACGACTCCGCTGGGGATCGAACCCAGAATCTCTGGTTCCGTAGACCAGCGCCTTATCCATTGGGCCACGGAGTCTTTGTTGGGAAAGAACAACAACATTTTATATATATGATTATCCAAAAGCATTTGATGAAGCCCTTGTGTGTAATATTAATGGTTTGGAAAACATGGTCTCGAAGTACTGCAAATGTTGCTGATTGAGGAAAAGATTACATAGAAGAAAGTCAAAATTTTCATTGATGAGTAACCCAAAAGGAATTATACAACAGAACCTCTACATAATCCAACTCACAGTGAGCAATACTAAAACTGGTTCATAAACCCAAACAGTAGGCCTTTCATAACCCGCAAAGACAAATAAATAAAAAATGAATTCCGGGATACATCGGTATTGGAACACTGGCCACTTCTGCCCTTCAATTCCTCCATGGGACTTGTTCACATCGGCTTTTGTCTTCAGTTTCACCTTGAAACAATATCTGGACCAAGAATTAGATAAATAATGCCTGCATCCCCTTGTAGCCTGCACAACAAACTTCGCATGATTGTGAAGAGCAGTCCTTTCATACATCTGCTGAAGAAAAAGCAACATCATTATTAATGGATTCTTTCAAATCCAGTCTATGACAGCAGACGAAAAGGGCAAAGTTAGGAAAAAGAATTGAAATTAAAAATCACATCCCAACTGAAAGAGATGCCTCAGTTCTGATCAGGAAAACCATTTCAGTTTTTTTTTACAATGGCATAGAACAAGTTATACTAGTAACAAATATATATATATTAAAGTAAATTATATGCAGTTCTGATTGTCTCCTCTCCTATATTTTTAAAACAAGCAACAGCACTTCATACAATATTCAATTGTTTATTACAAAAGAAAGCAACTTCTCAGAATAGTGCTATGGCATTTATGTTCCATACTATAATGTGAAAGTGAACAGATTGTGTATCTAGTTTACTAAGTTGGATGTTGCACCACTAGAGTTTTTCAGGGTTATATCCTTGTTTAATGTTTTAAGAGCTGAGATCCTTTCGTATTCATGATCAGAGACCTTAATCCTGCTTCATTAAACTTCATGGAAATCAGCCCAACAAATGAATGCAGAACAGAAGAAGGGCTTCAAATTTAAGGTAAATGAGAATTACCTAAAGGCTCCTCAAAATTGAGAGTTGCTCAGAAATGTCACCATGCATCTAGCGCTTTGAAACATTTTATCTATCTTTTGCCAAACTGAAGTCTGAATTTCTAAAAGATTCTTCAACTTGTTTTGTAAGGTGGACTGACACCTAACTGTCTCACCATGTATCTGTAAAAGAAAAGTGAATATCAGGATATTAGAAACACGTACTTGTATTGATCAGTTTAACAGAATTCCTGACTTGTCAACGACCGACATTTTTTTAAAAAAGGAAGATGGAAAAAAAAAGTTGAGGGAACTAGATAGCTTTAGTTTAGTCAGGAGTCAACTTTGTAAAACGTTGCTGAAGCCCATCCAAAAAGATAATTTTATTTTTAACTTTGACAAATTAAAGTATCCAAGATTTGTGGTTCTAGATCTTCTCCACCAATCAGTTTATTTTCATTATGGGAGGACAATATAGATGGAAAATTTATAGACATTTCTCTGATTTAACAAAGGGGAAAAACTAACAATAAGAGACGCACCTTTAAAAACAATCTAACAACCGATTGAATAAATTCAAAGTTGTTTCTGTGGGTAATTTCATTAATAAAATAATCCAACAGTAATTCTATAGAATGCAGTTCTGGTCTTGGATCCGACTCATCTAGATCTTCATCAATAATCTGAAGCAATCGTAGCTCCATATCAAGAGCCGAAGGAGATAAGCCTTTAATGAAGTCGGTGAATGTAGAAACTGCCACAAAAGATGATACCAAATTCATTAGCCGATGTCACATTACAGGGCATATAAAAAACACACTAAAAACTCAGGACAATAAGAAATAGTGAAAAGGATATCACTCAATTGTCTTGACAAAAAAGAAAAACAGAGCAGTACGCACATTCTTAAATGTCTTGAGAATAATTTGAACAGACAAATAATTTCTGATTGTATTTTCCAATAATATGTACAGCCAATTAACTAAAGTTCCAGACAACATAAAACCCTTGGATCCACCAAACTACAGATAAAAAGGCTGCTATGTTTTTTTTAGAATAAAAAGGTTGCTATGTTAATTAGTGACTATGTACAAGCTAACATACATATAATCATACATAAAATGTGCAGTATTCATACTATCCAGAAATGACAACATAAATCATTTCCAGTTATATTTACTCATATCACCTCCAATAGGAATCTTATCCACTACGCAATGATGTAGATTTCAAATGTTTCAGCTGCTCTATTATGACATCTTTCATTGGTCAAATGCATTCATAAAACATGCGAAAGATAAATACGCTGAGACTGGCTTACAATTATTGGCATTGGAACAGGATTCAAGAAGCAGTGAAAATTGAGATGCCAAATGAGATTCTCTCCTTCCTTGTGCCACTTCACTAGACTTATTTCCATTTTCTTCATTCAAAGAATCATCATTTGGTTTAAATGAAATTTCTCCCGAGAAAGATGGAATGGAGGGCAAGAAAAAAGGTGCCTTTTCTGGCTTTTTTGGAGGCTCAATTGGCTTGTTGCGAACCTGAAAATTACAAAAAACAGGTATTCACTGAATAATGCTATGTGAGAGAAAAATAATAGGGCAACAAGAGCTATTAAAGGTAAAGAATTGTACATTTAGCAATTGACCAATTGTTGACGTCTCAACACAAATGAAGTACACTTAGTAATTGACCAACTGTTAACATGTCAGCACAAATGAAGCAATAATGTTAATTTACCCAAATCATCTGCTATATCCGGATAAAACTGGTAATAATTGGTATCTCACCTATTGTGTGCGTGTTTGGGGTTTTTTTTTTTTTTGGGGGGGGGGGGGTGTGGGGGGGATTTTTTTAATAAAATGGAAAATGGCTCACTATGAAAATAACTACCCTGGGGATATATTGATCCAGTTTTAGCCATGTAGAATCCTAGATAAACTTAAATCATCATGCAAGGTGTAGCTGGAAAGTCACTCCACCCACTGTAGGGATGGCAAGATACTTCATGTGGTCCAACCTCCAATAGAGATACTCAGGTAACAACAGATTCCGAGGAGACCCACTATCAGATATATTCAGATCAAACTGTCTGATGCATCAAGATAGCATTTTCAAGCATCAAAATTCAAAAGTTGTACAACACTAATCAACTCTATCCCAATGATAGATAATATAATTCATTTATATTTGTAAGTGTGTATAAAAAATAACCTTTATGATGTCTAAATTGGCCAGACTCTGCCACTGACTTCTGGGCAGCAAGGAGAGTGTGACAAGATCAGGCATTTGGTTATAGATTTGTATAGCAGAGGATGTGTCCTTGATACAGGATTGGTGTGCATCTGCATGATCCAATTTCTCATCCTCCAAATGTTCCTTCGAAGATACACTCGGCATCTGTACACTCCGAACATGTGTACCACTTGCAAGTGTAGCCACATTGGAAGATCCAGAAAACATTGTCTGATTAACCCTGCTCCATGTCAAAAAATATCAAATTATTACAACCAAAAAGGGTTAAACCATAAAAAAAACACGAGAATGTTCGTCCAGGCATTAGACACACTTTATAGAACTAATGTCAGATAAGTATGAGACGCAATAGGACTGGGTTTCAAATCCACCTTGTACAACTAATTAGTAAATGGTTCAAGTCATGTTCTACCCACAACCCAATCCCAGACAACTAAACTAAAATCACTAATTTATAAAATCTTGAAGAATCATGAATAACGGTTTCGGGGAAACGATGTTGTTCGTGAACACAGACAATGGATAGTACTTACCAGAGATAGATACCATTTTGATCAACATGAGAAGTAGCCAGAATATCCATATTAGGTGATAAAGACAGTGCTGAAACAGATATATCAACATGTATAGCGTCAATCTGTCTTGCCAAAATAATATCCCATATTCTGAGAGTTCCATCCATGCTAGCAGACAGAAGCCACTTCCCATCCTCACTGAAGCACAAGTCAGTGACACGATCAGTATGACCATCAAATTTGCGAACCATCCGTAAGGCAATAATGTCATACAGGCGGAGAGTCATATCATCTGCTACAGTTGCCAAGAGGCCTGAAAAAAAAAAGAATATAATATATATAGCTCTTTTTCAGTCTGTTCTTCAGTATATAGTAAAAAACTGGAAAGAAAAAAAAATGCAGAATTAGTACCATTAGTCCGATGATAGACAAACTTCAAAACAGAGCGCCCAACTTCAAATCTTGATCTTAATTCACGCCTTTTAAAATCCCAAACCTGCATGAGAACCCATACAAGTATAGTTGGGTTGCGGAATACCATTATACACCAATCATAACCAGACTCACTTCAAGGAAAAAGCATCATTTATCCCATAATATTATCCCCTCTTTTTTACCCATGTTTTACAAATATATAGATCACTTAAAATTAATTCAAAACTTCATGGTAATTCCGTTGCGAAAAAAACTGCAGATGGAGTTAGCAGGACTGGAAATCAAAATAACCATGCATATAATAACAGCCATCTTTTTCAATAAACAACTTCGTGAAACAAAATGGATGCTCTTATTATATGAATGGTGTGAGGTTTCAAAATTTACGAAACTTCTACCATAGGTATATATCACATAGAATCATCTGGACAGTTCAGATTTCCAATGAAATTACCATGTCACAGAATAAGAAAAGGAATAAATTTTTCCACCTAAACTGCATAACATTTTTGTGAAACACAGACCTTTATATCTCCATGGTACCCTGCACTTATCATATTACAATTGGTTGAATCACAAGCAACTCCAACAACTTCCCCAACATGGGCATAGCTTCTTCCTTCGGTATTGTCAACATAGCTGCCACGGCTAATTCCTGATTGCAAATTAAATCTCTCAATCCAACCACCCTCAGTTCCCAAGACAGCGAAATTACCACATGCACTGATGGCACAGGCCTGCCACAAATAGAAACAGTCACTTTATAAAATCATGAAAAATTATTCAAGTAGAAAAATAGTTAAAGAAAATGAGTCTGCAATTCAATTGATGAAGAATCTCTAAACCCACAAGTGTCTTGCGGGATGGAGAGTAAAAGAAGGATACATCACCGCACGCGGGGGGGTGTAGGGTCTCGGCCTTTGTTATGTTTTATTTGGTTTCACATTAGCTGTGATTTTCTTTGCTTTTGCTCGGTGACCACGCTGGTTCACCAGTCTGCCCTCTCTTTCCTCTCCTGTCTCTCTCGCCATTTGGACTATTGTTATATTGTAACCTCCATAATTTCCAATTTATGCGAGGTAGCACAAGTCTACCATTTATTCCCAAAAAAAAACGAAGAAGAAGAGGAAAATACACGACCAAAGTGTATCAAACTACCAATAATAAGTTTTCAAATAAAAATCAGCAGGTCAACTCCTCAATAGAACATAAAGAGCATTGAACAATTAGTAAAATCTACGAGCTAAAGAACAGTTAACAAATGTAATATAATGGAGAAGTCTACTTCACAGAAAATTAATGTAAATAGAAACCATGAGCAACTTTAAGCCCCTTTTGTTTAAAATGTTTTGAGATTGTGACCTATACATTATCTTCCCTTCCAACAAATAAGGTACCGACCAAATAAAAAATTTTAAAGATGGGAAAAAAGTAACTTGTAAATCTATACCTTAACAGGCGTTTGCTTGTCTGGAGATGGAGTCAGAATATGCTCACCCAGAACAAAATTTTGAATCCGCCATACATATGCCTGTGGAGTATCCATATGACAAGTCACAACATTGCACCAATCACGCTCACGAATTTCAGCTGCATTAATAACAAAAAAAAAGTTTTAGAATGCACTGTTCACAGGCATTCACAATGCAAAGTCATCTGCGTACAATAATACTCATAAAAGAAAGGAAAATCTTATATATATATATATGACAAGTGCTACCTATTAAATAATAACAGCTATTGCAGTAAAATTACAATTGAAGTGCTACATAACCAGAACAAATTTCCTACCACAGTCAAAGGCAATAACAGGCTTCAACTTGATCTCTTCTTCCTGAAAAAACAAAAAAAAAATGCTAAACAAAGTTTTGATAACAAGCACTGAACCAAAAATAAATCCCAGATGAAAATAAATCGCAAAATCAGGGCTAAAGAAAGATCAATGTTGTTGGCCTACCTTCAGCTTAAATCTTTTCGCTCTTTTAGATACATGACGCTGAGAAAGCTCCCTACTCTGTTGATCCTGCTTCCCAATGATGAAGCCAACTGTTATTTGGCAGAGTGAAAAAACAATTCTTGCTAGCATTGGGGAATTTGAAATGTCACGTAAAAATTAAAGCATGATACAGAACATATCAGACAGGCATGGAAACTGCACAGATTTTTGTGAAAGCATTGCCAAAAACTCCCAAATAAACCCATTGTAAACATCCTGTAAACAAATAATTGCCAAAATGTCCCCATTTGGCATTCCATAAATCCCATGTGAACTAATCTCATTATAGGTTTACCGGTTAACCCATTTGCACCTTATCAAGATCTGCTATATAACAGATTTTGAAACTTCACCCTTCAAGGTTCATTCTCTCTATCCTCATTTTGTTTCAGACATGACAGATGCATTACTGGAAACAGCATTCATTCAATTGAGGCTAATATATCTTTGCAAAATCAAATGTATTTCTATCGTGAAGCTTGCCACAATGGGTTTGCATTTTTTTTTCAATAATTAATCGAGCCCATGAATCAAAATACTAAAATCAAAGCACACGTGAGCACATGAGATTCTGCCATTCGAGCATTAGAGATTGTAACATACCTAATAAATATACCAAAAGCATGTGAAATTCTATGGAAAGCTAAGTAATTTACATTTTAGGTCCCATGCCCCAAGTCGGGACCAACCTATGTATCATATCATAGGGGGCCAAATTGAGATAATGATATATATCACCAAGCTACCACAGAAGTAGTCCTTGATGGCCCACTCTAAAGGATTCTCACCCTGCGGTTGTTACTCTAACAAGGTATCCCTTTCATAGGCAGCATTTTCCTCTTTTTGAGGCAACTCTCACTTAAGGCGACTCTCTCTCTAATTTGAACCTGATAATTTTAATACTAGGTTGTCACTTCAATGTTTCAAACTCAAACAGTGGTGTTAGCTCTGATGCCAATTGTTACGTAATAGACAAAAAGCACCCAAGTGTTGGAAAGTGGAGAATTTAGGTACTTGGATTCCACAGCCCAAGTCGGGGACACCTACATCCCATAAGTGGCCCAATTGGCACATATCAAATGAGCCTAAAAATTTACAATTGTCACATAACTATTAGATGGCTCAATGCTCTTGGACAACCTACTATGAGATCAATTCTCACATGCATGGGCTTATAGAGAAATAGGACATGTTTGTCTTCAAACCTGGATAACAGAGAAAAGCCGGAAAGCACGATCTTGACCAGCAGATAAAATATGCCTCCCATTCCCGTAAAATCTGGCCAAAATATAATCAAAGAAGTAAATATTTTGAAGCTTGATCAACTTGCATATGGAACATTATTCAAAAGAGAAACCTAACGCGTCAAATAAAATTTCTATAAATTGGCACCAAAAACAGAGAAATAAAAAGAAATGGTCCCAAAAACATTGATTTTATGTGTCTACTACTCTAGTTAACTGCCAAGATTCAAATTTAATAAAAAAACCCATTAATGAACAATAAAAAGTAAAAGTAAAAGAAGAAAGGGACAGAGGGTAGATGCAAATGTCAAGTTTAAAAAACTGGTTTGCTGTACCTAAACTGTGAAAAAGAAAAACTTTCAAACCTATGCAGACCGTAGATATGTATCAACGTATGTCATATATTTGTAATACTGCTTCCATTGTTTTTAATTTTAGGATATGTATTGATTAGATTCTTGCATGGAAAAAGAGGAAACTCTTAATAAATGAGAAATTGTGTCATTAAGCAAAACAATATGCGTATATCTACTCAGGGTGTTGTATGTCTTGCCATTGGACATAATTATTTATAAAATAGATGTACAGTAACATTTAACAGAACGAAAGTAACCAGGTCTATTCACCTTACACACAGAGGAGGAGCACTATGACCACTTCGAAAGCGTAAAAGACGAGCTTCTCCATCAGTAGTGTCAAAAATCCACATCTGATCCAAAGCATGTAAAAAAAAACATAAGTTGATCATTGGGAGAAAGCATTTTCCTTGATGAGGTATATATATTCCTGGTTAATAAAGGAAACATCAAATCAGTTCTCAACAGTTTGGGTAAGATTTACACCTCCATTTTTAAAATGTTTCAATCAAGGACTTTTTTTTTTATTCAGTCAAAAATGAAGAGGCCACCGATTGCAACTTTGCATTTTCATAAACTTAAATTGTAAGGTGTTTTTATTTTTTGAGAGAAAAAAAAGTTGGTGAATTCTATTAAAATGATGAAAGAATACATGGCAGAATTTCAAAATTAGCAAAGCAGTAGGTGTATAAGTGGTCATGGAATAAGGAGGTTGCCATAATTAAATCTTGGGTATATATGTATAATCATATCGAGTATGCTTTATTATTAGGAAGCAGACTCCCTCTTGGAGAATGCAGTCTCTCTGGATTTCTAAGATAAGATTCAATCAGCATCATGGTGGATGACAGTTTCAAGTTTTCATCTATGGAGATTCACTATAGAAAGTACCTTCATACATGAAATTTATAGAACCAAGTGCTTCATAATTACCAATACACTATTTTCAAAAATTGTTGATTATTTAAGCCATTTACACATAGAGTAAGCACAATGCACCATCATTGGTCAACAGTCACAAAATTCCACTTAGTAATTCAAGAATCAGGCAGCGTCACTATAGAAAAGGAAAGCAAGAGAAAACTGATATGAGCTAACCTTTATTGAATTGTCTGCGGAAGAACTCATAAGAACAGGCTCATTGGCCAGAAAATGAAGCGATATTATGGAACTATCATGGGCTTCTCTGATGATGGATTGAAGCCTTCTTTTCTCAAGATCCCATATGCTAATGACACCCGATGAGTCCCCAGAAGCAAGAAAAGGGTGTCCATCTAATGAAATAAAGCAATTTGAAAGAAAAGAACATATAAATAATTTGTAACTCTACAATCTATAAGAAGTATTGTGACTAGACCACGGGCAATAATTAATGGAAAACAAGTAGCAGCTGAACTGTAAATTATATCAAGTACATAACAATGAATTAGCTAGGACTCACATATTGTCAACCTTTCCATTTTAACTCTTATTTGTATTTTGGATGGTACCTATTTAATAAAATTTGATGGGCATCCCACACTTCCCCCGGTGAAAAAAATAACTTGGCAAGAGAAAATTAACATGAATTAGAGATGACTAGGCATTAGGTGGCATCCCACTGTCAAGAACACTGTAAGATTTTCATCAACGATTCAGCATTCCTATGGTTTTATATCTGAAATGTTAAAATAATTCAAGTGTGGGGAAAATAATTAAATGGTCACGAAGTCACGAACAACTAGAGGAATTCCAAATGTATCTTGGAGAATGAATGGTCACGACTAACGAATGAAAGGGCAGTTCATCAAATGGTAATGAAGACCAAAAAAGCACAAGATAAGAAAAACGAATAATAATCTACATATTGGAATAATTATCATCCTTATTAATCAAAATACTCTCGAATTGAATAAAAGGGGAAAAGAAAGGGAAAAAAACTCCCATTGATGTTCTTATTTAGATTACTCATTAATCACACCTTCACCTAGTTAGACCGTTAAGAGACTTAAAAGAATATGGGAGTGCTCAAAGTTTCAAAACCAAAAAAGGGTCTGACGGCAGGTGCTCACCTGTCCGAAAAGACAAGGCAGACACAGCACCTCGTGTAGAATGTGAGAATGAAACTATTTCTTCATCATACCGCAGATGGTGAACATGAATCTTTCCATCAGAACAGCCAATTGCAACCACATCCAGTGCGGGTGATGAAACACAACAAGATACAGATGAATCCCAGCCTTTGAATTCATAGAGTTTTTTCATTGTGCTGACGTTCCAAAGCTGCAATGAACCTTGATGACTCCCAATAATCACCTGAGTTTTACATTTTACATGTAAATACGTAAAATATTGTTTCTTAAACCAAGGAATAAAAAATAAATCCAGAAGCCCAAATTCACAATTAATATATACTGAAGATAAATCATCCCAACCTGAAAAAAACTGTAATAAAGAAATACCTTGTTCAGGTAAGTATCAGGATGCATTATGCAACTTGGAAGAAACCCATCTTCTAGTTGAATATGCCCAACTGGTTCAACACTTTTGTCCAAACCTTTATATGCCCATATGAACAGATTGCTTTTGATATCAACGCTTATAATATATTCCCCAAACAGAAGCAGTAGATTGACTTTTTCATTATGCTTGCTCCATGTTGCTACCTGTTTGAAATGTCAACCTAAACATTAGCCAATGAATAAATAAATAACATCTAATAAACTTTATACCAAATAAACAGATCATTATTGGAAAAAGTTCTCCCAAGTACAGCATGATCCACTAGAGAACTTTACATAGAGAAGTGAATGGTTAAGAGAATTAATGACAAAAGAAAATTCCTTAAAACATTTTAAATCACTGAATTTTATTCCCCATATTAATGCAGGTTATGGTTGCCTGTGGATTCTCCTAAATATCCTTCATCCAAAACAAGTTTTTGAATCTCCCAGGGATAACCTTATATTTTTTTTGAATGAAAACGGTAGGCCTTCACCTTCGTATTAGATAAGAAGAGGAGTGCCCAAACGGGAAAACAAGGTTATAAAGCACAAAGAAAAAGGGAATCCCCTGTAAAGAAGACCTCTACAAAGGATAAACCCATAAGCTAGAGAAAACTACTCATGAATCACTAAGAGTCACCCCACCAAAGCTATGGATGACGCTCCCACATGAGCACCCCCACTCCTTAATGTTACTAATCGCTGCCTCCCACACATTTTCAGCGTAAGGGATCTCACCCTTAAATATAACATTGTTCCTTGTGCACCAAATGCACCACAACACCGCCGGTATAACGATTTGCGAGACCATATATGAGATCGCAACCATAACAAAACCCTCTCCTATAAATCTACTGCATTTGTTAAGGACTCCAACAGAATATAACATTTGCTAACAGAGAAAATTTGGATTTTGAATTGGTATAAATTTAAAATGGAAACAATGTTATGCTTCAATATGATGCTTCAAACTAGGCAATGCTAGTAAAAAAAAAACATGATAACCCCCCAAAAATCCCTATAAAGTTATGCTCTAAAACAGTACCTGATGAGCACGCTTAAAGACACCGATCTCATTGCCATAAGCTGCAAAAGTGTACTCACGAAAAGAAGCAAGAGCTCGGATCTTTTTCGGAAGTTGAGGTCCTGTGAACAGTACATTATGCAGACATTCAATGTCATAAAGAATATTTCATGGTAATGCAATAACAAAGTTCTTTTTATTTTCCTTATACTGGTGGGAATTCTACCTCCAAATGACATCAAATAACTTCAGCGTGGTCTTACACTAACAAAGACGAACAATAAAACCCCCATTTATTGGAGCACATCTATATAGTATAGATCCTTCACAAATTGTATATCTTGCAGAATTTTATTTTGAAGAAAAAAAATTTGGTGCAACATGAGATCTTGCAGAATATGATAAAAAAAAATAACCACTTCTAGGACAAAGAATTGTAGAAGTTCAATGAAAATGGACGAAAAGTTTGACATAGAAAAGTATGTTATAACCTCAAAATGCACCATTAGGAATACCCATAACTAGAAACATGCATGTCTATAAAAACCCAGTAACAATGAGACGGGCAGTGCCATGGGCATCAGACATTGGACATAGACACAGCACATTGAACATGCACATTGAACATGACACATCCAAAATGCCTGATGCAGTAATATATTAGGGACAAGTATCCAGGTCTCAAAACATGACAAGAAATGGAGCACTTGAAACTGCTCCAACCACGGGTACAGGTTTTCCTTGTTAAATGAGAAAAGTCATTTCCTCATTTCCTGAAACGTTAAAAAATGAGGTTAAATACATCCAAGCCTTAAAAAAAATGACATCCCAGATATAAGTCCCCCCAACTTTGAGGACTGACATACAAATCCCTCAAAACTACTAGGGTTAGTCAATATAATACCCAAGTCAAATTTCTACCGGCGTATTATCAGAATATTCCCCCAACATGTAACTCAATACTCATCTAAATCTCTACAAACATAGAAAAACACATTTTCAATAGCTTTCTCTCTCTTGCAAGCAATCATCTCATACTCTTCTTCCTTCCTCCATCTTCACCGCCATTAACATTAATGACCAATTTGATATCTTTTCCGATTCAAGAAGACTTGTTTGTTTACACACTTCAAAGTTTGCATAAACTTATATAAAATTTGCTATGTTGTCAGGGACATAGATAGTTCAACCCTAAAATTTAATCAACATAGAAGTACTCGGCACAGCCAATATTCAACTTCAAACCTGAAGGAGTGGTCTTTTCGTAACAGCATGAAAAAAAAATTAATTTGAAAAATCAACTCAAGAAAACATAAATCTATATCCCGTAAACCCAAAAAAATAAAATCAATAACAACAATTCAATTTAGATTTTGATGGATTTCAAAGACTCACCAACGAGCACCGTCGTCAACTTGGCACACTGTAAAATGAAAACCCATGAAAAGATAAAAAAAAAAACTTCACATCCACCAAGAACACAAAAAACAAAAATTGAAAAAACGAACTGACGTTGTAAATCTGCCAGGCTTTGCCGACACTGACAGTGACGAATGTCTCGGTCCCCAGATTCTGGACGGAGAAGGGGACGCCGGTCGTTATGTGACCTAGGGCTTTGAACGGCTCAAAAATCCCCATTTCGATGCGAAGGTTTCGTCGACGATCAAAAATCTTCGATTGCGAACCCTACTAGTAAATGAAGAGGACCTTAACGAGAAGAAATAAAAGACCGCCGCGAAGGAGGAGGCCGCGAGGGTTTTCAGAGGGTTTAATGGGTTTTCAGACTTTACTAAAATACCCTCGTCACAGAATAAAAACAGCCCTTTCTGCACCGTTTGGATGCGGGAATAAGGAGTGGAATAGATGGGAATAGAGAAGAATAATCAGAGAAAAGTTATTTGTGTAAAGAGAATAAGTAGATACAGCTATGTAGAATTATGTGAGAATAAACTGATATTTATATTATAGGTTCCCCCTGAAATTGTATTATTCTTCCCTTAGTATAAAGGGACTCACTCACCCACTTATCAAATCACATGTGATCACCTTTTATACATCAATGGAGCTTGCATGTTAAATTAATTTTTACATCTTATTCATATTTTATTATTCATTAATCAAACAACTCAACTTTTATTATTTAATGAGAATAAAAAAAATAATCAAACAGAAAATCACATAAACCACATTATAGCTTATGTCTCTATTTAAACGGGCACTTCAGATCGTTTTTTTTTTCATGTAAGAGCTCTGCCAGTATCAAGTTTTTTGGAAATTTTCAAAAATTGAAAACTATTTCTGTTGTAATGAAATTATTTCATGGTTAATGATTTCTGTTTTTTTTATTAGAAAATATTTACATAAACTTGTTTTTTGGCGTTTGATTATAAAATCTAGAGATGTTATATTTATATTAGTTAAATACACCCACAAATGCGCGTGTTTAAGTAAACAAAATAGAAACTAAACGATATTGCAATTTCATCACAAATCAATAAAAAAAATTCAAATCAAAAGTTTGATTTTTCCATTAAAACAAGATCCTACTATTAAAAAAAACACATCATAACAACAATTAAAAAAGAGATCAAAGAACCAAATTTTAATGGTAAATAAGTAGGACATATCATCAAACAAATTCCTTCCAACACCATTAAAAGTTAAAACAAGATCAATAATAAAAATACTGTAAAAATAATATATATTTATATTTTAGAAACAAAAGACATAATAAATTTTAAATTCAAAAGGGTTTTGTTATTGTTGTTCTGCATTTTATAATTTTAGAAAATAAATAATTAAAAATGTATATTTTGAAGGATAGTTTTCATTTCCCAAAAGTGTCAGAAACACAAGAGCAATATACAAATTAAAAATAAATTTTCAGGGACTTTGTATAAATATATTGGGAATAAAACTTTTCTGGGGGTGGATCGGCAAATTCAGAAAAGACTGTTTTTGTTAATTATATATTAATATCAGGGATTCATTGTCAAATTTAGATGTAAAACAATAAAACCTGGGGGCGATTTGCCCAGAAACGGACAAAATTTAAATTTATCGTCAATTTGAGTTTGAATTTAGGATTTGAATTACGCGCTTCGCGCGTAAATTTCAATGTAAGATTAAACTATGATAGATAATATATGAGGATAAAATTTATTCATCTTTATTTATTAAAAAATTTCCTATAGTCTCTTTGGGCTATTCCGAGATAAATATGATGGGTTAAATTTACAGTTTTTACAAGAATCTAACATATTTCCCCGGATTTAATTTTAAGAAAACCAAAAAAAATTTTTAATTACAAAATGGTTCAACAGAGAAAAATATTTGTTTTTTCTTAAATTATAAATAATATTTTATTTCATAAATTATTAGTCTTTAATTTATACAAATGAAAAAAAATTTACATATTTTTAATATTAAAAAAAGGAAAATGATTCATAGGCCCCATGAGGTGGCATTGGTGACATTACCTTCCGGATAATACCCCTGTTTTGATTTTAAGTAATCTCCACCGTAATCAATGGGCGGTTACCTCGGATAAATTAGCAAGTGTATTATTATCAACCCCTAGCATAAAAGTTATTTCGGATTTTTTCCATTTTGAATCAGCCGACCTTGAAACTCATTTATCACGTTAAATCACATATCAAATCAAAATTTTTTTCACGAGGCATTTTTATTTTTTTTCGAAGAACATTGTGAAACCAATCAGAATTCCCAACGAGATATTTGATCTAATATTGAAACCGAATTCACATCAGGAGGATTTTCGCATCAATTAATCTGATCGAAAAAAGAAACAAACTGAACATTGTGGTTTTCTTCATCCAAACGATGGAGGTTGATTCAGGTGTGCCGATACAACCCCAAATGCACTTATCATGTTGTTTTATTTTGAATTTAATATATGCAATTTTAAGAAGAAGACAATTTTCTTTTTCAATATTTTGTTTTGGATGTCAATTTTGGCAGTTTCATATTTTTATCTGATGGTCCAATTGTGAATTTTGATATGCACAATTTTTAATATTTTTATGTTGTAGGATGAATACGGCATGTTGTTTAATATTTTATTATCAGTTACATTTTTCATATTTTAAGACTGTACTCAATATTTGATCAACTCAAAGTTATATTAAACCCTTTTTTCTGTTATAATTCTCGTTGTGACATTTTTTTAATTAGACTCAAACATTGGTTATATCAAAACTTAGACAAAAAAAAACCACCAAAATTGTATCTGTCTAAAAAATCATCAAATGTTATAAGGCTATGAGTGAGAGAGCTGTTTGAAATCTTAAAATTTTACTGATATACTTGGGTTCTATTATGTATATTTTATATTTTTAAAATAAAAAATATATTATTGTATTTCAACATATAATTTTTCTAACTTTTAATGAAATACTTATATAATAGCATTAATAATACTTAATAGGGAATATGAAAGCTCACACAAAGATAGTTACATTGTGTATATTAGAATATGTCCTAATCATATTAACCAATTAGTTGAAAGTTACATTGTCACAAACTTACAATTGCACAACATTTTTTAGGAACTTATATGACACACAAACATAGTTACATTATGCCCTTAAGCTACTGTCCAAATCATACACAATAAGTAAGTTACATTTTCTGCTGATTGACAAGGAATCCTGACAACACTGGGCTTCTATTCCATTTATATTTTGAAATAAAAATATATTATTGTATCAGGACATACTTATTTTTTTATATAATACACATTCTTTTTACAAGAAAATAAATATAATTGTTAGTTACATTAATCAATCTTTTTTTAATGTATTACTCGTATGTGAGATATATATGCCTTGTTATTTTTTTCATTTTACTAAAATTGAATATATTAAATTCATTGTGCAATGTTTATATGTAACTGAAATACAACACATGAATGTCTGTCAACAGTTCTTCAATTTTTTAAAAAGAAAACCAAAAAACAATTTTTTTTTCGGAAGAACGATGAAGTTTTATACACAACAGATTTATACCACTTTTAAAAAGAGATTATCGAACCCTCAATAAACAAAAAAAAAAATTGTACCAGAAAAGACATTTTCGCCGTTTTTTATAAGGATTTAAATCCACTGGATGAAAATTTGACGATTAACAATTAGGGGTGTTTGTGATCCGACAGTTGAGATTTAGGGTTTTGAAATTTAGGGCCGATTGTAGACGGAAGGGAAACAAGCCGTTTTTATAGGGACCTGGTTATAATTATGGAGTGTTTATTACATAGGGGCTGTTTTATGAAAAAATTGAACTGGGGGATTAAGAGTTTCGCAGGTTGGTGAGCAATCGAGATTTAGGGTTTTGAAAAAATTTAGATGGGGGCAGAAGGGAAATGTTTCTCCCCAGATTGATGGACTGCTGGGCGCGATTTTGAATGCTTTACTATATTTTCATTTTAGACCCTTCCATTAAAAGAAACTCTAAATTTTGAAATATGGTTTTAACATTTCTCCGAGTTTAAAAATAAATTTTTTTGAAAATTTTCTTTCTGTTTTGTTAATTATATATTAATATATTCATTGAAGATGAAGCACAAAAACATAAAAATAGGAGGAAATCACGTGAGAAGGTGTGGTTTATAAATATGGGTACTTCAGTCATTTGTTTTTTTACCCTTTTGTAAAATTAAATCAGACATCCAATGAAAAGTTGACACATCATGGGGCCTATGAGTGTGGCTTATATTCTGGGGCCTGTGTAGCAGAACTGTTAAAAAAATCATATAAGAAAAACTTCTATTTATGAGATATAAATCATTTTATATATTTTCCATATATATATATCCTAAAATCTCTCTGGTTGAAATTAGAATATTTATCATAAATCAATAAATCCATCAAGAATTAATTAAATCTATATATTTTTAAGGTTATACATTTTATTTTCAAACCTAACAACCCCATAGTTTCATATAATTTCGAATTTATATTCAAATGTATTATAGGACACATGTATATTATCATATGACATCATTTGTAAAATTTCAAATTTATATTAAAAATTAAATTGTAAAGAATAATAAAATTTTAGAAATATCATATAATTCAATTAAAGGTATTTTTACATCTTTTAAATATTAAAATAAATTAATTTAAAATATTTAAATTTGTAGTATTAACGTAAAAAAAAAAGAAGGTGAAACTTATAAGAAACTTTTCTCATTTGTAGAATTCTCCATCCCTATGTAACTGATTTTTTTGAAAAGTAGAGTTTTTGGTGACTTTTATGTTGACACAAACGCAAAGGGTGATATTGTCATGTCATCGGTTACAGTGTGTTTGTCTTTTCTGAGGGTAGGGTTGGTATCTTAAAAAAAAATGAGAAAAAGGGGTGTTGAGGGATCAAATCCTCTCTGATCAGCTACAGGGAACACCCTATATCGATTAATGTGAAAGCGTCATATGGGAAGAAAAAGTTTAAATTTTTTTGAATAAGCTCGACTTCATAATGCATTCGGCTTATGCGGTGTTTTCTCATTGATTGCTACAGGAGAGTCCCCTGTAGCAAACCGCAAACGATCCAATCCCGATGTTGGGGTGGATGGGGGTGACGGCGACAAGGAGAATGCGACAGATGGGAAGGAAGAGAGAAAGAGAAGGAGGGGAAGGGCGTCGACATCGGGAGGATTGCGGTGATGGAGGGGGAGGTCGGAGGGTGAGGAGGAGAGAAAGAGAGAAAGACGGCCGATGACCACCACCACCGCCGCCGACTTCCCAATCACCTCTCTTTCTTTCTCTTTTTCTTCCCCTCTGTTTTCTTTTTGGAGAAATTAATTAGGGGTCTTCCAGACCACCCATGAATTATTTTTAGATCCCTGGACCCTTTGAAATTTTCTTTACATCCTTAAAGACCATATTCATTATTTTCATGTCCTTTTTTTCTGACAACCCATTACATCACCTTTTTCTAAGACAAAAATACCCTTCTTCAACCTTTCCTTCCTCCCAAACCTTCCTTCTCCCCTCTCTTAAACTCCATTTTCACCCAAACATCTACATTTCCTCTCTTTAAACATCATGTATTCTTCTATCATTCTCTCTCTCCAAAAACAAATTCTTTTGTATCATAAAAAATTAAACTCCCAAGAAATCCCCAAACCTACATCTTTTTTTGACAACGGCAACGACGAGATGACGATTATAACGGCGAGGGCGCATGGTGAAGCCCGTGTAATCTATGAGTTAATGACAAGGAAGAACCCTTATCTTATAAGGGGCCAACGAAGTCATAATCTTATGTATGAAGGGAGTTCCTGAGTCTTGTTGTCTAGAGTGAACCTCTATCTAACAACTGTATACTTATAGCTCCCCCCTCCGGGGGACGAGGGCTATCACTCGGCTTCCTTTCGTGCCATGGGATATACTTCACTCGCTCACTTTGTTCCCTCCCTCCCTGTGTTAAACAAATGAACGAAACAAGTGCTGAAACAAACAACGAATATATGACCGTGAACAGAGGCAACTGTCCGCGGAGCGGGTTTGACTGTTTAATTAAACCCCTGTGCTTGTGTTACCGCTACTGGATCGATAAAGGGAGAGAACAAAAGGAGAGAATCCAAGTTGTTCTACAAGTCAGCTATTGATGAAGAACTAGTGGTGCGCAAGCACTCAAAAAAAAAAACTTTGGAAAAGGAAGAATTTTCGTCTTCCAAAGCCTCTTTTTTCCTACTCAGTTTGTTGTTTGTTCTTTGTTGTTACACAAGGAGTTCTCCCTCCGTAGGTGAGGCCCTACGGTCTTCTTTCGGTCAGCCACTATCGTTCGCTCGTTCTCCTTCCCTCACTCTAATACTCTATCATATGAACAACCTGATTTTTTTTTGTAAGTCCATATTTTTATTTTATTCATGTTAAATCTTTTATTTTTTAACTTATCCAATAAATGATAGATTTAATATGTGCATTGATGGATGGTTTTTTTTAGTCTAACATATGATATTATTTTTTTTGCAATATAATGTGTGGATTTTTTCATGTCTTTTATTAAATTATATATTATTTTTTAATTTTGTGAATTGTATGATGTTGTGTTCTATGTGCATTGTTAATCTTTCATTGTGATCTATAATAATGTCTTATAAAGTGTATTTTTCTATCTATATGTGCTCTGTGAAATCTTGTGTACACTTTTAATTTGTCTGAGTACACTGTTAGCCTCTCTAGGTATACTGTTAGCCTGTATTATAGATTGTTATTTAAAGTGTATCTTTATGTATAACATGTGGCCTTTGAAATCAGATTCTTACATTGTTAGCTTGTCATTGTTAACTTTTGTTAAAGAACTGTCATTTCATCGAATTCAACTCCATGAAAAACACATGTTTTTATGGAATTCATTGATAGATTGATAAATACACTCATATGAGTTATGGTACATTGTTAAATTGCTCAAGTACATTATTAACTTGTCTAGGAGTATTGTTAATCTGTATGGATACATTATATATTTGTTTGTGTATATTGTTAATTTACAAATAGTTGATAAAGTACAGTGAAATATACAAATTTTTTGTTGAAAATATATTTCAGAATGTATCATTTCATGTACAATGTTGCAAATGACTAATTATTGGAGATGAAAAATGTCCGGATCAAACAAACGGGTAATTATTCGTTGATTCGTCTTCTTATAAATGTTTTATATTGTGAATTAATGAAATTTTGTCCTCTTTTTAGGGTGGATTGCGGCATGTTCGTGAAAAACATGGCGGACTTCTAATTAGAATGATGAATATGAATTTTGGACAAGGCGACATACCGAGATTCAAAGTGGAATATTATATTGCCAAATCTTAAGAAGAGCTAAAGAAATTGAAGTTATTATTGAGAAATTGAAACATGATTGTGAATGATGCAATCTAAGAAAATTTTTATGAATGTGCTGTACCATAATTGATAAATTGCATGCGAAATTTTTAACAAATTGTTGATCGATTGAATGAATGTATTTTTATTTTTGGTTGGTAAGTCCAAAATTATATTCCTCAAAACTATATGGCAAATGTACAAAAGGTGCCTGTAGTTACAATGAGATGCCATTTTAACCAGGTTGGAGGGAAAGAAGGGTTGGCGA
Source organism: Acorus calamus (assembly GCA_030737845.1). Taxonomy (NCBI): domain Eukaryota; kingdom Viridiplantae; phylum Streptophyta; class Magnoliopsida; order Acorales; family Acoraceae; genus Acorus; species Acorus calamus. The sequence continues at coordinate 370,170 of CM060875.1, forward strand.
GGGAACAAACTCAGTAAACTGAATCTGTGCATCGCCCCACCCCTTTTCAAACCACCTGATTGAATGAATGTTGTTCTTCTAAAAAAAATTCAACATCTCACTTATTGAACTCCCACAAATAGCTTGAGGTACCATGCCACAAAACATAAGCGTTGATATAGTTAGATTCAATTGGACAATGTTAGACATCCTATAATTCATTCTCATGACAATATTAGATATGATATAATGAAGTATACGAAGCATTATAATATATTATTAAAAATATTGTTTTGCACATTGTTAATTATTATGGGTACATTATTAATCCATGTGAGTACATTGCTAATGTTTATGTAAACATGACAAAAATAGTATAATATTTTACCCTCTGTTAAAAAAAAACATACAATTCACAAAACTAACAAATAATATACAATTCAATAAAAGACATGGAAAAAAATATACACATCATATTGTAAATAAAATATCATCTAGTAGCCTCCAAGAAATCATCCATCAATGCAGTTATTCATATGATAAAGTATTAAAGTGTTCAAGGAGGAACGAGATTGTTCATGGTGCGTCCTTGCTGTTATAATCGTCGTCGTCTTCGCTACCGCCGTTGAAGAAAGATGTGGGTTTGAAGATTTCTTGCGGGTTTAAGTTTTGATGATGGGAAAAAATTTATTTTTGGAGAAAGAAAATGATGAGAGAATAAATGACGTTTAAAGAGAGAAAAAGGAGATGTTGGGGGTGAAAATGGAGTTTCAGAGAGGGAAGAGGAAGGCTTGGGATGCCATGGCTGAAATAAGGTTGAAGAAGGGTATTTTTGTCTTAGGAAAGGATGACGTAATGGGCTGTAAAACAAAAGGACCTAAAAATAATGAATATGGTATTTAAAGATGTAAAAAAAAACTTCAAAAGGCCTAGGGACTTAAAAATAATCGAGGAGTGGTCTAGAGAACTCCTAATTAATTTCCCCCTTTTTTTTTCTTGAGCAAACCTCCCTTTTTTTTAAAAAAATTTATTCTAGGGTAGGATTGTCACTCAATGGGGTAGCATTATTTGCCCCAAGAAATAAAATATCCAATCCCACATTCACTTATAATAGTATACTAGTTTAATTGCACGCGCTAATGCGCGTGTTAATCATAAGTATATTGTTTAAAATTTTATTTTAAAATAAACTCATAATTTTCAAAACATTATGTTATTTTATCCTTTTAATAAAAAATAAATGGCAGTAGTTATATTTGAATTGAATTCTAACATGGTACATTAATAAGAACTCTAAATTCTACTATGGTACAAAATAATATGATTAGTTCAGTAAGCCATATTACTAAAATATCAAATAGTAATTATAACAGAAATGCACGCGCTAATACGCATGTTAATTATTAATTATAGATACATAATGAATAATGAATAACAAAATAAAAATGTATATTGTTTAAAAACATTATTTTAAAATAAGCTCATAATTTGTAATGAAATAAATAATTGTGATTACATCTTAATTGAATTCTATTATAGCTACATAAATGGAAGACTGCTCCGTGAGATCATAAATTTGATAGTTCCCACAAAATAAATACAAATTAATTTATAATAGAAAGACAATTGAAAATGTTTAAAAAATTATTTTTTAATAAAAAATAAATTAAAAATGTTTATAAAGCATTCACAGAAGAAAGAATAGTAGAGACACGTGTAAATGCCCAGTTAAAATCCCTATATATGAGCAATTAGCAATACACAAAAAAAATATAAAAACTAAAATCCCAATACGAAAACAAATAAAATTCTTAAAACAAATGATAAAATCTCTATATATGAGCAGTATACAAAAAATAGAGAGAAAGAATAGTAGAGAGAAAGAACTTGATCCTCTTCAAAAAAAAAAAAAAAAAAAAAGACACGTGTAAGTGCCCAGTTAATAAAGCGTTTGGTAGTAATATTTTAGGGATCTATTTATAAATATCAGTGACCCAAGTCTACAAATAACCATGGTTAGAGTGGTTGGCACCGGCAGTAATGTAAAAGAGTTGATCAGGGACCTAATCATAAATAAGAATGATCCAGGGTCCTATCTGCAAAAAACCGTAGGGGGGGGATTGGATGTTAGGGACCTAATCATAAATACGAAAGACCCGGGGTCCTATCTGCAAGAACCCAGGGGTTGGATCGTTATGTTAATCGGAGTCCATTCTTTTAATAGGACTTCGTTAAGATAAGATACTTTGTTAGGCGAGTATATCTTCGAGAAAGAATCAATTCTTTCAAAACGGTTGGAGGCTACATACAGGGTTGGATGTATCATTTCCTACCAAAAAATAAAAATCCCTGCACATAGTAGTCAAGGTCATATTGAAAATCAAATTTACCTTTATATAGCTTTTCTTGGTACAACCAATGAATAATCATAAGGAAAAGAAAATAAGCAACTACAAAAAAAAAATGCTTTTCTAAAGACGGTTTGCTCAATCACGAATACACATTTTTTCAATCCAGAATTCTGCATGACATCAATCTCCAGGATATGACATATTTCTCAGACAGTCTAAATGCATCAACAAAGAATTTGAAAGGTGATCATATTTTGTGCTGATGCATGAAAAATTTAACAATGAAAAGAAAAAAAGGGATTTCAGTTATTATGTTTTCCTCTACCTGACCATTGCTTTACGCCCTTTTATACCCATATTTGAAGACACTTTAACTTTCGTCCATGGCGTCGTCACCACTGTTTTTCTGAGTCAAGGAGCTCGAGCCTTTGTCATCGTCCCTTGGTTCTGCTTCATCTGGAGTTCCTGTAACAGAATCCTCCAGTGCCTCCAGGAATGACAGAACGGTGAGTTTGACTGCAACCGGAAAAAAAATTTCAGAATATTTTGATACTATATCAGGCAAGTGAAATTGATCGACATGATATAACAGCATCAGCTATGTGATGAGCATGATGGTCTGCTCTCCTCATCAGTTGGTGCTTCTATTTTAACATATTATTAAGTGTGTGTTTGTGCACAAATGTAAAGGGAAAAAAAATAAAGTGTGAGAATTTGGGTAAAAAAAAAAAGTGGTGGAAAGTAAAAAGAATTCTCTTTAAGTAACTTTCATGGTGTTTATGCATGTGGTGGATAAATTTTCTCTCACTTTCTCTCAAATTCTCACCTATGAGGACAGGAAATTTTTTTCCCACTTTTACTAATAAGACAAAATAGGAGAAGAAAAGAGATTGAAATTTTTTTTATTTCCATTATTTGACACAAACACTAGATTTTTGATGGTCAAAGGAAAAATTTTCACTTTCCATCACTTTCTCTTTAGCACAAACACACCTCAATGATTTTCTATTTAATAAAGAAAACACATAAAATAACATACAATAAACATTAGCTTACAATAATAAAAGATCAGTAAAAGAACTGGCTTTTACATTGCTCACGTGTATGCTTAATTTATTTGTATATTATATTATGCCCGGGCAAGGCAAGCTAAAATCTACCACATGGTGGACAAGGATCATCACAGATGGTGTAAAACACTCATACACGAAATATGAACTATAATAATATCACATCAACTTGGAAAATATCAATAGCTCAAATCCAGAGAATTTGCGCAATGATTAAGCATCACAGCCAGGAAACTGACATCAGTTCAAACAATATGCAGATATCACAAACTGGGGGTCAACAATGTCTCTATGTATCGAAAGGGAAATGTGAATAAAACATATGCTCATGATAATAACCAGGGAAAATAAATTAGTCTTGGGTCAAATTTTAGATCCAATTCAACCAAATTAAATTATCGTATATATTATCAGATCTCATAGATTTCTAATGGACTTTCAAACAGTATCGCAATTTAAGCAACTTATTATGTAGTATGTACAGTCATTATAAACCTTACCTATGTCCATGAACATGGGTGGCAACAGATGAAATCCAAATAAGTGGGATACATGGTGACTCAAAAGCACCAGTTATTCCTCAGGAAAAAAGAAAAAAGAGAAGGTTCATGCTGACTCTCTATATATACTGAAAGGCCAATATAATTACAAGATACATGTGCCTTGTTTACCATATGTGTGTGTGAGTATACATATATATATGCACATGTGTATATGTATATATATGGTAAACAAGGCACAAATGAGATATTGAATTGGAAATTTGGAATGAATGGCATAAAATTGCTGATTACTTACATTTACTTGGGTCAATTTCAAATTGGGACAAATCTATCTCTCCTGTCCGAAGAACCTGATAAAAAAAAACCATCACATGGTTACTGGAATAGCATGATATAACAAATTAACTCAATTATAAATAGAGAGTATATTCTCACATGAGTAAATGCTTCTACTTGTTGATGGAACGGTGGACTCTGCAACAGCTCAATAATATCTTTAGGAGTCCATTGACCCTACAGACAACAAAAAATTAGCATGTTTACACCATCTTGTGATAGAATAAGAATTTCATCAAATTTATACCTCAGGCAAAAATGGTGCCAACCGCTGTTTAATTGGCAGTTCTTCCATCAAAGGCATGATCAATTCAGGTTTCAAAATATCACTAATTCCCAGCCCTGCAACAGAAGATTTTGTTCATGTCATACAGTTAATCCAAGCTCTTCATATACAAACTGAACTCCAAACATGAGTAGAGCATTACCTTCATATGGATCTTCAAACAGCAACCACAATACCCATCAGCATAAAAAATAAAAGATAAATTAAGTCCCAGCATCATCATCACACATGATCAAACAAAAATTCAACCAAATAATCCTCTAATCAAAGAAGTCTGTAAGATAGATGGTACCTGCTGGCTGAATGCTACTTAATATTCTCTGTAAATCAGCTAACTGTACAGGCCCAGAACCAGAAGTGACTGCCCCAGCCATATCGGAGGCATGTGAAATAACCAGATTCCCAGCTCTGATATGATAGCACAAGAAAAGACATCAAAAAAGAAGAAGAAGATCCTGAGAGAAGAATTCTTTAATATTTGTTTATTCTTCTATATTAATCCACATGTTTCACTTAAAAATCCTGAGAGAAGTATCCTTTAATATTTGTCTTCAGAAGGGTCTAGAATGTTTATTTTTTGTTGTTACCCCAATGGGATGATTTCCACGGCAGTGCCTGTACTATTATTCTTGTAATTATTTCAATATAGGATGTGAAATGTCCCACCTTTCCTCAATAAACAAATATAAATTTTAATAGAAACATAAAATTTTAAAAAAAATCATTGCTGAACAAATTTGTTTAATTGTGTGAACTTTGTGGTTCAGAGGAGGAGACTTGGGATCACCTTTGTTATGGATGTCATTATATCATATGGGTATGGATGAAAGTGGGAGAGACCCTGGGGCATGGAGGACCCTTGCATCATCTCTAATGTTGAGGAGATGTCAGATGTGGGATTTCTTCTGGAGATGAGCCAAGAAAGGATGTGGCGTTGGTCCCAGAAAGGCATAAGAAAGGTGACCATAGCAATCTTGGATCCAATGGCTAGTCCACACACGGTGGTGTTGAAAAATTTGGCTCACTTGCAATGAATGCATATTCCAACATGAGATTCTACTTAGGAAATATTTTGGCAGGGACATCATCCATCCTTAGTGATTGGATTAAAATGATTCTTGGTGTGGATACTCCTTCCATCATGGACAATCATGGTTCGGGGGGTGAACAATAGATGTAAGAGGGACCCCGACCTCATTTGTCAGAACTTACAGAAAAAGAGGAATGAAGCTAAATTTCAACATAAAAAAAAATCTACACCAAGAACATTTGGGAGGCGATCATTTATCTCTTCGAAAATGGGATCTTGTTCTTATTGAGAGATAAAGAGTGGTGGCAGAATAAATTTCAAGAGGGGACGAAAAGGAAAGCCATTTCTTCTCGGTGCTATTCTATATTGTATCCTTTGTTGGGTATTTTGATCCTCATCCCTTGTTTTTCTGTTTTTCTACCTTCTCCTTTTAGGTGATCCCTTGACTCTGTATTTGCTCGAGAGGCATCATTTACTTTTAGTGAAGCGCCTACCATTTGTTCTCAATTAAAAAAATATTCAGGCAGGCCAATACCTTCGACCACTATTTTGCAATGCAGAAAAACTACCCAAACAGAATGTCAAAACGACACACATGATAAGCTGTTGCTAACATTGCATAACCCTACAAAACATTTGCAAATAAACAGATAGTACTACAGGTACTACAGATTCCTAGGAACATTTTTTCTTAAAAATAGTTCCTCATAAGTTTTAATGATATTCATTGAATTAATGTAAAGCCGTACCTTGATGATACATCATCTTCATGCATATCCTCCGACACTTCAGATGTTCGTTGGGGAACTGAAACCTCAGCTTCCTCTTCACCTCCAAAATCTAGAAACAGGAGGGAAAATATATATAATACACTCCATCACATCCATTGACATACAAAAACATTCCACGTACCTATAGGTCGACTGATGTGATAATTGACCAGGTTACACATCTCTAAATCCAAACCTTCGGACATTGGCTCCTGATGCTCATTCAGATACGAAAAAGTCATTTCAAATTAATTAAGAAAAAAAGGAACAACAAAATCCAGATCTGTTACTGACCTGCATCCAAAAGAAGAATTTCCTATTGTCTGTTTTAAACTTCAATATGTACACCCTGTCAGATGATTGATTTACCTAGATAAACAAAAAAAAATATGAGAAATTTTAAACACGAGGGGAAGTTCCCATTCATAAAAATAAATGCTCAATGTTATGCTAATTGCTAACCTTCTCATAAACTGCCTCATCAGGAAACACAATCTGGTCCTGTAGAATTTCGAGTCAAGAAAATCCATGGCTTCAACAAAATAAAAGTTACTGAAAAGCTTGTCAGCATGAAGCTACAAACTTACTATCAGAAAATTTTAAGTCTTTATTACTTGTTCATTCTGGCATCGTGAAATTTGGTTCACAGGCTACATATGCTCCAGTCCAAATATAGGAGAGACTAGATAAGGGTGTTACAGCATGACAATGCCTCACATGCATAAATATGCCACCTACTTATCTTTCTATATTTGTTTTTTAAAAGGGAAAATCATATGAATGAGAGCACTCGAAGTGGTTATGTTATTCCTCTCCACTTTTTTGAAGGACACAAAATTTAATATCCAAGGAGAGAAAAAACAGAAAAGTAAAAGCTTGTAATATCAGAGGTAATAATGTACATCATGACAAACCATACGCAGAGAAATTCTCTCAATTACTATAAATAAAAACTTCATCAAATGACATGGGATACATCTTCAACTTTGTTCTGACTCCGATCTAGCCACTGGACATGGGTCAATCCTTCCTCACCCTACAAAAAATGAAACAACAACAACAAAAGAAATTTTTTTTTTTTAAATCCTAAGACTTGAATATGTGGAGGAGCGAATCTATATCAAGTTATCAACAGAAGAAAAAAAATTCATATGCTCAGTTTTGACTTTTAGATATACCCTTCCAATGCGAACTGCCCCTTTACGAGTATCTGGAATTACTTGGGTTCCCTCCATGAACATCTTCCCCGCACGAAACTCCAATAAGATCTCCTGAGGGAACAACATCATTAAAACAAAAGAAGCTAAGAAATCCCATATCTCGCATTCTAAAAGCGTATGAAATTAGTCAAAATAATAATTTTTTTGGAAAGTGAAAATAATAATTAAATACAAACGGCCCCTTCTACGTGATTACTCCCTCAACCACGCTCTGTATTGGCCTTCTATGGCCTTCCCCTCTTCTTCTTACTTCTCCCCTCATCTTTCAAAATTCAGACTAATGTACTTCGATTTTTCTAATGAAATCACGGGTAGTATAGTCTACTTTTTCCAAAAAAAAAAAAAAAAAAAAAACACACACACACACAATACCAAAGAGTTTTAACACACAAACTCTCCATATACTCTTGTAAATTTTCTCATCTTTAAATAGTACAATCTTTACAAGGAAAAAATTTAATGAAACGTTCCACTTCGAGATAGACATACATTTAGCAATCATTGGGTAATATTTACATATATTAATTGGTCATGGTTCAATAATTAACCCACATAGGAAATCCACCTTTCTTAGACATATTGGGAAATAGAAAATTTGAATCAAGAATAAACAAAACTTAAATCTTTTATCATCACATAGTTCAGTGAAATTGTTCTCTAAATTATTAATAATTTAAAAAGGCCACACCACCATTCAGTGGATTACATGTAACCCAGCATTGTCATTAATTGATGATGCTGACAAAGATTTCCAACATGATGGGTCGGCTGGTAGACGAGAAGATGAACTCAGATTGACACTCCAAATCCTGCATATACTTCGTAAGTGCCTAAACACCCCACCTATCAAACCCACTAACAGAGATTACCATAAATCTAAAGCAACAAAACACAACGTTGAGTGCTAAAAACTTTTGTTTCCTACAATTATAGCATTTGTAGGAATTCATACTTAATACAAATTCATTTCCAAAACACCCTCAATGGTCCCGGTTTCTAAAACAACAAAAAAAAAAGAAGCTTTTTATTATAAAAAAAAAACATATTTTCAGGAATCTTGGGAAAGCTAATTTCAAAAGCCACTTTAGGTGAAAAGCACTTTTTCAAGCTCGTTTCCAGACCCTTCCTTAGCTTCTCTAGCCCTTAACAAGCTCTGCTTGATGTTGATGTTCTCCACTCATGGTTTTGAGTTTTAATCAAATCTTTTTTTTAAATCACTCTCTCGTCCCAAACGATTTTTTAAAATCACTAACAGCCCTTAAAAAGATTTTTTTGGTGGTTTTGATATTGGAGTTTTCCCATCATGATTTTGAGCTTTGCTCAAATCATGTCCATTGATACACAAAAATGATTGTAGAATCATCCAAAAAAGAGTCGTCGGTGATTTAAGTAAAAAAAAAAAGTCTCCCTTGATTTGATAAAATTATTTAGTCTCCGGATTTAATTCAAGGGTTGGAGAAGGTTTTGTGAGGCTTTTACTCCAATTTAGATTCAGTGTGGGTTTGGGTCCATGGCCAGAGATGCTATTTGAGTGTTCTAAAATTTTAAAAAATGAATGAGACATAAATAAGTCATACTTCTATGATTCTATCACATTGGCAAACACATAATGATACATCTATAAGAAACTCAAGAGCCATATTCAAGATTCCCACTCAAATTTAATGATGACATAAACAAACTATCAGATATTGCGAAAGACTCGCATTAAAAGATTTCACATATTGCGATACATAGCATGAGTCACAAGATCACAGCGAATAAAGAAACTCTGCAAATCAGAACCCAAAGTACCTCCAGTGGGGGAAAATCTTCTGCCGCCATAGCCAATAAAACCTGTGCTTCAAAATCAGATATAAAGATCAAATCTTCCATTTAAAAATAAAAAAAAAAACACAAAGCACTCCAATATTCCAAGTCATCGATTAATACAACGAGAGTTTCCAGACCTAATGAAATTGAAGGAAAAAAAAATACTGAAGAGGATAAATTCGCTAATGCTCTAAAAACGAAATGAAAACCCCAGAAGTACAGGATTCTTCACATATGTATATCGATTGAAACTCTACCTGCCGATTCTATCGAAGACGAAAAAAATCTACTCGAAACACAGAGAGAGAGAGAGAGAGGCGAAGTTCTGCGAGGGTTTTAACTTTGAAGAGGGTAACAGATTATGCCTCTCCCCTTGAAAATCTTCGGTCTTATTTACCCTTGTATTTCCTTATATTTTCGATTTTTTTTTTTTTTTTTTTTTTTGAGATCACCTGGGATAAGTTACGTGACAAAGGTAATTGTCTATTGCGTTTGACAACTGATCGGAAGTGATTGCGTAACATAATTACCACTTCTCTTTATCCTTCCGTAGAAGAAGAAAAAATCATCTTTCAAAAAGGAGAAAATGACTCTTTCAGTAGAATGAGTTTTTTCACTTATGTAGAAGTTTTTAAAAATTGATATTTTGACAAAAATATCCTTATACAATTTTATAAATTTCTAAAAAATCATTTAAGTAATATAAATAACAAATTTTCTTTCACCTCTCTATGTGACCTTGATCAAGATGTACTATATATATATATATATATATATATATATATAGCAAACTCATCCAAAAAATCTCCCCTCTTATTTTTATATATACATAACAAATTATGTATAATAAATATGTGAAGTACTATGTATATAACAAGCTCACCCAAAAATTTTCCCTATATAACAAATATGTAACAAATTATGTATATAACAAATAGTGTGTGTATATATAATCTAAAAGTATATAATATATATATCAAACTGTATATATATAACAAACAAATATAAAACAAACGCATCCATAACAAACTAGGGTGCGTTTGGTTGCGCGATTGTGCTGCGATTGTGATTACAGGAAGCTGCGTTTGCAATCGTGCAACCAAACAGTTTTGTAATCGCATTTTTAAACCCAACAATTGCAGGCAAATAGTGTCCAAAAGCTGCGATTTCAAAAAGCTGAGAAAGTGAGCTTCCTGCAGAATCAGGTTTGCAATCGCAGATTCCTGCAGAATCAGTTTTGTATTTTTTCAATCGCGCAACCAAAGGGCACCCTAAATATATATAAAAACAAATGCATAACAAACCCATTAGGAACCCCCAGAACTGGTCCTGGGACAAGGCCACCAAGGCAATTGCCTAGGGGCCCCACCCAACAAGGGCCCCCAAAAACCATCTATTCAGTGGACTTTAATAAAATGTACGGTGAGATGTATTAGTTTAACTAGTCCCTCTTAATAGACTTTCTCAATCTGTTTGATACTCTTACAATTTCTCTTTTCCCTAAATCTTTCAAACCATATTGTATCCAATAGAATTTCAATTTTTAAAATATTTTATTTAATTTAAATTATTATATAACGTGTTCCAAAACAGCTTTTATGCATACAAAAAACTATTTAGTAATATTGAATAATGTGTATAAATACTTATTAGTCAAACTATTAAATAACAATCCTAGCCTCCATTAAAAAAAATGTATAGGGCTTGCAGCAAACACTTTCAAAAAAAAAATTTCACTTAGGGCCTATTTCATCCCCCCAATAATTGAATTTTCAGGGCCAGCCCTGGGAACCCCACACACGCATATATGTTTTATATAATGCAAAACATAAAATGTTGTTATATAAACCATATATGTGTGCATTATTATATATTAAAAATATCTTGTAAAAATAGAGAAACTCATTAACTAATTTCAATGTTCTTATGGTGTCAAATACACACTTATGAGTTTAATTTATTTTTTTTGACTATTTTTTCAATACTATTGGATTGCGCTTTTCTTTTTAGTGATGTGTGTTTGCTTCGAAATGTAACAGGGACTTCATTTCAGCCAAAATATAAAGAGAATGGGGGAGAATCATCTCCGTTCGTTATAAAGATGTCAGAATGTGCATTCAATGACTTTAGTTCTTTGATGTATTTATTTGCATTAATTTTTTTTAGTGTTATACATGAATGTTATGTTTTAAGATTTTACAATGTAATCATTTTTACACGACATTTAATAAGATTATACAAATATAATTTAATAATAATTTTTGTTATAGCAATTTAAAAAAACATATTTTTAAGGAAAAAACTGCGATTTTGTAGGCTGGGGAAATAATGGGGGGTGGTTGTAAAAAATAAATTTATATGTGTTTTCTGGGTATAAATTTGATTTTATACAGTTGTTGATATTTATTTATTTGGGAGATTTATATTGATTTAGACAATTATCAAAAATTAGGATAAAGTGCGAACAATTGTTCTGATTTTGAAATAAAGATAAAAATTTATTGTTCCACCTAAAGATTAGAATAACATTTATTTCTATTCTTTCCAAATTTTATCATGATTATGATTAATGTAAATAAGAACAAAATTTATGAATTTTATATTCCGATAACAATTTAACCCCTTGCCAAAGCATTTCAATCAACGTATAAAAAAATGTGTGTACAACAATGGCTCTAGGTAACTTTGTAAATAACACGAATAGGCATAGATAATGTTTAGAAACACGTTTGGATGTAATTGTAATTTTAAAAAAGAAAAATGTTAGCTTATGGACAATTTGTCCCACCACACTATACCCACTTTAAATACTTTAGCCAACTTCCTATTTCTTATTCCTAATGCCTCCACTCATTTTTAATAGATGTTATAAAAAATTATGGAGGTATATAAAACTATATTTGAGATAAAATAGAACTACGTATAACAACGCTCTTTAAAAAAAATGCAACTTTGTTTCTAAATGGCTCTATAAAAATTTACTTAATTAAAAAAAAAGTTTCAATCTTTTGTACGGAGATATGAATTTAAAGGGATTCTAATTTCATCATAGACTCAGTTTGGATCAAAGAACCAAAACAATCATTTTCATAAACCGTAGGTTGAAACTCGGGCATTAGTTTCACCAATTTTTCAAACACCGAGTTTTTTACAAAGACAATGCAAGCATGTTCAACAATTTAAGGGTCCATTTACCTCTGCGTCCCCGAGCTTTGGCGTTCCAAAGACACGGGGGGAGAAGCGTTGGAACGAAGTGGTGTTTTCGAGAGATGGTGAACGCGGGCTAAAACAACAAAAATGCAAATACGACATGCATAAGATAATGTATTCGACGCAAATGTATAAAAAAAAACCGTTTGTATGCACATTCGCGTCTGTCGGCCACCACCAACCCCATCGCAACCAAAACCCAATCCCAAACAAACCCTTTTTTATTTTTCAATGTTTAATCCACTTCAGATCCAAATGGTTCCTTGAGATTATAAGAAATCCATCAAATTTGGTAAAATGATCATGGTGGATTCCATTTTTAATGTCAATTATTTCCGTCTATTAATAACACGAGCTTACAAATTTATAGTCCATGTTGCTGATTACAAAAATAAATTCTCTCCTCTTTTTCTCTCTCATTGGATTATATCTATCATAACTAATAAATGTTTAAGTAAATATATTAATTTGTTTATTGTATTGTAACTTCTGAAAGGTTTAAGTAAATATATATTCAGTTGCTTTATATAATTCCATTGATTTTATTCATCAAATATTATATTGTGTCAGTATTACTTTTTAGGAAAAACGATAAAAAAAAAGTATTTTAAAAGTTAAAAATACCAAAATCAACTTTTTTTAAAATTATACATAAAAAAATTATTTCACAATTTTGGAAGCACAAAAAACTAATTTACCCTTATACAATTAGATTCTTAATATATTTCATACCTCCTTAACTTTGTTAAAATATTTCATATTCTTAATTTTGTTAATGTATTTCACACATTTTTATGTAGATCATTTTTTTATTATTTTAAATTTTTTGTGGTTAGGTAGATTTTCTGAAATATGTATCAATGTAATTTGATTTTTTTTTATGGTAAACTACTTCTAAATAGAATTGATTTTGGTAATGTAGCGAAAGATTGTTGTTTTATAGAAAAAAATAGGCTTTTGGTGTAGAATAACTTAAAATGGTTAGAGGGATAGACATCTCCAATGGACATGTTAGCTAACTATGATGGTAAAGTGTCATGTCAACACTTTATCACTCAACTAGACACTCATTTACTACATCTTTATTTAGTTGATTGTTGTTACTCCAATGGACTAGCTAAATAACTAGTCAAAATAATAGTGGGCCCACCTCTCCACCCACACAAAATAATATTTTTTGAATATTTTAAATAGTAAGGCCACACATTTGGATGGCTAAAGCACTAGCCAAATTAAACACTTTCTTTAATATATGACAGGTGGGACCCACATTTAACATGCCCTTAACACTTCCACTGGAGCACCATTTTTACATGTTTTCTAAAATCTGACACTAACTAATGAGTTAACATGTCCATTGGAGATGCTCTTAATGATCTAATTACATAGGGATATATTAGTTTTTTATATTTCTAAAATGGTGAGATGAGAATTTTTTAGGTATAATTTTAAAAAATGATTGATATGTGTATTTTTAACTTTCGGGAGATTTTTATATCATTTTTTCTACTTTTAAATTTTTTATATTATTGTGATGTAGATAAATAATTAGACTTTAACACACACACACGAGATTACCAAAAATTATATTTTTGTATTTAAACATAAGTTTTTAATAATTTTCATGCACGAATCAAATATTGGACAATGAACACGAGTCTCGATGGAAATTCATTTTTACCTAAAATAACTTGCGGCTAGAGATCCATTTTTTAAGTCCGAAGATTTCTCACACCTTTATTATTGTTATGGTTTGGTATATTTAGTTGTCTGTAAACTACATTGGGATTCAACTATCAATTGTATTCAGCATCACCCATAGCTAGCGAGGTGGTTGAAGTGCACCCGCTCTATGCGGCAGTCCTAGGTTCAAATAATAGTGAACTCCTTTTAGCCCATGTTTGGATCGGGTATAAGACTCCAGATAATCTCGGATAACTTTCGGATAAAAACTTTCACCTGTTTGTTTACCTCGGATAACCCCGGATAAAGTATGTCAGAACAAACTTAGATAAAGTGGTATATAGATTCCAATCAATCCCTTGAATTAAAGTTATTTTAGGTTATTTCACCCAAAGAATATGTGGGTCACACTGCCATCACCTCTTATAAATCACCTGTCAAATCAACTATCATTACTTTTTTACTTTTTATAAATTCTTATTCATACTTTATTCATGTTTTGCCCAAACAACAAAACATTTATTCTTACGTTTACCAACGATAATAATTCAAAACACAATCAAACACAAAATCACTTTATCCTTATTTATACTCACTTATGTTTGGATAAATTTATACCCTATGGCACAGTTTGGGAAGCGGAATAGGCGGGAATAATGGTAGTATAAGGGTGGTATAAGAATGGATAAGGAAAATGATTGTTTATTTGCAGAGTATAACTTGGTATTACTAAGCCAGTTTAAACGAGTATAAGAGAGTATAACAATTCTAAGCAACCCCTAGGATAAGTTATACTTACCTTATCTATTCCCATGGGCCCACATGTCAAATCAACTTTTTACACATCATCACATCAAATCACCTATCAACACCTCTTATACATCAAATGTCAAATCAACTTTTTTACACTTTATTTATATTTTATTATTTATCAAACAAACAACTCAACCTTTATTCTTACGTTTTCCAATGAGAATAAAAAAAATACAACCAAACAGAAAATCTTTTATTCTTGTAGATTTGTTATCTATACTGGCATAGTTATCTATCCAGAATAACTCAATTCCGCTATCCAAACAGGGACATAAAATCTATCTCCGTTCCAAACATGGGTTTAATGTGTTATGGATCTTGTGTCATGTTTTTAACTGTCCTCTGTGCGACCTTCCTATAAAAAAAAAACAAAAAAATTAGGATTTGAGTGGTTCTACACGGTAGCGTCTACCCATTCTATTTTTTTGGGGTTACTTTTTCTCTTGTTAAATAATATGAGGGTGATGCCTACAACATCTGTGATTAACTAAACAATAAAATTTTATTAATGTGATTTTTATAAAAAAATATAGCTAAAAAACCAATATATATATTTACTTGTAACAAAATAAATCTCTAGCTCATGTGGTTACAAAACAATAAATAATAGTGAAAATAAAGTGAAAAAAATTATTTTATAAATCAATAGTGAAAATAAAATTCCACCAACGCCTCTCTCTCTCTCTTTCTCACGGTCTCACCCTCTCGGTCCTCCATTGGAGAAAGATGTCTCCCTCCGAAGATTTGAAAGGAGTATTGGAAGATCTCGACCTCTCTGAAACGTAAACGCGACACGATTTCTTCAATTCTTGATTGTTTGTTTTTTTAGGTTTTCACAATTCTATGTTTTCATTCGTGTCACAGCTATCTCGTGTGCGCCATGTTTGAAGAGGCTGCGTCTCTGGCTTCTTCCATTGTGTCTCGCCTCCGCGGCTTGACCGCACCCGTCGATGGTGTTGAAGCGGAGGACATCGTTGAATGCGCCGGTGTTGTCTTCGTCCAGGCACTCAAGGGACTGGGAAGGTATAATCTCCCCTCTCTTTTTAGATTTTTTCAATTCTGTTGTTATTTGTTTATTGATTGGCATCCATTACTGCTTGTTCTTGACCTTCAAATACTAGGAATTGAGAATATTATGAATTAGGGAGGGTTTTGGGGTGATTATGCTTATGCAAGAATCAAACTTGACCCAAATGTGTTTCCAAACGCCCCCAAATGATCCTGGCTTTTGAAGAAAGTGAAAAAGGTAAAGTTTTTAGTTACAACCCGGAAAAGGAGCTTTTCAGGAGTCTAACAAAAGTATGCTCCCTAGGAATATGATTACAAAAGTAGTTTAAATGAAAAACTCATTTTCAAACCCGTTGCCAAATGCTACATTAACTGGAGTTACAATTGCTTTAATTGGATAGAATTGAAACACCCACATATTTGTGATGGAGTACAAACTGGAGGGAAATTAAGCTGATCTTGAATTCCAATTCCAATAATTGCATTCAATATTTAAACGGCTAGATTGTGCGGTCATGATAATTTATTTTCGAGTTCTGCCAGATTCATTCAAATCCGAACGCACTCTTCATGATAATTTATTTGTCCTTCACAACTGCATGAAATGTTATGTAAGGATCTTGGGTTGTATTGCAGCTTACCTTGGCGGGGCTGGGGGGGGGACAAAGATGAAATGGGATGTTTTTTTATTGTGATTTCTATCAACTGAATGTGTGTTGTCACTGCTTTCATGTATTTATTCCCTGCTCTTTCATCTGGGAATTGTGCAGGACATCCGAATATTTAAATGAGCTTAAGTTGTTGTTTGGTCCAGTCACGGCTATTCCTGTCCAAACTTTTAACATCGGGTATAGAATATCTCTTCTCACTCAACATTTACTACTTTTTTGAGATGTCGCTAAGTGCTTGGGAGAGTTTATTATTTTACTTGTTATGAATTTGGCAGGGCCCGCTTTCAATTACAAGAAGGGCATATATCTGGCCTTAGGGAAATCATGGAGGAGTTCATCGGAAAGTGGAAACTCATAGATGGGAAATATTACGCTCTTGCAGATTCAAAGCTGCCAAGCTCTTTCCCCGAAGAATTCATGACACATTACCTGGATTTGGTGGAGGTATATGCTGTCATCCTCCTTGGGAAGATATTAGGTGATGCTGACCTTGCCATATCTTGGGTGGAGAATGCTGAATTGCCTGAAGAAAAACGTCAAGTAAGGTTTTCCATTCGTCAATCAGCTGTCTGCCTGTTTCTCTTTCACCTTTTCATGGTGATTTAGTTAAATTTTAGATATCAGTCATCTGCATCAGAAGGAGATGGCTGATCTCAATTGCCCTAATAACACTGATAGCATCAAGCAACATCATATAGAATTACCTCAAAAATATAAAAAAATATATACAACTCTCAAGTGGTAAAAATACTTTAGTTACTTCTAGAAGTTTTAAATTTGTGGAGCATGTATGTTAAAACTGGAAGCCAAGTCTTCGAGTGAAACATTTTGATAGAAAAATGCTTACTTGAGGCTAGACTGTAAATTTATTCTGAGAGATCTCAAAGCAAGTTGGCTTATGTACTTGGCGAGTTATTCTTGAATTTCAGGCATAAATTATGAAAGGATTCTCAATATTTAGATAGATGGTCGCACAGGTTACACTATTCTAATTTTTCATGTTTTACTTGTTTGCCATGGAACATGGACTGCTTGCTAGCTCTCCTCTGTTATGATCTTGTGGTCTCTGATGGATTCACATGGAACTTGTAGGAGATGTTGAGAGATTGCGATCGCTTTGTTCTCTTAAACATTCCAGCGCATCATCGGACATTGCAGTGCCTAGAATGACAGAGACAAGTAAAAGTGGTCATGCCGTTCCCAACACAGATTCTACTCTTTCAAAATTAGGTGACCTCCCAAAGTCTGTTAAATCCGAAGACCACTCCAGTGGAGATTATTCCCGGTCAGCCTTCTTGAAGCAACCATCTCGTGGACTTCTCAGTTTTTGCATAAATCCTTGGTTTTGTTGGTTTCACACAGTTTATGTGAAGTTTGGCAATAAGAGGACTGTCTTTTCTCATGGAAAATTTATGATCTGGGTCTCATCTGTCATTTTTGCTTATTATGTCCTGAGAAAGAAAAGAGGAACTTTAAAACGGTGAGATCTCACGTCGAATTTCAATCCGTTGTCTTTTCTCATTGTTCAATATAAAGAAAAATATCTGCTAATTATTGAACACAGAATTTTGTGGCATGGACCATTGAACTCCTCCTGCTTGTTATTTGAGTATCCATCCATAATCACTTAGGCCATCTTACTTTGCTGAAAGGAACTGAGATGAGATTTGGTTATGAATAGATGGTTTCATATGGAATCATTACATGCCCTTGCGATGAACTTCTTATTGGCTAATCTCTTACATGCAGTGGTAGTGGAATTTTGTAGATAAACTGCAATTTAATCCTTTTTTCCCCATCTTCGTACAGGATTGTGGCTAAACAGTCTCATCTCTAAAGAAAGCCCTGAGTGATGCTTGGCAGCTTGCATTCTCTGTCCAAGTGAACCCTCTGGCTGCTGTTCAACCGCCAGCCTCTGCTGCACGTGTGCGCATGTAAAGCCATGCTTTGGCGTGTCTATACCCATGATATAATCATGGAGTTGTAATCTGGCCAGCCTCCTGTGGAGTATAAGAAATCACTCTAAGAGCTGTGGCTATCTTAATTGCCTTGACTTAAAATTGTAACTTGACAGGAGAGGTGGGGAGTGTATTCATAAGATAACCCTTGTGGGCATTTGTAACTTTTAGCATACAGAGTGGAAATGAAAAGAGTTGTTGGATTCAGGTTTTGTGAATGTGAAACTTGTATATTCCAGTTAGAAATTACATTTGGAAGTTATATATTTTTTATTTTCTTAGCCAAATGGATAAAAATGCCTTCATAGCTCTCTCTGTTTTGCAGTTTTTTTTATCTAATGTACTTGAAAACCAGTTGTTGAAGAACAAACAGTCCAAATTGGCGCAGATGACCCACTGCACCTGGAGGAATATCACTTTCTGCCGTTACAACAATGACGGTTCTTGTCAGATGTTATTCAATCTTACACACTTCACAGCATTTTTTCTACTGTTCTCTACTTCATTTTTTTTAATTCTAATTAGAGAGTTCAATTCATTGTCACGTTCTTTAGTTCGATCAATAAGATTGTTCAGTTTGATTCATAAAATTATTTAGTTCAAAAAATGCCTAGCAGGTAAGACTAATCAAGGGAATTAATTAAATTTTAAAAAATATCTAACTTCGGTTGCATTGTAAGATGGCTCAATGTTTACGGCCCAAAAAGAAGCCAAAGTACTCATTTCAGGGATGTAATTTGTCATGAGTGTAAGTATTCATTTACAAGATTGTTGGATATTCCTGTGGTTTCCAATCTGATGGATGGGTGCTGTGTTCTGTGATTTTGCCTGATCGCCTCTGACCCATGCATCCATATGTATGTTCATATGTTCATGTCGGTGGTTGTATGCTTGACCCATCAACATCAATAATCAGAAAGCCTACTAAACTGATGAGAAATAGTCTATGTTGATGTTGATTGTGATGCTATATGCATGCATGTATATGTGTTCCATCTAGCCAAAATTTTGCTCTGGATTGCCCAATTAACTCTAAATGACATGTTGATCGGTATTGACTTTTTATGAATTTACTGGTGTTGTGAAGACAAAATGGCAGCACCGCATTTGCCAATCCTTCATATAGCATATAATTTTCTGTGTGTAGTATGCTTTACTCACATCTTTCACATATCTTGCAGATGGTCGCAGAGAATTCAGTCAAGGAGACTACCTTTTTTATTGAAAGGTAAGTGGTATATATTAAATTGAACAGAACTTCTCCTGTGACTTGAGAAATTTTTGCCTCGACAAAGAGCGATTTGTAAATTTTCATGCGAAATCACAGAATCTGAGCCCCCATGCAATTCTTTCTGAAAACAGAGATCTGGTCTTGTAAATCTTAATATGTAACAACTTATATTAGAACTCTGTATGTCAACTGGAAGGCATATAAATTAGCTGCATATATTTTGCTTACTATCACCAGCTGCACAGTGTGTGTCTTTGAGGAGCCTTGTTAACTCTCACAGGACATCCGTGATTGCGACTTGTCTTTTGATTTGAAATAGCCAGCCATTCTGCAAGCTGTTAGGAGGATTTTTTAAAATCAAATCAAGTTTCAACCATCTTTGTTTTGATGTTTGTGTCGCCACAGATTCCTTTTGTTTTCTGGGAGATATCGGATGCAATGTAGGACATGGATCGCCCGCCTCAGGACTCTCAGAAGGTGGGTTGTCTTTCTTTTTTGTCATTCTCTGTTTTTAAACCTGAGCAAGCTAATATGTTTCTGGTTAATGTGTGTGTTGTCTTTTTTCCAGATGGATCTGTCATGAACAAGAATACCAATGCGGGATAAGCAATCATGTTCTTGTTCTTCTCGAGACAAACAAGGATAGTCGAGAAGGTCTCACTGATCAAGTTTCCATTTATATTTATTAATAAAAGATACATATATCTAGCAGTATTTTTAGCTTTTGCTGGAACTAAATGTAGGGTTGAAAATAGAAAAACATTAGGCAGTCCGCAGTCAGTCATGTTTGCATCCTTTATCACTCCCCAATATATTTTGAATTTTTTTAAAGGAATTCACACACGTACACACACACACATATATATATGTATATATTTACAAAAAATTAAGTATATATACTGAATGCATATCTTTTTTTTGGTAAGATAATCATATATTAGTTGTATATACTAGGTAATATTATTCCAGCCTAATATATATTAGGTTAGGCCGTCAGGGAAAAGTGGGGTTGCAGTGTGATTGTGTCTACCAGCTTCTGTGAGTACGGTTGGGTGTACAAACATACATTATTTTTGTGTCCATTTATTCATAACCAATCCAACACTATTTGCATAAATAAATTTTTTTAGGAAAAATCCATATAACCCCCACGAAATCTGACTAAAATCTATATGACCCCTTGACTTTTCTTAAAATCCATATAACCCCTTGAAAACACATCCGTAAATCCAAATAACCCACTAAATAAAATTTTCGTGAATAGATGATGAATATTTTACAAATATTTCATTTGGTTAACCTTAATTGAAAATACAATATACTAAAAAAATCTACTACAATGTGTTAAAAATGTAAAAAATCATATAAAAATGACAATTTTACTCTCCTTGGATGTCTTATAAAACTCTATCCAGTGGGGTAAAATCGTCATTTATAGAACATTTTACGCATTTTTAACACATCGTAAATGTTTTTTTGTATATTGTTTTCTATCAGAATTAACCAAACATAATATTTACAAAATATTCATTTTCTGTCAACATAAATTTTATTTAGAGGGTTATTTGGATTTACTAGATGTTTTTAGGGGGTTACAAGGATTTTAAGAAATGTCAGGGGGTTACATGTATTTCCCAAAATTTTAATATAAATATTTCCCAATGCTTGCTTCCGTCGCTGTATAAAACTTCAATAAAAACAAAAAATTGACCTAAGAAAACCAACCAATCAAACGGTCTCCGATGGACTCACTTCAAACGTCGGATCAATGGACCTCTTCTTCCCGATAGATCCCAAAACAAACAAACAAAAAACCAAAAGGGCGGCAACACCAAGCAACAACAGCTACAACAGAAAACGAACCCAATCAATCCAACAACAAAAAAATAATAATGTAATATATAATAAATAACAAGAAATCAAAATGAAGGGCCGGCCTTACATCTCTCCCAACAACAGCTCATCATCCCCACCTCTCAACAACACAACACACAACAACAACCAAAAAAGAAAAAGACGTGCTTTCGAACTGGACTTTTCGTCAATGATCTCTCTCGATCATCGTCTCCATTGTCGTCACTTCCCCCCCAATTAAACCCTCCCATCATCAACTCTCAATCTCATCCATCGATCAATGGCCCGTAAAGGCTCCCTCCGGTGGCCTTTACGCCTCCTCACGATCCTCCTCCACTTGTCCTCCGCCCTCTCCACGGTTTCCGAATCCGGTCCCCTCATGAAATTCAGGTCCTCCCTCTCGAACCCGGACCTCCTCCCCGACTGGCTCGACAACACCGACCCTTGCAACCCCAAATGGGGGAACGTCATTTGCAAAGACGACGGCCACGTCTATGGCCTCCGGATCGAGAACATGAGCATGTCGGGGACGGTCGACGTCGACGCGCTTGCGCCATTGACGGGGCTTCGCACGCTGAGCCTCCATAACAACAGCTTCGAAGGGGGGATGCCGGAGATTTGGAAGATTGGGCGGCTTCGGGCGATGTATTTGTCGATGAATAGGTTCTCAGGGGAGATTGGGGATGGTGATTTCAAGGGGATGGGGAGTCTTAAAACTGTTCATTTGTATTCGAATCGGTTCTCCGGGAAGATCCCATCGTCGCTGGCGGCGGCGGCGCTGTTGGCCGTTCTCAGGTTGGATGATAATGAGTTCGACGGGGAGATACCGGACTTGGCGCAGCCGAGGCTCAAGCTTAACGTGTCGCATAACAAGCTGGATGGGCCGATCCCGGACCATCTCAGCCGGTTGGATGTTGCTGTTTTTGAAGGTATACATTTATCCAATGAAATTATGGCAATTGATTATATACTTTAAAGCATACAATCGTTTAAAATTATAGGAATGATTGAGTACATCAACTCCCAATTTGATTTTGATTGAATATTTCATTGACCTTGCATGGTGTTGTGGATAATCATTTCTTAGGCGATTTCATGTATTGTGGACCTCTTGTACAGTGAGTATAAGCGTTTTTTTCTTCTGAATTTCACTGAAAAAATGTTTGGAAAAGTCATTCTTTCCATCATTTTTATGACTTAACATGTTAAAAAATTAATGTTATATGACTTCTCACGTGAGTGCTATACTGTATATATATTTTGCGGGACTAATGATTTTTTTCAAAAGCATATGTTCGTCTAATGAATATAATTAATTAGAAAAATCACATATTAGAACATGACCTAGTGCATCATCACCCAATTTTTAATGAAAAATCAATATAAATGTCATTGAAAAAATGTTTGAAAGAGTAGTTCTTCGGATCATTTTTATCATCCAACATGTTTTGATTTTTTTCAAAAGCACATACTCGTGCTAGTAAAAGATAGAATTATTTAGAAAAATCACATGCCAGAATAGAATATGATTACATGAATGTCTGAGTGCATCATCGCCCATTTTGTATCGTAGTTTTTCATATTGGGACAACGCATTGATCTTGCAAAGCATTGCAGGCAATCCAGGTTTGTGCGGGAAACCTCTATCGACGCCATGCAAGTCGTCGAAAAAGCTCCCGACCGCCCTATTAGCAGCGCTCATCGTACTCGCCATCGGCGCGGTGCTCGCCATCATTGGAATCGCCGTCGTCATCACGCGCCGCCGACGCCAACTCGGCGAGCCTAGACAACTGGGCGGAAACCATTCGTCCAACCCGAAGAAGGTGTCGGCGTCTTACGACGCCGACCGCCTCGAACAGGGCGCCTCGGCGGGCTACGTCAGGGGGGGAAGCGGGAAGAAGGCCTCCTCCGCCGCCGCTGCCGATCAGGGGAGGCTGGTGTTCGTGAGGGAGACGGAGGAGAGGTTTGAATTGCAGGACTTGTTGAGGGCGTCGGCGGAGGTGTTGGGGAGTGGAAGCTTTGGGAGCTCGTACAAGGCGGTGCTGTTGAGCGGGCCTTCGAAGGTGGTGAAGAGGTTCAAGGAGATGAATGGGGTTGGGAGGGAGGAGTTCCAAGAGCACATGAGGAGGCTTGGGATGTTGTCCCACCCAAACTTGCTATCTCTGTTGGCTTACTATTACAGG
The DNA here is from genome assembly GCA_030737845.1 of Acorus calamus. Taxonomy (NCBI): domain Eukaryota; kingdom Viridiplantae; phylum Streptophyta; class Magnoliopsida; order Acorales; family Acoraceae; genus Acorus; species Acorus calamus. The sequence goes on from CM060875.1 coordinate 394,138, forward strand.
AAGGAAGAGAAGCTCCTTGTCTCTGAGTACATTCCCAATGGAAGCTTGGCTCATCTCCTCCATGGTCAGTGTCTATGTCTCTAGTACATGTCAATTTTATTTGTCAGTTTGCTAAAAAAATCCAAAAAAAATCATGGAATATTATTTATTTCAATGAATCTATCATAATGAATTCTCTTTTTAACTAGAGTTATCAAATTAACCCTTAGTTCAGTATGGAATACATCGTTCATTTAGTTTTGATGTATTATGTGAAAATGATGAATGTGAAATTTTGTTGGAATAGTCTAAGAATGTGCATACTACTGATGATTTAAAACACTATTTTCCATGTGTTCCAGCAGGAGGAGGATGAGAATGATTATTTAAAGTGCATTCTCATTTTCTTTCTGTGTAAATATCTAGGATAAATGCCGTTTGGATCTTTCATTTATATGCTTATTCCTGAGAATCCGTGTAAGTCTTTCACCAAATTCTTCTTCCCACATAATCTAGCAGCTCTCCTTCCTATAAGAACTATCAGAACTGAATTCCTGATAAAGAAAGAATTCTTCTGTACTAGAGTTACTAAACTGGTCCTTAAAGCCAGTCTGATAATTCCACTGAAATTTTTTATATGAGATGTTAAAAAATGAGCATATGAGTGAAGTTTTCAAACTCAATTTTCTTTGGTGTTCCACCAAAGAGGGATGAGAATAAATACCAGACTGGTCCCCTTGCATGTTAGCATTGTTTTTGTTTCACATATTATGCAATACTGTCAAATTTTAATGGATTATACTCCTTTGCATTGTCTCCAGCCAACCGCGACTCGAGTCGACCTGCGCTGGACTGGCCGGCAAGACTAAAGATTGTGAAAGGCGTGGGAGGGGGCTCTCCTACCTCTACGACGTCTTCCCAATGCTGACCCTCCCCCACGGCAACCTCAAGTCCTCCAACGTCCTCCTCGACGACTCCTTCGAACCCCTCCTCACCGACTACACTCTCGCGCCCGTCGTGAACCAGCCCCACGCGTCCCATGTCATGGTCGCCTACAAGTCCCCTGAATTCACCCAATACGGTCGCGTCACTCGCAAGAGCGACGTCTGGAGCCTGGGAATTCTCATACTGGAGGTACTGACTGGGAGATTCCCTGCCAACAACTTCCGCCCATCCGGTTCGAGCCACCGGTCTTCTTCGCACGGTGGGGGGACTGATTTGGCTGGGTGGGTGAACTCGGTGGTCCGGGAGGAGTGGACAGGGGAGGTGTTCGATGAGGGGATGGTGGCGGAGGGGGGGAGGGGGAGGGGGAAGGGGGAGATGTTGAAGATGTTGCAGATTGGGATGGGGTGTTGTGAGGTGGATGTGGAGAGGAGGTGGGAGTTGAGGGTGGCTGTGAATAAGATTGAGGAGTTGAGGGAGGAGGGGGAGAGTGAGGATGACTACTCTTCTTATATTAGTGAGGGGGAGATTTACTCTTCTTCTAGAGGTGGGGTGGTCACTGAGGATGAGTTCTCTTTCTCAGCTGTTCATTGATTTGATTTGGTTTTTAAAAATTGAGGTTGAGTTTTTAGTTTGTAGAGTTTGTTGAGAGGAGGGAGGAGGAGTTGTTATTGTTATTGTTGTTACATTATTCATCAGTGGAAGGTTTGATGTTGTGTGTAGTGATTAAAGTGTTGTACTGTTGTTCAAGAAGCTTTTTTTATATATATAATTGTGGTGGAGAACATATAGCAAATTGGCTCTTTTTTTAGGTGTGATTTAATTTTATTTTTGGTTAAATTTTATTTTGTGAACAAGGAGATTTGGACCGAAGACCTGGTTAAATCTTCTAACAGCGCATGGAAACAAGCTTAAGAAAAAAAAATTTCACTCCAAATAGCTATGAAATTGGTTTCTCCATAAGCATTCTTTTATTAGATTCAATTTATTACAACTAAAATTTGTTTTTTCGTTTTCTTCAAAAGTTAAGATTATTGGGGTTGTTTAGAAACAATTTTGGATCAAGTATGATGCCTGTGAGAGTAGAATCGTCCAAAGTTGATTGAACATGTTTTCAAGTGCTTCCTATGCATGTTGCAATTGTTCTCTTCCTCCCCTCTATTTCCTGGGTTGAGATTATTTGGATGGTTAAAAGGATTTGAATAAATAGGATTATTTTCAGACATCTGTTTGTTTTGCATGATAATGTTGATTGATTTATTTTGATGTTGAGCTTGTCAGGTCTGGAATCCTTTAACATAAGCTGATTCAGCAAAGTCCATTAGGCTCGCACAAATTGGACACTGGGGAATAATGGTTATGGGTTCTTATAATGGTCATAAGAAAAAAAATCATATGATTGAAATTCCATTGAATTATCATGTAACAGGATTCCCAATTCTTGTATCCTTTTAAAAAAATGGTTATGAATTCAAATGCTTACACAAGCACAAAAAAAAAGCAATGTTTCAAGTTTAAAAATTGTTGGTGGTGGTTAACATGATTACGACTACTTGCTAGAAAGAATGAGAGAGAAAATCTTATTATAAGTGTAGTTCACAGACCCAGTTGGCAAACATAAGCTAAAAAAACAAATCTTCTCTTTGGAAAATTTTTGCTCTTGTTAGACCAGAAACATTCAACCCAGAATAAGAAATCTAACCAGCTATACGAGATTCTTCATTTTGTTTAAATAATTTTGTCATATGTCTTCCTTTTATATAGTCCACATACTTTAATTTGTTAAATGTATGTTGACAGATTATCCAAATATTTAGTTTTTTTTTTTTTTAAGTGTATTCAAATTTTATTGTCATTTGATGTCTTTGTATTAACAAACGTTCTATTGTATTGCAAATCAATGGAATTTGTTATGCATGTATTGGATTCATAGTTAAGTTCTACTAACATTAGACCCCCATAAAATCACATAAAACATAGAGATCTAGTCAGAAAATATATAAAAATATAATTAATAGAATAAATAAAGATAAAAGTATCGATTTTACATATTATTGTTTAAAAGAACATGTCAATAAGGTCTCTGTTAATATTAAATTTATTTTAGGGTCTCATCAAGTTGAGCACCTTTCAAGGCCGAACCTGCACTATTCCAAGTGGAAGATGCATCTATTAGGTGGTATGGGCATCTCTAACTCATGATTTGAGAATTAAGTTATTGTAAGATTTATATGTTTAATATATAATAAAGTGATATTTGGTTCGATTATATTTTGAATTATTATTGTTAGAAAATGTTATAATAAATTTAGTTGTTAGAATAAAATGAATAAATTATAAAATATGAATAGACAGTTGATTTGATAGCGAGCTCATATATTTTGTAAAATGAATAACCTGAAATAACTTAATTTTAGTGATTGACTGGAATCTATATACTACTTTATATTAATTAATTCCGACATATGAATTCTCATTTACTTCAGCCATCTAAACACCCATAACAAGGTTATTTCAACTAATTCCAATTGTTTCACGGCATATTTGTAACGCCCCCCGTATCCATTATCCTCTATTAAGGCATGTGATACAGTGCGTCACGCCAACCACAATCTTTTTCAATGAAATAGATGAACATAATAATCCAAAACACATAAGTTTTTAAAACATAAACCAATCCAAGATCTCAATAATTCATTCTTAACGAATGATTATACATGAGTACTTTATTTGCTAAAATAAAACATCACCTGGTTTTGCTGATAAAGCTAAAGACATCCACTACATGCCAAGAAGAAGGCTTATTCAACACCTACGATGCAACTGAAACTAAACCGCCAACGCCCACCAACATCGACGATCGCCAACGACTACTCTGAAAAGTTGGGGAAAAAGAGGGGTGAGCTACCACACGCTCAGTGAATGGACCTTAGCGTCCCAATAATAATAATAATAATAATATTTAAAACCTTCAGAATATAATCCAAAATAACCAACAGAACATAAATTTTCTACAATATTGCGATAAAACGGAATGCATTTCTTTAGAGGGAATAACCACCATCTCATACTATCTACATGATGCGTATGATGCAACAGACATACATGCCCGTATGGCACGCAACTGAAAGTGCTTCATCTAGAGCTTGATCACGCAGACCAATCGTCACGCAGACGGTGTCACACAGACACGGTCTCACTGGACTGAGTCACGTAGACCCTCGTCACGCAGACAATGTCACGCAGACGAATAATATATATGCAAGATAACCTCCACAATTCACATATTTGCATGTAAGAATAACATAATAATCAATATACAGTTCATACGTAAAATAGCGTCTCAAAACATGATGTCATGTTCGTGTAATTTCATACTCAAGATAACAATTTTATTCATAACATAGGCATGCTGCGAATATGATAAATATAAGTTGTGGGAGTGGATTTTTCTGATGATCCCCTCGGCCGGATCCTAGTCGATCCGGGCTTTTGAATTGGATCCGGAGAGATGGTGTGGGCTTGGGCTCTCTTCTGAGTTGATCCGACCGAACCGTCTGCTTCTCATCGCCTTTGCCGGGGTCCTCCGCTCCTTCTGGGTCCTGGCCTTCGCGTACCTGTCACTCACACCAGTGTGGTGCCGGCTAACGCCCCTCCGACGCTCAAGTCAGTATCACTTTTTCAGAGAGAAGAAGAAGAAGAGAACTTGGAATACTTGAACTTTTTAAGAGGAGATAGAGTCTTGGGTTTTCGCATACCTTAAGAGAGATTGATATCCTCCCTTTTATAGTGGATTAGGGCGCGCCGATCAAAGCCTTAGGGAGTGGCCATAACACGATATGGAATCTCTACGTGGCCTATGGATTTCGGACACGTAGCGTCTAGGGATCATCATCATCCTATAACGGTTTCCCTGACGCGTTGTCCTTTTTGGTGTCAGATGATATTCCCTTTGTTAACCGTCTCGCCTTGGGGAAGAAGCTCATGACCAACCTGACGTTTAATCATGAACCCCGATGTGTCCTTCAACCGAGGTGAGTTGCCACGGACTTAACCGTTCTCATGGTTTCACGAAATGGCTTCGGTACTCTGGTCGGACACATTTAACCCCGTTAAGCTGTAGTCGGGCGCATGACTTGCCCGTCCTGACTTTCCCTCGTTTCTCTTATTTGCCCACGTCTGAGCTTGTCAGGCTAACACGCTTTGCGGGCATAGGTACCTCATCTCGGTTTTGCCCGATGGGCCCGAGCTCGTGGTCTGCCTCGTGGGCCTGTGGGTTGTGAGATGGACCATACTTTGGTTATTCCCTAGGCCATACTATATCTTATTTTTATTCTCTGGTCAGATTTACCTCCTACATAAGTAGTTTTCAAAAACTACATAGAGACTAGACCCACTCACCTTTGGTCCAACGACTCATAAATCAAACCCAAGCCTTACAGTAACCTAATCTGGCAAGAAACTATAGGAATCGATCAAAATACGCACAACCCATACGAAAATCCAATGTACTCGTGCTGTACACACAGAACCCGACGGCTCTACCAGGGGCCGTCACTGACCTATCCGACGGATCCCGCAAGGACCGTCCGAAGCACACCCGATGGCTCCTACTGGGGTCGTCACGTTGAAAATCGATGGCTCCTCTAGGAGCCGTCCCACATCTGCCCAACGGCTCCCACAGGGGCCGTCCCGAGCAAGAACATAAAATTTTAATTATATTTTTATAAAAACTCTTTAAATTTTTTTATCATTCAAAATAGAATACAAGTCCTTTAAAAACGGTATAAAACAGTGAGAGAATTTATTTGAAATCAAATTGTATACATCGAGAAACATGTTTAAACAAATCAAAGCTTAATAAGAATATTTCGAAAACCCTAGATTTATCATAGATGTAAACAGATATACATATAACTCTTAAAATCCTTGAAAATACATCCCTGGGTTGGATCTATGCACGTAAGGTTTCAAAACAAGGTTTAAAGGATTAAAAACATGTTTCTTCTTAAAACAATTAGATCTAAACATGATATATTTGTACATATACCTAGACATTTTATTCTAAATCGTGAAATGATTATAAAACATCCCACATATCATAAAAACATAGTTATAATCATATTCGAAGATCATCAAAAATCTCATCGAGGTTGTGAGGAAAAACTCTATCAAGAACCCATAAGAATTTTAAAATCTTTAACTATAATTGTTGAGTTTCAACAGCATCCTTAAAACTTGTGAAAACTTCACAAAAACACTAACAATACATTGGTATAACATAAGACCCGAAATCAAATCAAGATCTAAAGAAAACAAGAGGAAACTTATTATTTTTGTCTGGAAAACCTTAAAAACGACATTATAAAACAAGGGACTCTCAAAGCAATTCTATTATCAGTAAAAACCCTTTGTAAATCAAGGAAATACTCACCCAGACGTTGGACAACTCCCCTTCCCAAGCTCCCTCACAACAGTGGCCGAAAACAAGAAGAAAACTTTTAGGGTTTGGAGTTTCAATGTCAAGGAGAGAGAGTGAGAGTCTTAATAAATATCGCACGCACGTGGGGACAGAAAATACGACACCATCAAAGCCAATTAACGCCAATCAATGCGTTTGTTCCTTCAAAAAATGGACCAATTTCGAATTCGGTTTTTTCCCAGATCGACAGCTCTTATTGAGTCCGTCGCTCACACATCCGACAGCTCCTCGAGGATCCGTCGCCCATATAACCCGACGGCTCCTCATGAATCCATCGCCCAAGAACCCGACAGTTCCTCATGGATCCGTCGCCTAGGTACCCGACGGCACCTATAAGATCCGTCAGATATTGCCTGACCTGATTAAAAGTTACAATTGTTACAATATTCTCAACTATATAAAACACAGAGAAAAGAAATTATATATCACAATTAATAAAATATATAATATATAACTATATAAAATTACAATTAAATTGAAGATATGATCATTATGTCATAGTATAGGTATGACATCTAATGAAAATGCGAAGAACAATGATATAGCTCCCCCTAAAACGCTCATCTCGATCGTCCAGAAACCGTTCCACGGATCGGATGGTTGAAGGTCCATGAAAAAGTATTCTGTGAAATTACATCCTAGTCCCCCGAATGCAGTCCCCTTTTTATTTTATTTTTTTGGAGAGCGCGAGATTTTATCGATCAGTCTTTCTCTTGGGCGTCTGCCCTAATTTTTTCGATCTTATATTGATGTCCTAAATCAGACCTCCAAATCCTTCTCGATTTCTATTTTCGTCCATTCGATCCCTTTTAGGGCTCGGAAATATCTGTTTGATCCGCCATAGTTAGGGTTCCGAATCATAGAGGGGAGGATTGGAAGATGCAGCAGAGGTTGAAGCAGCAGCAGCAGCAGCAACAGCAGGCGCTGATGCACCAGGCTCTGCTTCAACAGCAGCAACCGATGTACCATCCGGGAGTCCTTGCCGCTGCCATGTCTCAGGTTTCAATCTATCTCTCTCTCTCTCTCTCTCTATCAATATTTTCTCCGTTTAAGATTATCGCGATTTTTAAAGTGTATTGTAAAATATTTGTTCGTCTCTGATGTTGAAATGATAATATATCGTGTTATCCTGTCTTCCTTTGTTGTTTTCATTTGTATGTTCATAGTCTCCGTTTTTTTTTGGCTCTCACTCTTTGTCTGTGATTTTGAAAACCATTGTCGCATTGCCTTGTCAGGTGCACTTCCTTTAGCCAAAGTGATTTGTTTCTTCTGATTCTTTATTCAATGAACTTTTTAGCGGTTGTGAGTCTGTGTCATGTTGTCTAATTTAACACCCATCTTTTTTTTGACGTTCTAACAATCATAGTTTTCCAACAACACCGTGCTTTCACAGCTATTGAATTTTTTTGGAATGAAATGGTAGGCATTCAGCCTTAATTATATATTAAGACTCCCACTTAAGAGACTAGTAGAAGATTTGCATAGCATTTGTGTAAGTTGCATCCTATGTTTTATATTTTTATAGTCAACCTGAGTGATTCTGATATTCATTTTTTTTATAGTGTAAATTGTAGAAAGAATGAATAACTATGTAGGTGTATATTATTTTTATTTTTTGTGGTTGCATTTATTCATATTTAGAGAACATTTGAATTGTTATCATACAATTTACCATTGTTTTATTTGTTTGTTGACGATTGATATGCATGAATAATGCCTTATGTTTTTATAATCTAGCCACTGCAGCCCGATTCCTTTCATTTTTAGGGGGGCATTCATCATTTATTTTTTTAATTTTGCCAGGGTTCCCTTTGTTTTGTAACTATCAATGTAAAGGGTGGTCTCTAGATTCTCTAGTTGCTTTCCATTTTCTTCTTTTTTACTTTTATATTTTGCAGATGGAGCCTGTTCCAAGTGGAAATCTGCCTCCTGGGTTTGATTCATCCTCATGCCGCAGTGTGTGAGTGCTTTGTAGAATTTTCTTTTTTCTCTTGCATCCTTTTTCTTTTATATTTTTTTGTTCTTGGTTGAGTTTTGTGAACAGGTGCTTAGAATTTTTTAGAGAACTTTCATGGTTCACGAATTTAAGATTTTACAAAACGAAGATATCTATTTCCTTTGCGGGGCAGACATCCTTGTTCTTTATATAGTGGTCTATGAAATCTTATTACTTTTTTTTCCTATGGTGGTTTGAATAGCTAAATGAGGATAAAATGTTTAGTAGTGGGTAAATCATCTTATTGAGTTCCTATATGCTTCACTTTTAGTTGCTTGATGCATCAATTAATGGCCAGGTATGTAGGAAACATCCATGTCAATGTCACTGAGGAACTTCTTGAAGAGGTTTTTGCAAGTGCCGGTGCTCTTGAAGGCTGCAAGCTTATCAAAAAGGAGAAGGTGTGATTGAAGTACCATTGTCATGCTACTATGACATGTTTTTGTTACTTTTTATGAATTATCATGGCTAAATGTTGGTGACTGGAAGCTAGACCATTCATATCATCATATGTTTGAGCTCATTTTTTGTTGATAATATTATTTTGAACCAAAACACTCATCTTTAATGGGATGCTTTAAGTTATAATTTCCAGTCATCATTGTTTTTGTAAGTGAGAACTGTGGTTAGTTGGATTGTTGCTATGGTGATGTATTGCTTTCTGATTATGCAAAATTCTTAGACAAGCATTTGGCTTCTTGTTGGCACTCCTTGGCTTAATCTGCATCATGTTATTAAATCTGATTTAAAATATTGATTTATCCAAATTGTTAGATCTTCCCTGAATACTCCAGATATGGGTTTTGTGAAACACTTATTGGATTACTCACTGATGCATCCACATGCTTCGTTCATCTAAATACTAGCTAGTATATCAAAATAGTTCACCTAATTTTAATACAATTTTACACCTTATAGATGGTAAAAATAACTAATTTGATATAAACACTCTCCCATGAAAAGCAGGGTAATCTGGGAAACTTGACTCCAGCCCTCCCCTTTTATATCTCCCTATGCGTCCACTCCGCTATCAATCTCAATTGTTGCATGTGCAGTGTATCTGCTTCATACTAGTATCAATTTAGCCACGTGTTCACTGTTCATGACTGTTCTGATGCCCTTAGATCGATGTTACTCCCCCTTTTTTGCAGTCGTCTTATGGCTTTGTGGACTACCATGATCGAAGATCAGCAGCGTATGCAATCATGACTCTGCATGGAAGACAGCTGTAAGAATGCCTACATCACTGCATGTTTCTAATGTTTCAAGTTCGATAAGGGTTTTCTTGTTGTGAATCACAATTTCTTCTGTCATATTCTTTGCAGTTACGGGCAACCAATTAAGGTGAACTGGGCATATGCCAGTGGCCAGAGGGAGGACACTTCAGGTGATTGCTTGCTTGGGTCCTTTGTATTGCGTTATCTTTTGTTTTTTCTTACTGTTTGATTTCTATATTTCATTTTGTTTGGGAGTTGTGCACCTTCTGATGAAGTCTATACTACTCCAATTGCTGCCATGAAATTCCATTTATTCAAGGGATTGCCATATCCTTGTTTCATCTTGTATCAAGAGAGTTGGTTTTAAACATATGAAAGGGGCATGACTGGCACATTAGTGAAAACCTTCTTTAGTTCACTGAATTTATAAGTTTCCTGAAAAAAATTGTGTGATGCATTTTATATTATGTCATGGATGGCTTAAATGATGGACTTTGTAATTATGTCTATAATTGCAAATGAGTTCTATATAGATTTGCTCATTCTTATTTCTGCATGTTGGTTAGGGCATTTCAATATTTTTGTTGGTGACTTGAGTCCAGAGATCACTGATGCCACACTTTTTGCTTGCTTCCAAGTGTATCCCAGTTGCTCGTGAGTTCTCTTTTACCTTATGCGGTTTATATTTCTATGTTCCAAAATTTCATCTAGAACAGATGGGACCTTTGATCTGGCTTCATTATGTCCGCTATCATTTGTTAGGACATAGGACCTCTAGATCCTGGTTAGCATCTTGATTATCTATCTACATTCTTTGCAGAGATGCAAGAGTGATGTGGGATCATAAAACTGGGTGCTCAAGGGGTTTTGGCTTTGTTTCTTTTCGCAATCAGCAGGTTTGTTACTGTTCTTGGTGTCGGTTGTATTCTGCCTTTGTAGAATGTGGATTTATGAGTATGTTTCATTCAATATATTAATCTGCAATACTATTTTTATGCCTTTGATTATAGGATGCCCAGGGTGCTATAAATGATATGACTGGTAAGGAGTATTACAAAATGAAAACTGTCTTCTTATTTGGTTTGTAGAGATTGAATATCTCCTTGCTGTTATTTTTTATTTATAATGTGTGGGTTTCAGGTAAATGGCTTGGAAATAGACAGATACGATGCAATTGGGCCTCCAAAGGAGCTGGTTCTAATGAAGATAAGCAGAGCAACGAGAATCAAAATGCAGTTGTTCTGACAAATGGAAGTTCAGGAAGCATGGGTAAACCTTGACCTCTATGGAAACAGACAAGCATCTGTCTTAATTTATTTTGCATGAGCTGAAAGATAAATTTAATATTGTCAAGAAAAAAAATCCCTGAAATTGTAGAACCATCTGATAGTTGAACGGAGGTTTTTGTGGTTGTGTATGTTGATGGTCATCTCGAAATGAAAGATGCTTGCTATTTAATGATTTCATAGCAATGGAGAAAAAGTTTGAACATCCAATAGATTTTCAGACTGTGGCCCTTCCTTTAGTTTTATTAATAATGCACAAGGTTATGAGTGAAATGTCATGTATTGCACTTTGAATATTTAGTATGGTTAATTGGTTTGTGACACTGCTTGTCATATCTAACACCAACACGCATGCCATCACCGCCAATCTATACCATCTATTTTATAATTATCATTATGAATGTATTATTTGGGCATAGACCCATAGCTCAATGATTGACAATAAAATTTGCAACCATTAATTGAGTCCCAGCTCTTACCTAACAAAATAACAGTAATAATAATATTAATGAAGGCATTATTCCTACTTACACTGGTTCTAGGATGTTGTATTCTTTATACCTTTCTTAAACTCTTCAATGTCTTCTTTTTTATTTGACAACATGAGCCCTGAATCATCATTTATTATTTCGTGTTCTATTCTTTAGATGGAGCTCAGAACTCTACAGAAGAGGCCCCTGAAAATAACCCAGCATACACAACTGTTTACGTCGGCAACCTCGCTCACGAGGTGAATGTCAATGAGAATAACGATGAATGTTATCCCGTCATTACCTTTCTTGCACTGAAATGGAATCCTTCTTCCTTCTACTGTAGAAAGAAAACTTCTTCCTTTTACCGTAGAAAGAAAACTGCCAGTTTATCGAGTTGAATGGTATACCTATTTTCAGGTTACGCAAGCTGAACTCCATCGCCAATTTCATATATTGGGGGCAGGAGCCATCGAAGAGGTGCGTGTTCAGAGGGACAAAGGTTTTGGATTTGTGAGATATCACAGCCATGGGGAAGCTGCTCTAGCCATTCAAATGGCCAATGGAAGGATGCTGTACGGGAAGCCCATAAAGGTAAAAATGTTTACAGACGTTAGGGCAGTCATTCTTGTGGTCATTTTGCACTCCCGACATGTTCTGAATTTATTTGAAGGCATATGCTTGTGTGAACATGAAATATATATTGAGTGAATTGAATGTTAACCTAGTGTGTGTGTGTGTGTGTGTGTGTGTGTGTGTGTAAGATTAGGGGGGAAGTGCAAATTGTAGGAATGAATATGGGAATGACTCAATGTATCTTACCCTTTAAGAGAAATGATCCTGATTTTAGGGAATGAAAAATCCATTTATTTTTATCATTGTTCGTATTTGACAAAATTTGGACAAAAAGATGGGATGATGTTATCCTAGTCTTTAGTTATAATAAAAATCCCCATTTACACTTCACAATGAGGACAATTGTCCGTACTTTATCTCGCATCTTTTTTATAATAAATGGGAAAAATTATTCTCCAACCCTATCCTCCCACAAATTATCCCTTTGTCAAACCAATCCAAATTCTTTTCGTTTAAAAAGCACCCTAACAATTTATTTTTAAAGAAATACATATACCAACTCACTGATTTTCATCGACATGTTTCTGTATGCATATGCAGTGTTCATGGGGCAGCAAGCCTACCCCTCCAGGAGCCACGTCAACCCCGTTGCCACCACCAGTGCAGCCATATCAACTTCTCCCCACAGCCGGCCTGAATCAGGGTTACACGGGTGCAGAGCTGTTGGCTTACCAGCGCCAGCTAGGGTTGAGCCAAGCAGCCAATGCACCTGGTCTGTCTGGATCAGCCCTTCTGCAGATTGCCGGACAGCAAAGCCTCGCCGCTAGTGGTCAGGCTCTGATGGGGCTCGGCTCAGGTGGTGCTCAGGCCATGTATGATGGGTATGCAACCAATTCTTCCCAGCAAATGATGTATTATCAGTGAGTGGCTCTCTTCTTTTTGTCTTCTTTTTTTTGGGCTTGCAACTTCTTTGGTTGTTGGTTTCTTATGTTTTTCAGTGGTATCTATTTTGCGAGCTTCTCGTTTTGCTTAATTAAAGGCCTCACTGATGTAAGATTTATTTTTCTTTATGTTTTTGGGTTCTTAATCTTTTCTCCTTTTTGTGTGGAAATATCACTCAGTTATTGATTAAAAAGTTGCTTACAGTCCTTTGTGGGCTGAATGCCTATTTTTCCATGCAGTTTCATGGTTGCGCTTTTTTATTAAATCTGTGTCATCCTTTTATTAAATATATGTTTGATGTGGGGAATTCAAAACATGAAAGCATTAGGACTGATTTGGCAAGGGGATTAAGGTTTTGAAGATAAGTTGTCTTAATTTTGAGGGATAAAAAGTTCATCAATTTTGTTCATATTCACATTTATCAAAATTAGGAATTAGGATAAAAGTGGGGATGAGAATTATTCCAGCTTTTAGATGAAACAAAAATTATTTGATCACCTATCCATTTGTCAAACCAGCCTTTGGGATGTTACTACTCTTTCAGAAAATAATATTTAACATTTAAGTTTCCGTTTGAATCCGTGGTGAGACGGATTATGGTGGGAAAGTCATAGAAACGCCATTGTGGATCAAAACACCTTTGATATTTCTATGGTGATCGTGGTGGCATCGCGTTTTCACTCATGCAAATGTCATTTTGGTCCGTGTTGAAAAAGCCATGGAAAGAATATTCTACCGCGCCCTTGTTTTTCCCAATGCAGGTGTCTGCGTCCCTGTTGCGGTCGCAAATGGACCCTAAATTTAGTGGGCTCTATTTTTTTTGAGTTTTTTTAGCACCGTAATTTTGTATATGTATCCAATTTTATAAAATTAGTAACTGGTTTGAAATATATTTTTGGGGACCGGATCCGGTCAATGTTCGATTTTGATCAGTTCGATCAGTACCGAACTGCACTATGTGTAAATTGAACTGCACCACTTATAAATCGATCTGCACCACCAATTATTGGGTATATTTTTTACTTTCTTATTGGATTCAATCAACTATTGGAAAAAATATGAATTCCTAAGTATCATCAGTATCCAATAAGAGAGTGAAAAATATACCCAATAATTTGTTGTGCAGTTCGATTTATAAGTGATGCAGTTTGATTTAAATGTGATGCAGTTCGGTACTGACCGAACTGACCGAACTCGGCACTGACCGGATCCGGTCTCATATTTTTGGGAAGTTTAAAATGAGGTCAATTTCGAATGTGTTTGTATATATTTAATAATAATAATTTTTTAAAAAATATTAATTTTGGTGGTTGTGATTTGAGTAAGTTAACATTTGTTCACATTTATAAATGTTTAGTTTATTTTTCCATAATACAGTATAAACAACAAGAAATGTGGATGTGATCTAGTATGTTGGATTTCATCAGTGCTTAATCTCATCTCACATGTGTCCACTCACATCTTTTTCAATCCCCATTAAGAAATTAATGTGTTCAGTCACGTCAAAATGATATTTTGAAACATTTTTGAACATTTGTCAGTATATTTTATCATCCGTATGAACATATATGAAATTGTGAAGGCATCATGCTGTGTTTTTTTTTCTTGTACCAGTGATATAAAAATCAAGGTGATCGTATGGAATCCTAACTTAATAAGTGGGTACATTTCCCCATTTTATTGACCAAATCATCATATTTGTTAATCACAACTTTTCTGCAATCCAGTGGACGCAATTAATCAAAAAGAATAAATGGGGTTATAGAGAGATGAGGAAGCAATAAAGCACCAACACATAAGATTTTATTACAGGCTACATAATAACCAAACATTATGGTCGTATAACAGGCAATAAAAATTCCATGATAACAGGGCGTACAAAATCCAAATCCATAGACATGTAGTAGACTGACCCTCTGGGATTTACAAAATCCATACCCCCCTAAAATAGGAGAGATTTCACTGCACTCAACAAGCTTATACTCTCCTAGTCTCTCTCTCTCTCTCTCTATATATATATCATTTTCTTTTTCAATACTATGCCGATGATACCATTTATTTCACTGGGTACTTTTTTTTTCTTTTTTTTATTTTATATATATTTAAAGGTTGGCAATCAAAGATTAAGCTGCTGCAATACCAGCTGAGAAGTGCAGAGGAGCAGAGCATGGTGAAACAGAGCAATCAAAAGTCTTCATAGCTTCAGATCCACACTTTTCTCTGTATTCGTCACTTTGGATCTGGGGGATCTGCACTCCACACTGCAGAAGGCCTTCTCTCCCCTGAAACAATACCAAACACATCTTTTATCAGTCACTTCTGTTTATATATATATATTATTCAAAAAGAGTAGTCTCTCACAAAGAATACCAGTTGTGAATCAGAAAATACATGATGATAGTAATCTAGCAAAGTTTTTGCAGAGTAAAGTTGGGAAGAAAAGAACAAAGACCTAATATCACTTTTATGTATAAAGCAGTTTCAGATGCTTCTTCCAACTAAATACATTCAAGTCTCACTTTCAGTCTATAACTTTATACAAGTGCATATGTTTATATGGAAATATGGAATCCATTCATTTTTAATAAATGTATACTTTATATATCTTAAGGCTAAAAGTGAGGCTAAAATTGGACTGCATGTATCTTTAATTCAATTTTCTATGGTGTTAAACTTTCAGATTTGTAGGTCACATGTTCGAGTCCCAACACTTACCTACCAAAAAAAACTTCCAGATTTTAAGATAAAAGCAGTTTGAATTACAAACTTGACAGAGAAGCCTGGGAAGCAAATTCACCCAATTATGGATCACCAAATCTCTCTCTATTCAAATGAGAATATCAAGACAAACAAACTATGCATGGGATCAAGACAAGACCTGCTGCATATAAGAGATGATGAACAACTATTCCCTTATGCTTAAAAATGAGAGAGCAGATGCATCTCAAATGTCATATAAGGATTGAAAAGCAAAAGGAAGCCTATCAAGTGGTTGTAACAGAAACTAAAGACAACCAACCAAAAAAAAAGGAGCTTCATCTATAAGCAGTAAAACTTTCTGTCAGCATAGATTTCTCTTCTTTCAATGAAAAGTTTGGCCCAATTTGATCATTCTATTGTTGGAAATGCTGGTCCAGCTGAATCTCCTTCAATGCAGAGAAACACAAAAAAAGAAAAAGAAAAAAGGGGAGGACCCATAGATCATATCATTTGCTTGAGCTATTCAAATAAATCTTCAATTGAATGTATTGAAAAATCACACAATCATAACTGAAAAGAAAAAAAATGAACCCAATATAATAAAAACCAACAAATACAACACACATGAACATATTATATCCATTTTTATATATAAAAAAATCAATATTTAAACAAAAAAAAAAACAAAAATAAAATTACCTGTACATGAAAATATCAAGCCCGTGAAGGTTTTTCTTGCAGAGGAAGCAGTGGCTCAAGAAACCCACCCCCACCGCCATCTCCTCCACGTCCGCCGCCTCCTGCGGCGGCGGCTGCTCGAAAACCACCCCCAAATCCTCCAACAAATCGCCGCCGCCGCCGCCGCCGCCAAAGTCCCAGTCGAAGTACACACTCCTCCGCACGTCCTTCCCTCCCACGTGCGAGATCACACACGTGTAACTCTCCGACATCATCTCCGCCTCCGACAACATCTCCTCCGCCACAACCCTCCCCCTCCGACCCTCTCCGCCGCCCCCCGACGGCCGTATCGGTATCGGACGCGTCCGCGGCGACACGGCCGAGACCACCACTCTCTCCGGCGGCGTCGGCTCGTTCATGGCGGCGACGATCCCGAGCCCGACGAGTCCGTCGTCGTCGAAGCTCCGTCGACGGGGGGATCTCGCCGGCGATCGGGAGGCTCCGTCGGATGAGAAGGACTCGGCGAAGGCCGTGAAGAGTGAAAGCTTCGCCGACATCTTCGGCTCCGACATTTCGTCCGATATGAATGTCTGGCTTCGATTCTTTAGAAACACATATTACGTTATAAATATGTATATATTATATAGTACATAAACAGATTGAAAGAGTGATATATTTTTTGGGGGAGGTTTTGAAGGTTTGGGGGTCTCTTGAAAACGCTTTCAGCTTTTGAGGGGAATATAAACACCTTTTTATTGGGATTTTAAAAAATATAAATATTTTTAAATATTTTATTTAAAATATTATTTGTGGTGGGGGGTGGGGTATACAAAGCAGTACAAATATTCTGTTAAATATATATATATTTTAAATAAGGAATATTGATGAAAAGTTTTATCTTACTTTATTTGTGATTGATTTGGTTTTATTTTCGTTTAATAAATGCTTTTATATTTTTGATGGGCCCACACACAGTCACACTTTACGCGTGAGAGAAGGTAATTGGTTGATTAAATAATTTAACAAGTTTTGGACATGCAATCATTAAAATCTTTGGGTATTAAAAGTATATAAAAAAAAAACAACAACATATTTTAAGAAATGTTTGTTTTTATTAATGTGTGACAGTGACATGATATATGATATGAAATGAAATGAAAGAACCCCACCGGAAATTAATAACCACGGACGGAAAACAAACGGCGAAATAATGTTATACCTACCCCACCACAGATACCCTGTTTTTCAAAGACAAATTTACCCCTATATATAGATTAAAATCAGATAGGTATACGAGTATATGATGTCTATGTAACTTGGTTTATGATTATTAAATAATCCTCTCATTTTTCACGTAGTTGTATCAAGTACTAAGTATGTTCTTTTAAGTTTTTTAATATATAAATATAATAATAAAAATTGAGGTTTTGGTTAATAAGATACACGTGGCCTGTTTGGATATGAGTTTTGATTTCTGAGTTTGAAAAATTAAAAGTTCTTAAATTTAAATTTAAACACATTTTCAGTGTTAGCTTTTTAAACATTATTTTTTATTTTTATGTCAAAAAATTTTACGATTGAAAATATAATAAAATAATCTTTTTTAAAAGCTGAAGGTGCATTTGAAAACATAGTTTGAAAAATATTTTTTAGCTTTTATATGTTTTATGCATACCTTTTGAGGGTGTAATGATGATGATTGATTTACCAAACACAAATTTCAAGGTACTGTGTTAGAGACAAAATCACATGATGGATGATGTATTTAAGCTAGTATGTTTGATAAAAAAATTTAGCTTTAATTTATAAAAAAACTAAAAGCTTATATACCTTTTTTTTTTGCCAAACACACTATAAATTTGAAACACAAGATTTAAAAAATCTTAACATTGTAGTCTTACATCTAAACACAACCATAAAAATAAATACATATAAACGTTATAACTATAGTAACATGTAATTTTTTTCATAAATGTAGTTTAAAATAGTCTTGTCAGACGTGGCAGACAAGATAAAGGATAACCTCCCATGAGAGAGACACCACATCAAGTCTTTCAGGGCAAGACTCAAAAAATTAGGGAGCTTTTGTTCCCAGTCCCTCCAATTGACGTCGACCCAAAATCCCTCTCCTCGTAAGTCATTTTTTATTCGAGTATGATTGGATAGATGCATAAGCTATTTTGAAGTTTATATCTATTTTAGGAGTTATTGACTTTATCAATTGAATAATAATTTTATATTTGGTTATGTTTTTGTTTATTCTCGTTGAGAAACACAATAATAAAGGTTGGAGTATTTAGTTGATAAATAATAAAATGTGAATAAGATATAAAAAAAAATGGATCTAACATGTAGGTCTCATCGATGTATAAAAAATGATAACAGATGATTTGATGTGATGACATGTGATTTAATAGGTGGATTCTTTATACCAATGGGGGAATAACATAATTCCATAGATGGATTTGAAATATAAATACTAGCTTATTCTTATCTAATTCTGCATAGCTATACTCACCTATTCTCTCTATCAAAAACCTTTTTTTGTTATTCTCATCTATTCTCACTTATTCCTTTACCCAAAGGCCCCCTAAATACATCAGATTCTAGCTTAATATTAATTCTCATTTTCTTTTTTGCTAGAACATGAGTTAAATTACGTTGAAGTTGTTTGCTCTATTTTCCCTTTCATGAATTCTAACTGAATGAAACTCACTAAAAGATTGAACTCTTTTATTTTAAGGGTGTGTTTGTGTACAAATACAAAAGAAAATTGATGGAAAGTGACAGAATTTGAGTCAATGGGAAATTGATGGGAAAAAAATTTAATTTATCTTTCACCAATTTATATGGTGTTTGTGCATATAATGGATAGTGATGAAAAATAAAAATTGTTTTTTGTGCCAATGATATAAAATGATGAAAAATAAAAATTGTTAGAAAAAAACCCTAAATCTATTATACAAATAAAAAAATAAATCACAAAAATAGATCTAAGATATCAATGTAGATGGGTTAGACAAAAATAAAAAACTAAAAAAAACCTAGATCTATTCAACAAATAAAAAAATCTATATCCATTCAATAAATGAAATATGAAAGAATTAGAAAAAAATTAATCAAGAAAATCACAAAAAAATATCTCCCATAGATGTTGTTTGGATTACTCTTGTAGATGTGGAGACAAAATCACATATTCTCTCATTTCCCTCATTTTCTTTCACTTTTCCACTTTTACAGTATGGGGAAATCCCCCCCTTCCGCATCTTAATAAGATAAAATAACAATGGAAAAGTGAGAGAAGATTTTCCCTCCACTTGATTGGTACAAACAAAATGTTTTTTTGGTGATCAAATGAATTTTTTTTATTTTTTCTCATTGTCCCTCACTTTCCATGACATATTCAAAACTAAAAAGAATGAACTTCTATTCTAAAGTTGTGTTTGTGCTTAATCTAAAAAAGAAAATGAAAGAATTTGGGGTTAAATAGAAAATAATGGAAAATAAAATAAAATTCATTTGATCAATTATCATGTTATTTATACATATGTGGTGAAAACATTTCCTTTTCTTTTAAATTCTCATTTAAAAAAGAGATATCTTTTTTTACACATTTTTTAATAAAATAAAATAAAGAAGTGAAAATTTATTTTTCATTCTTTGATTGAGACAGACAACAGATTTTTCAATTCTCAACGGAAAATTATTAATTTTATCTCATTTTTCATAATATATTGACACACCCTAACTGAACTTACCACAAAATAACAAATCATTAAATAAATAAACAACCATAATCTTCTAGAAGTACATGTATTTCCGTAGAGAATACAAACCCCCCCCAGACTACTGAACTTACCACAAAATAACAAATCATTAAATAAATAAACAACCATAATCTTCTAGAAGTACATGTATTTCCGTAGAGAATACAAACCCCCCCCCAGACTACGTATCCCCATCGTCGACGATACGTACGTCAGATCCCGGTGAGGTGTCAGGGACTTGTACGGTCAAAATGAAAATCGATTCTGTTTCACCACGGGAAGCATGCCGTCTTTATTCATCCTCTTTTTTTATTTTTTTAATCTCTCTCTCACTCTCTCTCTGACGGGTAACAGTAATCGAAAGCCCCGGTAAATAAGGTACCGAATCAAAACCCGCCACGTGTATTTACCGTACTGAATGCGTCAGTTTGAAGGTGAAACGGGAGGTCAGGCCCTACGCGACGGTCTCTGATTGGTCCACGTCGGACGCACAAAAAGACAAAACCGGGCGTCGAAGCGTCAAAAAGAGTTTAAAAGCGTCAAGATTCCGAACAGGTTCCCGATCCGACCTCCACCATTTAGTGCGGGTTTTCAGTGGGCCCCACCTAGTGGGACCCACCTTTTAAAAAAATAAAAAATAAAAATTTTGGTTTGCCTTGTTGTGTGGTCTGCTTTTCTTTATTCTGAAAGTGAAAGAAAAAAAGAAAAAAAAGAAAAGATTTGCAGTTGCTTTTCCTTTTGTTTTGATGGAATTTTAATTCGGGACTCACATGCGCTTATTCAATCATGAGCTAAAGTTTGGGTTTTCATTTGAGTGCGTGTCACCTACCCAAATTTGAGATCATTTGCTATTTGATTTCAATTTTTTAATACACATTTTATTGAAGGAAACGTTTTGTGTTGTGTTTCTGTTAAATGATGCTTGTACTGAAGATGTTGCTGATTCCATGGAATAAGAAACCACGTTCGAAATGAAAGTTTTCGTATTGTTAGGATTTACACGTGTTCATCAAGCCAGTAAAAATTATTCATCAATTAAAAATTGTATGTATCAAAGTATTGTTAACGTATTTTAATGAAAACCGGTCATCTATCTAAAAGACATACCATTCGTATGTATTAATACCTTATTAGACAAATATAACCCAAATTTAGCATCACCAGAAAGAAAAAAGATTTATGTTAGTATATGTTGATACAATTTTTATAATTACAAATATGAATGAATTACACTTGTTCATCCTGATACCTCGTTTACATGTTAAGACGAGTTAATACTTCAGCCTCAAAAGATCATATAAACTAACAAGAAAAACATTGGATACACACAATGGAATGATTGAAAACGCGTACAACATATTTTTGTTTGTCTTGGTGCAATTTTAAGAGTGAGCGTCCAAGCAACTTATTTTGCTTGGTAGCCAAGTAAAAAGGACACGTGGGGGAGGGAGAGGTTTATTTTGGAGGGGCATTATTGAGTGGGACGGGATAAGCTTATCCGTGGAGCGCGTCAACACGGTCGGACTCTATTCACATTCACTGTGAGAGCCACAACAGGTTAACGTGGTTATTTTTTCTTCAATTGTTGATGGACCTTGTCGGGACTGCTCTCTCGCTCTGGTCTGTCTTTTATTTATTTATTTATAGGAGTGTTATGCATCCAGAGTATATAATATAATCAGACTGAGGTACCGTTTGGATCCACGACCTACCCGCGTTGGTGGTGGCGGACGCGAACGCGGACACAAATGGTCATATTGCGTCGCTGCGTTAAGAACCCACACACCCCTTGTCGTATCCGGTTTTTCATCTATTTATCTTGTGTTCCCCGACTTCTCAAAACAATGATTCCCCCATCGCGGGTCTTTCCCCCGCGTTCCGTCAAACGCAACATCCTCGGACGTCTTTTCAAACGGACATTGAGTGGAAAACCCATAAATCAGTTTTTTCATCAGTCATAGACATGAATTGATCCTGGGTCACTCGCATTGAGAATAGTGTCCCTGTGGTCACGCCAAAGCGTTTTCGGGTTGGGGACAATGCCGGGCCGTGACTCGACTCTCATGGGTTTGATGTTGTTACGCGACTCACCCGACTGTTTCTACCTTTGGGGAAACAGTAAACTGTTGATAATGTGCTCGTTTTATATATGCAAAATAAAAAAATTCTATAATCTGATTTTTAAAATGCAAATATGAATATCAATATATTTGAATTTGACACACACACATTTTGAAACAAAACTTACATCTTTTATAACTTGACGAGACAATGTGTTTGAATCTGACATATGTTATAAAATTATATATGTTTATATAATATATTATTTTTGTTTGTTATCTTATATGACTAATTACAATAATTATATATTATATTGATATTAAAATTTTAATTTATGAAAATATGAAGAAAAAAATGTAAAATCCTAATTTTAATTTTAATTTTTTTTATATCACTTGATTATTCAAATTACTATCACTATATAAACATAGAATTATATAAAAAAAATGATTAAGATAAAATTAAATACAGACATTAACGTTCCTAATATAATAATAGAGGAGGGACATACCGCTTCCTTGTATTTTTATTTTTTATATATTGAATAAAATAAGCACTTTTATAATGCATAAAAAAACACCCCTAGAACAATCATTAGTCAAAATCAACAAATTTATAGTACACATTTTTTTCTCTTTATATGTCACGTTATCCATTTATAATGTGCCGTAAATGTGGCCATATTGAGCACATGAGCACTGCTAAAGTGAAACACAAGTCGATGCTTAATTAATAATAATTAAAAAACATATAGATGTACGTTCTCTATGTATCAGTGGGCCTTATAATAATACATTGGTACTCGGAAAAGTTTGGGAATTTTATCTTTCTTTTATTCATGATATGATTTTGATGAATTGTTTATCCCTGGTTTTATGATTATTATATATATCAAAAGAACAAGCAAGGCATTGTATAATGGGGGAGGTGAAGATATGATGAGATCTGATATATATAAAAGTGAAAGTGGGGGGAATAGAATAACAATGTCTGGTGAAAATGCTTAGGCAACTTGATGTGCTCTATAAAAGTTAAAACAAACATACCCCCTCCCCCCCAAACACCACATCTTATTCACTTAATTCACATAAATTAGAATCTTCTCTTCTTATTATGTAAGATTTTTTTTTACCTTATTCTTTAACTCGCCCATCATCCTTTTAATTTATTGGGTGCACCATGAGACATGTGCGTCGTCGACCGTTGGATTCCACTCGCACATCTTATTATATATAGGTAGTACGTGCGTTATTATCGTAAAGAATTTTTTTTACGAGTACTTATATATATATTATATATATATATATATAGTAGTGATTATATTATCGGTGAAAGTCTATCATGGACTCATGGACATTATCACATGTGCGTGCGGCGAACGGCAGGTGCGGCCGCGACGTGGGCCGTTCGATCGCGGGTCTATCGCATCCAACGGTCGAGATGAATAGCCCCCGACCGTCCGATGCGATGGATGATCGACCCGTGATCGCACGGTCCCGTGATGCGGCGTGCCGCACCTCGCACGTTCGCATCGCATCACAATCACGATCGATACTCATATATATCATATATATATATAGTAAAACGATAATATGCGGTCGTGCGGTCGCGATCGCGGGCTGTCCGATCGCGGGTCCATCACATCCAACGGTCGACGTGATTCGCACCCGACCACACTATACATAGCAAAGCACTCACATTAACACACACACACTATATATATATATATATATATATATATATATATATATATATATATATATATATATATATATATATATATATATATATGAAAATTATTGCGTGCGGCGAACGGCAGGTGCGGCCGCGACGTGGGCCGTTCGATCGCGGGTCCATCGCATCCAACGGTCGACGTGAATCGCGATGGACCCGTGATCGACGGCCCCGCTGCCGCACCCGCCGTTCGCCGCACGATGCGACGGTCGTGCGGTCGCGAACCCGTGATCACGGGTCCATCGATCGACGGTCGGATTCACGTCGACCCGTGATCGCTGCCGCACCCGATTAGGTGCGGCGGCCGCACCGTTCGACCACGGGCCGTCGATCACGGGTCCATCGCATCGGACGGTCGGGTGCGATTCACGTCGACCGTTGGATGCGATATCAATGCCGCAATATCCATATATATATATATATATATATATATAGAGCACCGATTAGGTGCGGCGGCCGCACCGTGCGGCGTCGACCACGGGCCGTCGATCACGGGTCCATCGCATCGGACGGTCGGGTGCGATTCACGTCGACCGTTGGATGCGATGGACCCGCGATCAGACGGCTGCCGCACGGTGCGGCCGCCGCACCTCATCGCGGTCGTATATATATATATATATATATATAAACACACACACTATACACGTAGCAAAGCACTTACATTAACAAAAAGTGATGGTTGTACTCCAATAAACTTTTTTTTTAAAAAATGTACTTCAATAAACTTTATCCCCCCGTTTGGGGTGAAGAATAAAGGGTGAATAGGGGAGAATACAGTAGAATAAGCCCCAAACAGCTGTTTGTTTGACAAGAATAAACCTTGATAGTTATGTCTGGATAAGCTAGGATAAGGCCTGATAACTATTATAAGAAAATGGTGGAATTGTTTATCAGGGCTTATGTATGCCAATGGATAAAAATACCCTTCTCTGTCATTTTAAAATATTTATCTTACATAACACTCTCTGCACACATTTCAAAAACTGTCACATCTATCATATCACACTCATATCTCTTATACTTATTCCCAAACACAAATAATTTATGCAGGGATATAATTGTCATTTAAAAAGTCATAAACTCTTATCCATCTCTTATCTACCACTTATCCATATTTTATTCAAAGTGAACCAAACAACAAAAATATAAATTTTACGTTTTCCAATGAGAATAACAAAAAAGACAACCAAACAAAAATTTACTTATTCATCATGGATTGTTATCTATCCTAGTGTAACTATCAAAGGCAAATGATCTTATGTCTCACCCCAAACGGGCCCTATATATATATCTTCTGGTACACAAATTTTTTTTTCATTTCGCGTGCATAACTACATTGTTAATGAAATGAGACTTTTCAGACCAGCCTCAAGCATAGGTGATCAACAAGGTGAACAAAGTCTTTAAATGGGGTCCTCTTATACATTCTCATAATATTTTTTTAAAATAAATATAGTGATGGTTTCACATGTAGTATTCATATGCTTTATTTTTTAAAAAATATATAATTTATATTAAAAATATATATTTTATATAAAATATATATATATATATATATATATATATATACTCCAATATATGTACTATGGTAGTATGGGCCAACTTATAGAAGAAGTAAAAATTTATATGTTTTGTTTAATTGGAGATTTATGACCTCGTACTATGAATCGTAAATGAGAAGTTTTTTTTTGATAATTACCAAGTTTTATTTACCATTCAATTAACAGTCCTGTATGAATACCAGATGTCCCCATCTCTCTTTAGAGCCTGTTCCCTCCAAACAAGTAAAGATGCTCAGAAGGGAAAAAAAAGAAGAAAAGACAGTAAGAAAGAAGCAAAAGCTATAAAAAGAGGCAAAGCAGGTCCAAACAAAATATAAGCTGTGCGTGACACTGATACGTGTACGAGAAAGTATGTATGAGCATAGTTTGACATAAAATCACATTTGTGTCATCAAAATAAAATAAATAAATCATGTCATTGAAGCCAAACTGTTCCAACAATTAAGGGATGTATTAATGCAACCTTCCGAAATATTTGAGTGGGATGTCTGAGTATATGTTGCATTGCTCGTCATAACTACCATGATTCGCGGTGCATGTGAGCTCGATCATTGAGAGCCCAAACCAGGTAATGAAACCGACCACCTTTCATTTTTGTTGTCTAATGAGTAATGATTCATAGCTATATACAATTAATTATGAATTTCTATTTCTTCGATGATCTTCCCTGATTTCTGTAGGACTAATAAAAGTCCTAGTAAAAACTCAACATCTACCTTGATATGATGATGCACTACTATTGAGATTTTCCATGCTGATGATACATTTGGTTATATTGTTACTTGTTTTTTTTGGTTAAATATTCTATTATTAACTGAAGTTACTCTTGAGGTGAGAGCCTATCATTATATGGAATTTTTCATGTGGCCTAGAATTGATTAACATGTATGACCTTGGGATTAGCTTATCATGATCAATCCCTGACAGTTGGTTACTGTCACTGTGTGAGAGAATGTTCCCTTGAGCTTTCTGTTATCTTTGACGATATTGATACATGGATGACCCTTGCATCAAGTCGATCCCCGTGGTCTAACTATTTCTAGTCAGGCCGGGCTCTAATAAATGGTTGTTCTAATTAGGTTAGTCAGTCATCCAAGTTTAGTCAGAAGTCCGATCAGATTTTTTATTAGTCCAACTTGTTGGATGGCGCTGGCCCATTGTAAAATGTGGCAGTATGGACAGTAATGCCTCTTTTATGGGCCTCCTGATCAGGTCGTGCTACTAGTCGCGTCAACCTTATTTGGCAAGTCAGCCTTGTGTCATATTCTCATCTTGTTCCATTTAACTTGTATGCCTTATTCCTTATTCTGCCATTCACATATTTGGTCTTCTACAATAACTATTCTAGTACAGATAAATAATAAGTCATTTTTTGTTTGATTGTTCTTTTAGTAATTTTTGTTGGAAATATAATAATGAAGTTTTTGATGTTTGATTGACCATAGATAGGTTGTAGAATAAATGTGAATAAATGTTTATAAAAGGTAAAAATGATTTGACATGTGAGCCATTTGAACCATGAGCATCTCCAACCCAAGCCTCCAAATATATGGAGGGTTGACTAATACACTGATTACTTGACTTAATGTATATTTAATTTTGTTAATCTTTTTATAAAAAAATGTACTATCATTGGAAAGGTCTCATCAAAACTTTCAAAATGAGACTAATATTAAATTATTTTAGAATTAATTTTAAATAAATCTTCATACGTTTGATTATTCAAGAATTATGTTATTTCATTCAATTAAAAAATTACTAATTTAAAAATAATTTTAAATCCATTTTAAATGTCTTAATGATATCTTTTCAATTGTATAATTTTTTATATAAATAGATTGAGATTAATAATATTTATTAATTAGTTTTCATATAACATTAAAATGATAAGTAAAAATGGAGGGGGGTTGTTGGCATGCAACCCCCTACAAAAGTGAATCTCTTTCAAATATAAAGGGTAAACCCTCGAGATTTGGAGGCTTGGGTTAGAGATGTTCTAAAAGAAGTGACGATTTGTGATTTGATATGTGAGTCTCACTTATTTCAATGGAATAGATTCAGTGCAAGAACCCAATTTCAGTGGAGACCTTAAACACCAATATCAACTTATTCTACTATATCTCCACCAATTCTTTGCAAACAAAACAAAATTTAAAATTTATTTTTCCTAATTAGTGGGAGGATAGGGTTGGGAATGAAAAATCCATTTATTTTATCATTATTGATAGTTGACAAAATTTGGACAAAAAGATGGGATGATGTTATCCTAGCCTTTAGGTATAATAAATAATCCCCATTTACACTTCACAATCAGGACAATTGTCCGTATTTTATCTCGTTTCTTTTTTTATGACAAATGGGAAAAATTATTTTCCAACCCTATCCTCCCACTAATTATCCCCTTATCAAACCAATCAAAATTGTTTTAGCTTAAAAGGCACCCTAACAATTTATTTTTAAGGAAATACATATACCAAACTCACTGATTTTCATCGACGTGTTTATTAATTAGTTTTCTATACATATAAATACATATAATTTAAAAATAATTTTAAATGTCTTAATGAGATCATTTTAATTGTATATTTTTTTTATAGAAATAGATTGATATTAATAATATTTATTAATTAGTTTTCGTATAACATTAAAAATGATAAGTAAAAATGAAGGGGAGTTGTTGGAATGCAACCCCCTACAAAAATGAATCTCCTCCACATATAAAGGGTAAACTCTCCAAATTTAGAGGCTTGGATTGAAGATGCTCTAAAAAAAGTGACGATATGTGATTTAATATGTGAGTCTCACTTATTTCAATGTAATAGATTCAGTGCAACAACATAATTTCAATAGAGGCCTTAAACACCAAATCAATTTATTTTCACTTATTCTGCTATATCTCCGCCTATTCTTTGCAAACAAAACAAAAATTAAAAATTTATTTTCTCGTATATTCCTTTGTTGCCCTCTATTCCTCTACCTAAATTCCTCTGCCTAAACCGAGCATGAGGGATGATCACAAGAGCTGCAAGAACTCCGTTTGGAAGGGAGGGGACCATACTATAGATCACTATTCATGCAAGAGAACAACTAAGGTTGGATGAACTCGAATCGTCCATATCTCAAGCAGGGGGACCAGTGAGTGAGTGATTTGAGTTGTTACAAAGAAGCCATGCAAATTTTGTTAGTTCTAGCAGTACGTGGACCCTCCTGTCCCTTCAATGGGGTGCCCTGTTACATACTATTTTATTTACCAATTAGCCGTGTGTGTCTCTTGTTGTTTTTTTATGTTAAAGTGGCACACATAATCTTTTTCTGGGTTTTTTATTTTTAAGTCCCCATGAATCATATGATTTAGTGATCGATTCTTCACATCTTCATATTTTAATTTTAGTCTCCAGAATTTTGGTTTTAGTCCTTGAGAGGGACTAAAACCGAACATGTTCTTTAAATCTGGGGACTAAAACCAAAGTGTGAAGAAGTGATTGATCGATCCCTAAATAGGTATGTTTACAAAGACTTAAAACTAAAAAACCTTTTTTTAGGTATGTATTTTCTTTTAACGGAGCTAAGTTATTTGAGAGACATTATTATATAACTTAACTAGTTGAATGAGTTTTTTTTGTTTGTTTTTTTTAACTTATTCTTGTTAAGAAGTAACCATAAAAATTTTGTTGTTTGATTGATCATAGATAGATTTTGATTAAAAAAAGAAGTAAAATGTCGATAAAGATTATAAATATGTGAAAAAAATGATTTGCTATATATGTCTTCTTGATTTATAAGAGATGAAAAAGTAAAATATGCAAACGTTTTTACATCAGTGACATAAATTTGATGGAATATCGCAATTCCAAAGGGTTGCTGGAATAGTTATACCATCCTATTTAGCAATATCAGCCTATTTCATTAAAATAAATTATATAAACTATCATAATATATCTCAATATATACATCATTTCATATAATTGCACGCAATTCATTAAAATTGTGCATGATGAAAAAAACGGTATGGACTGCAAAAGAGGTTTGTAGACTGTAATGGAGGTTGGATGTATCATTTTCCCATCCAATGATATCTTTTCGGGCGCTATTACACCCAGGTCCGTTTTCAGCCCCAATTTCAGTCCTATATGCGTCGATAGAAAATTAACAACGCATATGCTCACGTTAACGACGCATATGCTTCAAATGAATTTTTTTACATTTTTTATAAATGCATTAATGCAATTCATTAGAGTATGTGCTTCATTTTTTATAAAAGTATGTAGCTCATTAGATGAGGTATACTATTTTTAAAAAATTCAAAACACTTATAATCTGGAATTGAGGCTAGAAATGGGGCTGGATGTAACATCATCCTATCTTTTCGGTGCCAATCTGGAGGCCCATACCATTGTCCAGTAAGGCCCAGTATGGAATCATTGTCCAATAGGGCCCATATCGATATAAGTTTCCCCTTCCGTCGCTCCGCAATTTCTGTTGGTTCTGTTATCTTCAAATGGAAACCCTAACCCCTCTCTCTCTACTCCTTCCCCCATTAAAAAAACCCTAATTTTAGGTTTTCACTTCAATGGAGACACCCTTCCCATCGAAAGGTACACTCAATTTTGGTTGAATTTGCTTTTCGTACTTCACGTAATCTGGTCTCAGTGTCTGATCTCTGTTTTCACCAAGAACAGAAACCCCCCATCGATCGCAGGAGACGCGCATCCACTCGGAAATCGCGCCGAACCCAACGAGGCCGCTCTTCAGCTCTTGGAATCCGGGACGCTGTCGTCCCTGATGATCCACTTCGCGGAGAACGGCCGCTTCTCGCGCGCCCAATCCATCTGGGACGAGGTCATAAACAGCTCGCGCATTCCCTCCGTCGATTCGGTATCCGGATTGATACGCGTTTACGCCGCGAATGGGCGTTTCGATGACATTCCCACGATCATCCGCGAATTCGACTCTCGGGCCGATGTGGACTCCTCAGGTGAGACCCATTCGGTGGCCGTCTCTTGTTTTGGAGAGGTTGGGGAGCTCGAATTGATGGAGCGCGTGTTAAAGGAGATGTCTTTGAGGGGCTTCAGAGTAGACTCTCTCACAGGGAATGCTTTCGTCAAGTATTACAGCATGTTTGGCACTCTCACGGAGATGGAAACCGCGTACGAGCGTCTGAAGAAGTCGAGAATCTTTGTAGAGGCAGACGCGATACGTGTGATGGCCTTGGCTTACACAAGGGAGAGGATGTTCTATAGGTTGGGTGAGTTCTTGAGGGATGTCGGCCTCAAGAGGCGGAACATTGGGAACCTCCTTTGGAATCTGCTCCTGCTGTCCTACGCGGTGAATTTCAAGATGAAGAGCCTCCAGAGGGAGTTCTTGCAGATGGTGGAGGCAGGTTTCTCTCCCGACCTCACCACTTTCAATGTGCGTGCATTGGCCTTCTCGAAGATGTGCATGTTTTGGGACCTCCATCTGAGCTTGGAGCACATGAAGCATGTGGGGAACGTGCCTGACCTTGTGACGTACGGTTGTGTTGTTGATGCGTACTTGGAGAGGAGGCTTGGAAGGAACTTGTCTTTTGGTCTAGAAGGTTTGGATTTGGGGAGACATCCGGTCGTCTTGACGGATCCTATTGTGTTTGAGGCGTTTGGGAAGGGGGACTTCCATTTGTGCTCGGAGGCTTTCCTGGAGCCTGGGAGGAGGCGAACGTTTAGGTGGACATATTCAAAGCTGATTGAGGTGTACCTGAAGAGGACTTATAGGAGCAATCAAATCTTTTGAAACTATTAAGGTAATGAGGGCCCGATTCATGGAGAGTGCATATCTCATGCTATGTTTTTAGCATATGTTGGGTTTATAATCTCCCTGCTTTACACACAGAGATATTGTCTGCTTTTGTCTTCTTGAGAGCTCGGGGTTTTAAAACACGTCTTTTTTTTGTATAAGCATGGGGTGTTACAAGTCTCTTATCATTTTGCAGTGAACCAACAAAAGAAGTTGTCGAGAGTAACCATTGGAGTTTTTCTCTTTATCACAACGCTGTTGTCCAATCGTAAATTCGCCATTAACACTGAATAAAGAAGGTAGCCTAGATCCTCATTGTGGTTCTTCACATTATGTATCACATTTTAACCTTTTTCTTTTGTTTCTGTAGAATTGATTGACTTTTGTACAGAGAAACATCCACTATGACCAAATTGTTGATTCACTATACTTACCTGAGCTTGAACTAGGATAACTTCTTCTTTTTTTTATATGCCTTAACATAGTCATTTCAAAACATACCATCCTTGTTTCCCATTGTTCATTGTGTTCTGCTTCAATTAGAGAAATTCACAAAGATTAGGTGTTCTTATATGGAATTTCAAACATCAACTCAGGTTTTGTGTCATCGTCCTATAATCTTACTTCTTTCAAACATCAATTGTTAGGTTTTGTTTTGTCATGAAATGAACCACTTTGGACAATCTTTACTTAATTATTGTCTCTCAGATTGTTGACATCAATGGTAGTTAGTTCATGAATATCAATAACCATGGTAAGAAATATATTTTCTATGGTACACTTGACTGATATTTGGTAACTTTGTTAGATAGAAATTTATCCAGAGTCATATAACACACAGATGACATGAAGAGTTACAGTGGATGATAATAAGCCCTCCCCTCCCCTCATGGATTGGGTAAAAACACTTTGTTGAAATTACAGAGACAGAGCACACCATTGGCAATCACTGTTTTTTCTGTGGCCTCATCACAGCATCAAGGAAGACTTTGTACATGCCCAATGATCGGTTACTATGAGTTTTTGCTGCAATGTGACCACACTCCCTCACCGTAGTAAGCAAGACGCCTTCTTTGTATATCTCGTTTCGGCCCGCAAGCTATATAGGTGTCCAAGAAGTGGGAGAAGAAACAAAAGGATCTTTAGTACTGACCATAGAATTTCAACAATCACAATCCTCTCAACTCAGGGTACTTACCTCATAATTGTCAAGAGTCCACATAGCCCACTTTTGCACCACAGTCATGTTCAACTTCTTCAAGGAATACCTGGTGGAATGCAATGGAACCGACAGGTCGGTGTCACCGCTGTAGAACCATTGGAAGAAGATAATCATGTTATTAGTATTGTGAGCTTGGGGCAAATCACTTCGACAATTGTAACTCTGAAACCATGCTTGCCTGTAGACCAAAAGTGGGAGGTTGTGATGGATGGCATTTTTCAATATGGGCAATGTGGAGGGAGTGATCTCTGCATAGGTATTTGCGACGTCGCTGCAAATCAAAACACATTCAAGGATTAGAATGGGATTGTGGTTATCAAAGATGAAAATCAGGTCTTATGAAATGAGTACTCATTGCATTGTCGCCATCCTTGTGGGATCGTCGCGGGGTTGACATGGAGCGCCTTCTGCACTTCCGGAGTGTTCAAGTACTCGGCCACGTTTTTCTCAGAGCACTCATAGAGGCTGTCAACCTGAGCCCATCACAGTTACCAAGTGATCCAGATTTGATTAAGAAATTAGTGAGGGAGAGCAGAACATGTTTGGGACTCACATTTTGAATGGGTTGATTGGGAGGGGGGGTGAGGTTACAGATCGAGGCGCTGAAGTCGTAAGGGTAGTTCGGGGCGACTGACTGGCGTGCAAACTTATGAGCCATCTGACAACTCCTTGTGAAGGGTGATTCACAAGTCGCATTGATCATGTTGAAGAGCCTCCGAGAAATCATTCCATGTCCCCACAAGTTGTCCAGGTACCCCTTCACGGACGACTCCGCATCGATGATCGCATTCCCCAGCTGTTCGAAAACGTGATTTAAATTGATCATGAGCTTATTGTGAGTAGGTGGGATATCAGTTCTTATCACAAAACTGACACATTAAACATGTGATGTGACACGTGTTGTATCCTTTGGGTGTTGACATTACTGATTGGATCCCGTCTCTACCGTCAGACCCTCACATGTCTCGTATATGAAGAAACAATGCTTGACACTTACTAGTATCCCAGTAAATGTGATGTTGGTGTGACCACCCGCGTCGTTGTAGTTGAGTATGAGTTGCATGAGCTGAGCTGCGTAACTAGCGCCATAGCCTTCCCCGCCAACGAAAAACATCCTCTCCTTGTACTCTGGGAATCTCTCCAGCCAATTCACCAGGAATCTAAAGTTGTCCTCCGAGATCTTCCGGTCGTTGAGGCCTTTGTAGTTTGAAGACGTGTTTGAGTACGAGAAGCCTGTCCCGGTGGTCGATTCCAGGTATATCACATTCGCCTCTATAGATTCCAATTTTTCCATTAATAACCACTAAACCATGGTCCAGGCAATATAAAAAATCATATATTATGTGTGAGAGGAAATCAAACAATCACCTTGGAGAAGTGAAGCATTGTTTCCATAGATGGTTTGGCCATCCGTGGAGACTCGGTACGGTCCATGCCCCATCAGAGCCTGATCTCCTAGTGAAGAACACCCAGGTCCTGCACCACCCACCCACTTCACATGAATTTTCATTTTTCACTAGAATGACATTCAAATTTTCAAATTACCATGAATTTTTTTTCTTCTTTTCATCTTCACATTCAAGACATGATTTCTAATTACGTTTTCAATGATGATTTTTTCCCCTCGAAAGTCATTTGAAAAAAAAAACATGAGGCGTGATTACGAAAATTTGAAATAATGAGACTGGGTTGTGGCAGCATTAACCCGATCCAAGGCTAGTTTGCAATAAATAAATAACTTGGAAAATGAAAATTCCCTATTTATTTCCAGTGAAGGGACGTCACCTGAACTGAGCCATAGAACAAGAGGCTTGGAGGTGGCATTATCAATGGCCTCTACAAAATAGTAGAAGAGAGCCCGGCCCGCTGTGGCGTCGACCGTGATATACCCGGCGTACTGGGGATACTGGACCTGGGGCTTCTGACCCGGCAAACCCCCGACGATGAGGTCGGACTCCTTGGACCCAGTCTGCGGAACCACGAGTGGCTCGGCCACCAATGCTATCATGTCCCAGTCCTTGCTGAGCCCCTTCACCATCATGTTGTTGACGAATTCAACGCCAGGTACCCTCGCCTGGGCCAGCCCGGCGAGGATGAGGAGGAGGGGGAGGAGGAGGCATAGTAGAGAAGGGGAGGCCTTGAAAGATGAGGAGTTCCTCATGTTTGTGTGTGTGTGGATTTTGGGCCTCTCTCCACCTTGGGTGGGTTGGGTGGGTATTTCCTTTTTATGGGGTTTGCATGGAAGAGGTTTGAATGGAGAAATGGATGGTTAGGATTGGAACTTGTTATATTTAAGGGTGGAAGTTGTGGAACTATTAATAGAAGCAGGGAAGGTGAATGATCTGTCTTGAGATAAGCTTCATTGAAGTACAACAGTGCTTGACTGGGTAGCAATTCAAATCCAAACGTCTGAAGACTGTTTTAGTGGTTTGATTAAAGCTGTTCTAGTTAGAGCCCATGGAATGAGAATGGGCTGGCCAAGTTAAAACTACACCCTAAGCCCAAACGGGCTAATTAAAGAGGCCCACTATACTGCTATAAAGATGGGCTAGATGGATCTTTCTCATTTGGAAAAAGATACACACGGCCCCAATTGCAATCTATCATGTTTTTTTTTAAAATCACACACTCATTTTTTAAAGTGCTTATATGAAATGAAGTATATACTGAGATACATTAGTATATTTTTTTTATAATGAAAAAATATTAAAAAAAAATCGGGTCATATACTATGATAGGACCCATATGCTAAGATTGTGTAGTATAGACTACGTTATTATAGTGTTCAGGGTTGCAAAAAGGATTGCGTGTATCAGCGCTCTTCTCATTGTTTTAGTGGGCCGTGGATGATTCATGTTTGATCGAGGTCGCCAAAACCAGCCTCCCATAGGAGATAGGACCCGAAGTTTTCAGCCCAAGAAGTGCTTTCTATATATCTTGTTAATTTTTTCAGAAAATGATATGTTCAGACCATTTTACTCTCATTGGTTTTTTTATTTAATATACACTCACCTATCAAAGCATATAATGTTGTATGAATTGAAGTATACACTGAGATTCTTTTGTAAAAATAAAAAAATTAGTTTCATACACTACGATATTGTATGGGACTGTAAAATGGATTGGGTGTATTAACACTCAAATTGTTTTACACATTCTATGAATGAATTTATATAATTCATTAAAGTATATATTTTATTTAATTTTTTTTTTACATAACTACATTTTTTTTTTCAAAAATAGCCATGCGTCAGCTTTATCAGCAAAACTAGCCACAACCATATTAGGGTTAAGTTTTTGAAAATTGATATGTCTAGTCCCATGTGCAATAATATCAATAATTCTTCCTCGTTGAAGTCTTACCCGTTGAAGTATATATATTGCTATAAAAAAAGTAATATACATTGAGATAATCTAGTATATTCCTTTCTTTGAAAAGGTTATACGTTGTGATGGTATATATATATATTGCGAATTTAAGATAGCATAGTGTATAATTGAGATAATAATTAAATATGAAACTGTAAAATAGACCGAGTGTATTAACGCGGAAAGACCCGGCCCATCATCCCCCACACCTGAAAACATTCGATGGCATATATTCATGGATGGATGGCATGTCAACATGCATGCATTCATGACCCACCTCTCCAACCAGAATTTCCTCGAATTGGGTGAAAGTGAACCTGGACGTTTTTACGTCTGAGTTGTCTCGAGTGGTGCAAGACACGACGCCCGTCAAGTTTCCCTAAATTCCACGCCTCACCCGGCCAGGTTCATTGTACGTGGACCTCATTCCGGACAGTCGCATTTCTCGCGTGATTTGCGACTGAGAATATCCTTTATTTATTTCCGGTCGTTAACGGTTGATGACATGAGATGATGTAGGGACCATCTGATCCGGTAGGCCGGCCCCCTTGACCTTTGCCACCTACCCTTCATTCCATGGACCTTTCTTATCCTCTGTTTGCCATTTTTAGATACTAGATAGTTTTCTTTAGATTCAGCTATGTATGCATGTGTTACATTTGACTTTGTGTTGTTCACTTGTAGAGGTGTAAAACTGACCGTGCTGTGCCGTGCCGGCCCGTTGGCCCGTTTAATGTTACCGTGCCGTGCCGGCACGGCACGGGCCACAGGGGGCCGGCCCAGCACAGCCCTCCGTGCCAGCCCGGTGGGCCAGCGTGCCGTGCCGTGCCAGCCCGTTTATATACTCATTTTTTTAAAAAAATTTTAAAGTTCAATATTTAATTCCATGTTTAATTTATTAGTTGATTTAAGTTGAAAAATAAAAGAAATACACATAAATTATTCATAAAAATTGAAAACTAAAAGGAATTAATAATACAAGTATTTATTTGATTGAATATTGAATTTTTGAGTACATGAACAATTGAACATTAATTAAATAAATGATAAAATGAATAAAAAATTCACAAATAGTACATTAATGAATAAAAATGAATTATACAATTCTTAAAAAATACATTGATAAATACAAAAAATTAATATAACATAAAAGGTGAGTGATAATTGCATCACTATAGTTTTTAATACATCCCAACTAGGTTGACACCTATTAAAACTATGAATCACTTGCAACTCACCTTCCAAAAAATAAAAAAAATACAATAATTAGAAGATTTAAATGTGAAATCTTCATTCATCATCATCTATGTTGAATTTTGTAAAATCCACCTCAAGATTATCTACAAATTCTTGTTCTCTTTCATCAGCATCACTCCAATCCTTCAGACAAATAAGAGCTTCCAGTGAACTTGCTGCCAGCCTGGTTCTCCTCTCAGATAAAATTCTCCACTTGTACTAAAAGAAGATTCTGATGCCACTGTAGACACTGGAGGAGTTAGTAAATCTCTTGCCATTATAGAAAGCACAGGAAATGTCACTTCATGTGCTTTCCACCATTGCAAGAGATCAAAATTTTCCATCTCTTTTTCAGTTAAAAGAGACTTCCAATCATTTTCTAAATATTTAAACAATTCATTAAGATGAGAACTACCACTACTAGAATGTTCATGTGAAGTGTGTGAACCTTGTGAAACAAAATCAAAGAAATAATCTTTTTTCTTACCTTTGCCTAATAAAGTAACAGATGAAGTGGAGGAAGATGCTCGAGTTCTATTTGCATATTTATTTTCATATTTTTTATACATTTCAGTTAAAGCAAATTCTACATCTTCACCAGTTATAACCATTGGAAATCTAACATTATCGCTTATTCTTGAAATTATAGTTTTAACAGTATCTAATTTAATTGTA
This sequence comes from Acorus calamus, assembly GCA_030737845.1. NCBI lineage: Eukaryota > Viridiplantae > Streptophyta > Magnoliopsida > Acorales > Acoraceae > Acorus > Acorus calamus. Next base: position 431,801 of record CM060875.1, read on the forward strand.
ATATCCATTACAGCAGCTAAACAAAAAAGCATAGGAATATCTTCAAAATATTTTTTAAATTTTTGTTCCATCAAGATAATAGATTGTTGAAGTATACTATAATCTCTATATTCTTTAAATGCACAAGAAATATTAAATAATTGTCTAAGTATAAGATTTGATGTAGGATAATAAACACCTGAACAAGCAATTGAAGCATCATAAAAAACACTTAAAAATTGTACAAAAACTTTTGAAATTTGCCAATCAATAGGAGAAATATCAACACGATTGTTAAACATTTCATTAAATTCAATAATCAAGTTTTCATAACCTACACAACTTTGCAACATTATATATGTAGAATTCCAACGAACATGCATATCAAGAGGAAATTTTCTAGGGGGAATATTGCGTGTTGCACAAAAATCACCAAATGCTTGTACTCTAGAAGGTGTACAAGTAATAAATTTTATTGCTAATCTAATATTTACTAAAGATGCTTCAATATGAGTTAATCCATCTTGTACAATTAAATTAATAATATGACAAACACATTTACAATCATAAAATTCAAAATCATAAGGTAAACCCAAAGAAGATTTAAATTTTAAAATAGCATTATTATTATTACTAGCATTATCAAAAGTTATGGATAAAATTTTTTCAGTTATATTATATTCTCTAAAAATATCCATTATTGCTTGATAAATTACTGTGCCGGTGTGTGGATATATAAGTGGACGAAAAGCTAACATTCTTTTATTTAACATCCAATGAGAATCAATATAATGTGAAGTAACACAAATATAAGATAAATCATTCTTACCGGTCCATAAATCAGATGTGCATGCAATTTTTTGAATGTTCATGAATGATTGAATTAAATAATTTTTCATTTCATTGTAAACTCTAATTATATCTAATCTAATAGTATTTCTAGAAACACCTCTATATTGTGGATTAACATGCCTTCTTTGAAAACGTTCAAATCTTTTACTTTCAGCAAATGTAAATGGTTGTTCATCACCAGCTATATATACAGATAAACCTTCTCTCATACCAGATTGATTATAAGTGAATGTAGAAATTGTACCTTCAGTACTACCTGTTTGACCGAAACTCCAATCTGAGACTGCGTACCGGGATTCAGTTGTTGTTGATGTCTTTTCAGACATGATTCAGCATGTCTCTTGAGATGTCCGGTACCCCCCGCACTTGCACAACTAAAATTTTTGTTACAATATTTACAAACAGCTCTATCTTCCATTCTACCTTGGTATTTAATATTCTGTATTATGTAGTGCTCCCAGACTTCAGACTTCCTACTTCTTTTTGAGGGTTTTTTTTGTTTTCCAGTTGGGGGGTGACTAGATGATGCACCAACATCACCTCCAACTGATTCATGGGGGGCTTGGGATTGGTCTTGGGGAAAATCATGTGGTTGGCTATCGATATTGTCAAATTCATCATCAGTGTGTGAATATTCTATGTTTGGGTTGGCCATTTGAAATTTGTATTTAAAATTTATTTAATTTGAATAAAATTGAATTTGAAATTTGAATTTAAAATTAGAATTTGAAATTTGAATTTAAAATTTAAAATTTGAATAGTTAAAATTTGAAATTTAAAATTAAAATACACTTTGGTTTTGAAATATATAATTAATTTGAATTTAAAACTTGAAATATAATTTGTAAAATTTGAAATTTCAAATGTGTAGAGTGTAGAAACTAGAGATGGAGAGTGTGAGACTAGTAGAGATTAGAGACTAAAGAGAGAGAGAGAGCTTCCCCTAGTCCCCTTTAGGCTTGGAGAGTTGGAGTCTTCAACCTTGTCACCTTTTGGAGTGAACTTCCCCTTAGAAAGAGCCTTGAAGAAATGGAGATTGGAGAGAGAGAGAGAGAGCTTCCACCACCACTTCTATTTGATTGAAGTTCTTACTTGGAGAGAAAGAGAGCACTTGAACACTAGAGCACTTGAAATTCCAACACAAAACTAGAAAATTTTAGAGGAAGAAGAGAGTGTAGTAGTGGAGGAGTAGAGAGATTTGTGATTGAATTGATGAAGAAATGAGTGGATGGAGTGGGGTATTTATAGGTAAAGTTTGGATGAAAATTACCCCATATACCCTTGAATATAGTTGTTTTTTTGGATGTGAGTGGGGTAATTTTGTAAATTTTAAATTTTTTTTTGTTCGAACGGGTCAACGGGCCGGCACGGCCCGTCCCAACGGCTAGTTGGACTAGCCGTTGTAGGTGGGGCCCGCGGCACAAACCGTGCCGCGGGCCTAGCGGGCCGTGCCGGAAACGGCACGCGGGCCGGGGGTAGGCCCAGCCCGCGTCGGCACTAAAACGGGCCGGCCCGTCCCGTTATACACCTCTATTCACTTGTTACAATTATTTTTTTGGTCTAAAAGAAACCATGACCCTCATCTTTTAAAGATTTTTAACAATGCAGATGATGATGTTTTCATGGACTTTGAATTATTCAAACTAAAACATGAAATATAATGCTCCAACTGTCTTTGCGAACTTTAAAGTCAGCAATTTTCATGCAGAATTTCCAAGTACCTAATGGAAAAGAAACACAAGTTGCCCTAATTAAGCATCTATGGGCAATTGAGATATCTATATTTTCCCACTTTAAATGGGTAGGTCTGCAGTTTAGAGTCGGCTCTGAACATAGACCACCAAGGCTGTCGTTGTTTAAGGTCCCCATCCACTTAGACGTAGAGTCTGTACTTTAAAAAAATATTGTATGATGAAACTTATCTCTTTTTTTTTCACTCTTATTTATTTTATTTGTTCCTAATATATTAAAATTTATTTCAATTCCTTTTAAAATAAGATGTTTTTTCATTAATAGACCTCTAGAATCTAGATATAAACATATTTTGGTTTTGGATGCCATATTTGGAGTTAGCACAGGGTGCATCCATCACGATCACTTTTAGAGCATGTCCTATTACATATATAAGATATAAACTGAAACAACACATATCATCATGTACGGCTAAAAGGTTATATAACTACAAGATTTTGAAAATGATTGATTAAAAAACATGCATCAATAAAAAAAAATTCATTCGTATTTTTCAATTAAAAAGGAAAAAACTAATGCTTCTTGTTTCTAGTAATGACATCTAATTAAAATTGAACTCCAAACCTAAACCTAAACAGCTAAACTCAAAGGAACGACGAATACGTGTTATAGTAACATGTAAAATTTGTAACATTTTTTCAGTCGGACATATAAATGTAAGTTTGTCACATTGTACTGACTCTCACATAAATTAATTTTGGCTCATTTTTATTATCCCACTCGGCCTCCCATTTAACACCGGAAATGACAAATAGACAGCACACCCGCAGAGCAACAGATCGATTATTTAATTAAGCATAGTCAGGTGTGATTAAAATACATGTCATATGGTAAGATCACACCACTTCTCCATGAATGCTCAAAACATAGCATTACGTGTCACAGTCTAAATTGGCTTCATTGCCAGGTTTTGGACCAATTAAATGCAACTCAACTACCTCAACAATAACTACTATAGCTGGTCTCTCTGATTCAACTGGGTTCACTGTAAGTATAGTTAAAGTATAAACAAATAAATCCTCTTATCTTATCTCCCTCGTTAACTGTGCTTTAGGTGTATGAAATGTAAATTAATTGACAGAGACAAATATTTAGTGAAGGCAGGGATCACTAATTCAGAAGCTGTTTTCATGGTTTTCTGGATGCGCACATGGAAATGGCCAAAGAACAAGTTGCACGTGGTCCTGCCTACTCAAGTCTCAAGGTCCCCTCTGTGTCAGTAAAATTAAAAATAATGATAATGGGGGGGGGGGGGGGGGGTTGTTGGAGGAATTTTATGTGTAGTCTTTTCTAGGGCTGGCTCACTTACCATGACAGAGTTAGATTATTATATCCAGCTGTCTAGTAAAAAGTATTGTTTCCAAACGCGTTTTCACACACTTTTATTTTTATTTAAAAAAAAAACAAATTAAGTTATTTTAATTTCAAATATCATTTGAAAAATAAGTTTAATTAAAAAGTTATTTATTATTTTTAATATAAAAAACATATTTTTTAAAAAGCATAGAAAATAATTTTTTTAAAATCGAATATATTTAAGCTACTTTATTGAAAATCATACCCTTTTAAGATGAAGTTGAATTTTAATTTTTACTTAAACTTTCTTTTGGAATGATTTTTGAGTAAATATTATAGTTGTTTTTCATTTTCTTTGAAGCATTTGGATATAGTTTTTAGTGAAGATTGTGAAGTGTAAATGAAGTATATGCGTCAAATAAACTCAGCTCTCATTTGGATGGAGAATGTTGTTATTCTGGATAGATAACTATACCGATATAGATAACAATTTTACAAAAATAAGAGATTTTCTGTTTATTTCTATTTTCGGTTATTCATGTTGCAAAACACGGTAAAATATTTTTGTTGTTTGTCTGACTTGAAATGGATTAATAATAATTGAATGATAAATAGTGAATATGTAGTTTATAAGGTAGCATAAACCTATTCCGCCTGGAATTGTTATACTGGTCTTAACCTGCTTATACTAGTATTGTTATGTCAATTTATACTCCTTAAACAAACATTTTTTCCCTTCTTTTCATGCTTATCCTGCTTTATACCTGTGCAGGAGTGTATCAAAACAAATATAATATATGATAAAAGTATGCGTAAATGTGACTCTAATTATATACTATAGAAAGAAAAATCTGCTTTTGAAATTTGGTCGGTGCCAAGTCTCAAATCAAACGAGTCGCTAATTTCGGTGCATGAACTCCCGCCGTTGATTTCACTGTTGGACCACCAAATCTTGCCGTTCAATGAATGCATCTGTTCGACATGTTCATACATGGTGAAACTCATGACATGGGGGGAGCATGTCATCCATCATGCATGCATGACGTAGGGATGCATACGTGGCACATCGAGACTCGGATCGACCTCTATAAAGTGACGCCTCTCCCGTGCCAAGCTTTCCCTCGAAAACCGACAGAGAGAGAGAGAGAGAGAGAGAGAGAAGAGGATTTCGACATCTCAGGTTCTAAAGAAACCTAGGGTTTGATATCAGAAACCCTAGCTTTAGCTTCGTTTCCGTCTCTCTCTCTCGTCATTCGTTGCATTTGTTTCGTCGGGTGTTATTCAGATCTGCTGATCGAATCGCAGATTTCCAAGCCGTTCGATTCGACTTGGTTTGATCAGATTTGAAGAGGCTTTTGTTTCGGCAGAAGAGCCAGCTTTTTGTCGCTCTCCTCCCCCTCAAGAACTTCAAGTGAGACATCAATGCTTGTTTTTATTTCTTTCATGCTTTTAATGTTGGTGTTTTTTCCCTTATTTTTTGGTACATTTTACAATCTCGGTGTGATTTTTTATTTGTTGTCATCTCTGAAGTCGAATCGTGCAATGCCGATGAGGGAAAAAAAATATTTTTATTTATTTAAATTTTGTGCTTTATTAAAAAATATTTTGGGGTTGCTTTTGTTGATGGGAAATCATCACTATATTTAAAAAAAAGTTACATTTTTTTAAATATTTGATTCCTTCGAAAGTTTGTGTACATCATAATTTTATAGGCCTGTGAATCTCTGCTTCTTTTTTTTTAATTCTTTTTTTGGTTAAATCAGTTGAGCTTAATCAGATACGATTTTTAATTTGTTTTAAACAGAGAACGAGACAATGGTTCTGTGGGTGTTTGGCTATGCCTCTTTGGTGTGGAACCCAGGGTTTGAATATGATGAGAAAATCATAGGCTTTATCAAGGACTACAAGCGCGTGTTTGATCTTGGTAAGGCTAGACAATGTTGTTGGATTCATTAGGATCGGAACATTTGCATCTTCCCTGTGAAGGGAACTTGTTCTGTGTTTCACCGGTAACTGATGAATGACTCTGCTGCAGCTTGCATTGATCACAGAGGCACTCCCGAACACCCTGCTCGGACTTGCACCTTGGAGGCCAGTAAGGGGGCGGTTTGCGTAAGTAGAAACCAAGTCACTTTAGATTACAATGAATTAAAGAAATAAGAATAGAAATATACATAAAACATATATGGGGGTTGGGTCTTTGGCTAGAGCTATGTGTTTCCTTCTGTATGTCTCTAAGTTTCAATCCCCCCTGGCTTACCTGATGCACATGGTTTGTGGTGATTTTGTGCATCCAGGTTTTTCCAACTAATGTTGGGGTTCCTCCTCAATACAATAAAAATAAAAATAAAAATCCTGATGGGTTTTCCAAAGTAGATGTGGTATTTAGGAGGCCCATCTATCTTGAAAAAAGTTGCGCTTGGAATACTCTTTTCTACACTTAGGTTTCAAATGCAAATATAATTTACTAGCATTACTGTAGAATATGAATTTGTATAGCAGTTGAGAGTACTATAGATATTGTCAAAAATTTTGTTTTCTGAGTAGATACTCTTTCTGCTTTTGGTTCTGAATTATCTTGGGTTTCTTCTATCAGTGGGGTGCGGCACTCTGTGTACGGGGAGGCCCGGAGAAGGAAAGGGCAGTGATGGAGGTGTGAACTTTATGAGTTTTTTTACTTCTTGAATTTGATGATATCATCTACGTACTTGGAAAGTGCTTAGGATACTGAATAATTACCTTTCCTTTTCAGTATTTGGAAAGAAGAGAATGCGAGTATGACCTGAAGAGTCACATAGATTTCTATACAGTGAGTCTTTCTGATTTTGCAATGAATCTCGTCCTTGTGATTTCTCTTTACATTTTATAATATATACATGTTGATACTAACCCTTCCACTAACCTTTGGTGTTCCAATTTTCAGGAGGGAGATCATCTAAAGCCAGCTTTGACAGGAGTTCTAGTGTAAGTATTCTGATCCCGACCATCTGAGAAACCTCTTTTTTGTTAGGTAAGCGGTGGGACTTGGACCCATGATCTCATGGTTGCAAATTTTATTGTCAACCATTGAGCTATGGGTAAACCCCAACTGAGCAATCTTAGATAATTGAAAGCAATTTAATACCTACTGTTGATTAGTTCATTGTTTAATTTGGGGGAGCTGCAACACCATTCATTTAAACCAATGATGAGTTATATTTATTTATTCATAATATATTTTTTCTCTACTGTAGATTCACTTCAACCTTTGAGGAATCCAACAAATATTATCTAGGCCCTGCACCTTTGGAGGATATGGCTAGGTAAAAATTATCTTATCCTCTTTCTAGACTTGAGATTCTCTATCACCACACCACATATACTTGTTATATCTTTATGAATCTCTATCTTTCATCTTGCAGGCAAATCGCTACTGCTAGTGGTCCTTGTGGGAACAACAGAGAATACCTGTTCTCCCTTGAGAAAGCCATGTTTGCTATTGGTAAGAGATCACTGACTTTAAACTACTATGAATCTGAAGTCATCCTATCCTTTAAAAAAAAACAAGTGACAATAATATTCAATGAATCTTTGAATAATCTTATAGAAAACTTTGGATAAATATGTTGCTAACATGTAACACCCAATCCATCTGATTCTCATGTCCACTCCGTACTGATCCTCATGGATGCACACTGGTTGGTTTTCCATTATCACCTTATCCATTGGATTTCAATGCGATATCCCTTTCCATTGTCCCCAGATATTTTTGAATCATTTTTATAAATGAAAACATTTTGTCATTATCTCTGATGTCACAGAAAGAGACAATTAAAGCAAACCTTTCAACATTCTTAGGAGTTTTCTGTGTGTGTTGGACTTGATTTTCATGCAACTTATTTTTACTTGTATGAAAAAAATTGGGATGCTTAGGTCATGCAGATGATATGGTGATTGAACTCGCAAACGAAGTGAGGAAGGTGCTGAGGAGAATGAATGAGGAGAAGGTGGCAAAAGGTTGCTTAGGACCCGCCTCCCTCACATGCATCCGCCTCCACTCCCAGAGTCCGCAGTTGTTGCTCTTCCACTCCAGGAGACCGCAGTCATGGACAATTAGAGAGAGAGAGAGGAATTGATTGAAAAATATGATTGATGGGAGGATATTATTAAACTTTTAATACTAGAAGAGAGAGAACAAGCAGAGGATATCTAATCTTTTTAACTATACTTTGCTTTGACAGCAGTAGGCTTAGCAGTTATGGCTGTTTTTTTATTTTTCTGTATGAGCAAGTGACCTTTGGAAAATGTTGAGTGATTTTCAATCATCAATTAAGGAAATGAGGAGTTTTTGCAGTGGTTCACTTTTTATTATGTGATGGTTTTATATACCAAATTCTGGTCATGGATATTGTGCATATCTATTGTTGATTTTTTTTTGGGTGATTGTGTTGTTGGTCTTGCACCACCCCATTTATCCAGATCAACGGTCCAACCTCTATCCGAAATTAAATTTTCCCAACAAGCAGACTAGAGTTGGATAATGTTGTCTTTCACTTTCTTTTTTTTTCGTACATAGAATATATGAAATTATCTAACACAATGTATATTTTACTATCAATATGCACTATTACAAAAAAAAAGTAGAAATACATGTATTCAATTCACTCATGCATACGTAAAAAAAATGCATTTCACTATACATATTTTTTTAAAATCAAAACATATGCATACCGGTGGAAGACATTTCCCTGTGACTGGTGGATGTAGATTTCATTAGATTCCAACAGTCTTGATTACCAGACTCAAACAAACTACAGGAAGACAAAACAGAATCTGGCCAAGAACAAGATTAAATGATCAACCAAATTTATTTATTTTTTTGCTGATTTTAAATTTTTCCACCACTGGGGGACTGTTTTTCTTTCGCTCATTTCTTTGTGACAAGATTTTAAGTCCTTATTGTAAGATCCCCCAACAGAACCTCCAACAAAATTTCATTCCAAAATGCAAGTACTTGTACAATGACCGAAGATGTTGAATGGATGCGTTAAAGGAATACATCACGAAGAGTTCGACTATCACTAACAATGCTCAAACTAACATACATCCAGAGGACATTAGAAATGCATGACAGATACCCCCCACAACCAGTCTCATAGGTACAGCGAATTGGCAAACATGATACCACGCCGTAGGCTTTCACTTGCTGCTGAGAATTTCTTCTCCAAATCAACCTCTCCAACAGAACGTGCGGCAGCGCTTAACTGGACATAAGAGAATTATTGGCAGATAGTAAAACAGATCATGAAAAAGAGATGCTTAATAATCAATATCATTATGTAGCCCATGCATCGGACACATTATGTGATAGTGATATGGTGGATTTTTACAAACATGGTCCTGATAAAATGAAGCCATTTTTCCTAGAAACTGAAAAAGACATACAAATGAATTATCGAACAAAATACGGATTTACAAAATGTCAGTGTCTGTGTTCTTATGAGCCAGCTTTTAAAAGGATCTATACTCGGCTTTCGGCTTCTTTGTCTATTAAATCACCTTCTTTTACCTAAAAATTGAATACCTGCATCAATAATTTATTTAGCATGGAACCATCTTGCACGCCATGAAATGTGGTTTCATCACAGGCAACGGATTTTTTTGTTCAATACGAAATCCTTAATTATTTAGAAAACCATTGCTATACAACTGAAATAACAAGAATCGGCATCCATAACTAGATGATTGCACAAGGAGAGAAAAAAGGCCCTGTACATGGGGCCCAATCAATCTACCAAATATATTTTATGCACTAAAAATGTCAGTATCAGATAACTGATATTTAAATTCCTTTTATATCAGCAAATTCAGCAATTTTTTTGAGGAAACAGCAGGCAAAATCAAATTACCTGATTCAAAAATTCATCCAACCTTCTTGCATGGCGTATAATGCTACCTTCAAAAATATCAGTCATCGCAATGACCTCAGCAAAAGTTGCACCCTGGAGATGAAATTTAGTGAACCAAGATGATACCAATAAGCATCGGTTTTAAACTGTTGAAATCTCAGCTGCCGAAAATAGAGAATCCAACAAGTATACGACATAAGAATTGTTTAAAAGATAGTTTAGGACTATCAAAACCAATATTCTAATTTCCAAATAAAGTATAAGCAACATCTGACAAGAGCACATGTAGTAGCCTTTCAGTTCTTTTCAATAACTCATGCCTCCGAATCTATTTTGAAACTCGGGCTATTCTTTCTAGGCAATAGATTATTTACAGATGCTCACCTTCAAAAGACATACCTCTTTTTTTTCTATAAAACGGGAAAGGAAAAATCAAATGCATCTCATGACATTTTTAATTTTGATTTAACCCTTAATTTTCCTATTTCATAATTTTCCCCTCCTTTTACTTACCTTGTCTTTCAGTTTGTGTGGAGAGTCTCAAAATAGTATTGCTTTTTTAACCAAGGAGATAACTTTTGGTTCATCCAGTAAATAGTTATTGTTGCTATCCATAGCTTATAAGTTATAACAAGGTGCAGCATCCCACATGTTGATCAAATGCACCACTCTGTAATATAATTGGCATGGTATCTGCTGAGTTCAGTTACATATGACCTCAAATTGCAGATTCAAAACACAAGGACAGTTATCAGCAGACTCATTTAGATTTTGAAACTATACTACAGCCATGCATATAGTTGACATCATGACTACACCATTAACAAAATAATAGGATCGGCTTATCAGAACATCAGATTGAACATTTCTTTCAAATAATATCACAGTAAGACCAGAACAAACCTTGGACCAACAATAGATGACATCCATCAAATATGGCCGAACAGTTGATTCCACATACTCATCGATTTGTATTTCTAATTTGCATTCACGTTGAATCTGCAGATGTATGTAAAACTCCGTTTTTATAATAGTTTCAATCAATTGCATGCCAATACATGAAAATGGAGTTCAATCACACGTAACAAACCTCAGCGATTCTTCTTGCATTCTCCTGAAGTTGCTGCAATGGTTTTGCAAGCTCACCTCTCAAATGTATTTGTTCATTTGATTTATCTCCTGGGATGAAGCAGCTAGCAAGGGCCGCAATTTGATGGTGATTGAGATCGTTAAATGTACCTAACAATCAATCACGTGTTGTTGAAGCTGGAAAATGGTGAAACACTAATTTAGAAAAGAAAAGCACATCATAGCGCAAGGCAACATTTTACCATTAAACATAAGCTCTGTGACAAGAAGTTCATCCCCTGTGTCTATCAAGCAGGCAGCCCGCCCCTTTAACTGAACAACCCCATCAGAATCAATATGGCCAAGTTTCTTCAAGACACGTGAACGATTTTTCAGCTCATCACGGAATTTTTGAAGCTGAATAAGAAAAATGGTATCATCAGCAAAAGAATCAGCATGTAGCACTACAAAAGTATGGTGATAATACTAGTCCAGGAGATGTGATGACTAATGTAGCACATTATATGTAGATCACATTAATGTCTTCTTAATTGTATATAGCATAACATTAGAACAAGTGGCCCATACTCGAAAATAACTTATGGACTACAAAAACCAGCAAATTATTAGTACCTGTGACTCCTTCATTTTGGACTTGATCTGTTGTATCTGGTGATTAACTTCTGCTTTTCTCTGAAACCACTTGAATTGTTGCTCGCTTTGACCAGACTATAAGCATGCATCACATACATTCCAATCGTCAATTAAAGGATAAGTAGGTATAACTACAATGTCAATGATAACTTAGTATGAGAGAGACTGTACCAGAAATTCAAATCCCAATTTTTGCAGGCATTGAAGTTTTAATAAAGAGGTAATAATAAAGAGGTAAAATCAAGTGACAATATAGACCTTATGCAGTGGATGCGCACTTCGTTTCTTCTCAAGTTCCTCAATCTTATTCACCAACTCCACAAATTCTGGATCCTCAATGCCCATATCCTGCAGTGATGGCATATATATGATAAGGGGACAGACTATTTATGTTCTATGAGGTTCTTCGATCTATGATTCCTCACGTTTTTTACTATTCAACAAAAGCAAATTTGCATTAGTCCTTCACATGACAATAAACAATGATGGAAGACAACATTTTTGCTGATATGCACGTGAGAGCGGTAACAGCCCATGGTTGTGCTAGACGTTATGTAGCAAAAAAATGTTGCGGATGGCAATTAATAAGCTGAAATGTTGAAGTACAATTTAAGCCATACCTTCACTGGATTAAGTTTTGGGAGTCCCTGGGGAAAACGTACTTCAATCTCTTGTACAGCCAGAAGTATACTTTGTCTTGCTTCAGGTGGTCGAAGATCAGAAGGGATTGCTACTCTAATACTGCTGATTGCACATAGAAGCGGTAAAGGAACAGGAACCTATGGAAAATAGTTGAAGAATATCATATCAGTGCATGCATGAAACTAAAAACAAACATAGTTGAAGAATATCATATCAGTGCATGCATGAAACTAAAAACAAACAGATAATTCTCAAACTTTGACTGCCTAGCTCATAAGAAGCATGACTGACCCTGCTAAAATTGGTGCTTCCCATGAGCTTCAACTCACCACATGCATTTCACCCTTCTCGCCGGGACGAGGCGGGCATGGCTTTGGACGAGAACCACTCTCACTTGAACCAGGAGTGCAATGGAGCAGGGTATCCACTATGTAACCACTACTGCGTGAAGAAGCCAGCGCTGTGGGTAAATTACCAGGTGGGGCCGCAGGCTTTTTCACCACATTGACCACTACACCCCATCCCCAATCAGTTCCACCATCCCGCACTTTAACCTGATTTTCAGAACAAACATCTCAAGACTGGGGTTTGAAAAGCACCAGATGAGGCAAAAATATTATGATGCCAATAAATGTGGTTCCTGAAGTTCATAGATGGACAAAAAAATTCACGATTTAAAGAAAACCTATAATGAAAGAAATATAGTTTGATGGCACTAAAGGATCAACCAAGAGACACGTTATAGAAACTGCAGCATGATGAATGAAGTACATAATCCTGTGACGTACCAGCCTACCAGGTAGGAGGAAATACAGGACCCTTTCAGGTTTGGTGATTTCAGACATGACCTTGCTTTCAAGTTGTCCTATCTCAAGTCCCAGCTTATGATACTCAGAAAGCTCAGCCTGTAAAACAAACTAATTATTATTGAGGAGAATTCTGATGTAAAGAAACTCATCTGAGCTTCAAAGGGAAAGGGCTGCAGAAAATCACCTCCCCAGAGGAGTCAAGCATAGCAGCTTCTTTTTCCAACTTTGCAACCTTCTGTCCCATGTCTGGCAGTGCCTAATGGAGGTAGTAAGATGGCATCCATTTGTTATAATGTACTAACATGGACAGCAACATATGCACTGGGAAGATGGCAAATAAAAACCTTTTCATACTGAAACTGGTGAAAGGAATTCTTGATGACATGCTCGGCAGTAAATTGACCCTCAGCACGACTCATGAGGTTCAAAATAGTGTAGTAACTCAGTCTGAAAGTACTGACTAATGGAGCAGGTTTCCCCAAAACCATGTCTTTGAGAGAATCCATCTCCATCTAAAAACAACAAAAAAGGAGATCAAATAATGAGAGAAAACATAATGTCGTACTGGATACTGACACGAATAAACATTCACACAGACAGTGTGTGGCTAAGATCACCTGTTCATCAATCATTATTATACATATGCCACGTTCATCTTTCCCACGACGCCCAGCTCTTCCACTCATCTGTCCCAACAAACGTGCCATGCATGTTTTGGATTAGACAGAGAATTTCAAAAAAATAAATAAAAAGCAGTACCACATTTTCCAGGGGAATTTCACAAGCTCTTTGAACTTGCCTGGATGTATTCACCAGATCCCATGTAACGATGACTATCACCATCCCACTTCTTAACAGTTGTGAAGACCACTGTTTTGGCTGGCATATTTAAACCCATGGCGAACTGGAAACACATAACCAATATAAATATGTTAACTAAAACAATTTATTCTGTTGAAGTAGATGATTCATGGTTATGAGAAGGGAACAAAGCAATAAACTTACAGTTTCTGTGGCAAAAAGAGCTTTTACAAGACCCTCCTGGAATAAAAGCTCCACTAGTTCCTTGATAATGGGAAGAAGACCTGAATGATGCACTGCAATACCTCGTTGAAGAAGCGGCAACATGAGCTCAATGGCAGGTAAATTCCTGTCTTCTTCATTTAAGCAGGCCACTGCATTCCGGAAGACCTGTTCCACAATCTCCTTCTCCTCAGCAGTATTGAAATCAAGCTTTGACATGGACATGGCATGCTGCTCGCACTCTCTTCTGCTAAAGCTGAAAACGATGACAGGTTGAAACTTTCGTTCCATAATCATCTGAAACACAAGAAGAAGCTTAATATGTGAATAATTAACATAAAAAGAAACAGCATGAAGAGAAGCAATGAGTGAGCCAAAGTAAATCTGAACGCAGCACACAAACAATTTTTAAATCCCACTACGATTTCCATCATATTATACTTTCCAGATTCTTCATGGTAGCACTACATCCACAGAAAGAGGTTTTGAAAGGTGTTTTGAAGTTCATACTACTATTTTAGAATCAGATCAGATGATTTAGATCCTTACTACACTTTGAAAAAGTCATTATTTCTCAGGGTTGCAGTGGAGAGTCAATCAGAGAACAACAGTTTGCATGGACTACCAAATTCTCCTTTGGAGGAGTGATCATGTAGTAAAACATATATTGAAATTTAAAACAGCGTGAAGCAAAAAAAAAAAAAATTCTAGCTAATCGCATACCGACCAATCTCTCACCAATCCATCAACTAAAGCATGAGAGGGAAAATATTATTAAATTACCTTAACAATCTTGTAAATGTCAGAGTTCCCTTGAGCGTTGCCAGCCCTTGCAATCCTCCCACCACCCCTCCCGCCTCCACCCCTAAACCCACCACTCTTCTGCTTGAAGGTACCCTGCAACGTCCCAAAATTGTCCTCCTTGAATTGCTGGTTCTCATCCACAACAAGATACAGCCCCGACCCACCAATCGGAAACGCGTAATGCTGAAGCGGGGTTGGCCTAAAATCCGTATACACGACATGGCAGGCTGCTTATGCAACTTACATACCCACTCAGCGAATTCAGTCGCATTTGACATTGTCGCTGACAAGAAAACCATCTTTATTGCCGGATACATGAAAATGATGCTCTCCTCCCAAACGACCCCCCGCTCCCTGTCCTTCATATAGTGAATCTCATCGAAAATGACCCAAGCAACCTCTTTTAGAACCTCCGAGCCTCTATAGAGCATCCCTCGAAGGATTTCAGTGGTCATGACGAGACAACTCGCATTAGGGGATAGGGTTACATCACCCGTCATGAGACCGACATCGGAGAACTCCTGATGGAGCTCCCGATACTTCTGGTTGGAGAGAGCCTTCAAGGGGGAGGTGTAGATGACGCGCTGCTTCTCGCGGAAGGACATGGCGATGGCGTACTCGGCGACGGCGGTCTTTCCGGCCGAGGTGTGCGCGGATACAAGCACGGACTCCTTCCGCTCGAGGCAGGCGACCGAGACGCTCTGGAACGGGTCGAGCTCGAACGGGTAGGTCTTCGCCATGGGACCCTTGTAGACCGGGTCGGAGAGGGTCCCGTGGAGGGACTCGTCCTTGGTCGGAGCGTAGTCGTTGGGGACCGCCACCTCGTGGACGCACGTGCGGGAGGCGTTGTCGAGGGTCGCCTGACGCTTCGACGGCGGAGTGGGGTCGTCGGACGGCTGGGATTTCGCATCGGAGTCATCGACGGGGACCTTGCGCTTCGCCGGCGTTGTCGAGGAGTCGTCCTCCATTGGTGACCTGGAGAAGAATCTCAGATGATGAAAGGGAGATTCGGATCGGGTAGGGTTTTAGTAGAGTAAGGCGGGGGATGAATCATGAATGGCGGGGTTTTAGGGTTTGAGAAGAGCAATGTGAAACCCTAAATCGCCACTCGGAACCGGACAGTCGAGCGAGTCAGGACTCATGATTCGGACGAGTCTGATTTTCATTTTGAAATTCATAGGTTGTTGATAAATTGAAGCTTTTCAATCTTTAAGTTTTTGACATGAAAAGGGGGAGAATGAAAGATAAATGTTAAAATGTTTCGAAATCTTTCATTTTTCAAAAGTGAAATACGTTCAAACACATTCAAACATCTTAAAAATTCATACATAAATAATATCTAATAATTACATTCTATGATTTAATAAATGTGACAAGTTTGTAACTTGGATTTATTTTATTTTATTTTCAGATCAAATGTTAACGTTAAGGATGATGTTAAGTATAAACTAAATGCAGTCTCATACACACAATATGCATATGTTTTAATTTTTTTTTAAATAATAAATTTTGTCAAAGTGAGATATATGTTTCGATGAAAGCGTTCATCCCTCTATTTTGAATCGAACAGATATATTTTTAGTAGGTGTAAATTTTTTTTTTCAAAACTAATAGCGTTTAAAAACATAATTTGAAAATTAGCTTTTAACTTTTGTAGCTTTATGCACACCTTTTGAAAGTGATGATGATTGCTTTATAAAACAGATGTATAATTTAGAGATAAAATCTAATAATGATGATGCATTTAAGTTGACCTGAATAATTTTTAACTTTTAAATGATGATGTATTTGAATTGGTGTGACTCTAAAAATTAAATTTTGAGGTTCGTTGGCAAACACGTTGAAAAAAATCCCGAATGGACTCAAACCCATACATCTGACTCGTCTCGTTTAATTAAACGGGGGCATTTCTGTAATAATTCCAAACTCAGTAGTTACTTGCGCGGAGGGTCTCTTCCATCTCTCTTTATAACCTCTGCTTGCGAAGAAAACCCAAAAAAACAAAAAGAATCGCAACTGTTTAAGCGAGGTCTAGGGTTCCTTCACTTCTGACCTACAAATCCAACCATGGATCTGAATCTGGACGCCCCCCACTCGATGGGGACAACCATCATCGGCGTCACATACGACGGCGGGGTCGTCCTCGGCGCCGATTCCAGGACCAGCACTGGTAAACGATGCCCTAGATTTCGTTTCAGTCGTCGCATGTCGTGTCTGTGATGCTTTGATTGAGCTCTCTCGCTCGATCCCTAACTTTTGATCATGTCGCAGGGATGTACGTCGCAAATCGAGCATCCGACAAGATCACGCAGCTCACCGATAATGTCTATCTGTGCCGATCTGGCTCGGTAAGGATTCCTTTTGTTATTCATTTGCCCTAATTTGTGCTGCTTTTGCGTCATTGATGTCATTTGTTGTTACCCGTTGAATTCTGTTGTGTTTTTGGACAAAAAATGTTTCATTGTCTACAAGCAGATCTTCAGCTCGTGCATTCTGAATATAGGAATCTATGTATCGTTAATATAGTATTGTTTGTGATGGAGATGAGTTGTCCTAATTCTTGGTGGGACGCTTAAGATGCGTGCTCGCCGTAAATATGGACGGAGAGTGATTTCGGTGGGATTTAAGCGGGCGTTCTTTTAGTGTCTGAACGCCCATAAAGAACCCCCATGCATATCATGTCATCCCATTAGTAGTAGATTGCAGAAGGTACTAATTTACGTGTTTGCAAATGGGGGGTCCTTTTGCTTGATGGCTCGGTAGGGATTCCTTTCATTATATTTACCCTAATTTTTTTTGCTTCTGCATTATTTGTTGTTCTCTGTGGAATTCCTGTTGTGTTTTTTAGCAAAAAAATTGTTCAATGTTTACAAGCAGATCTTCAGCCATGCATTCTGAATATAGAAATTTATGTATAGTATTGTTTGTGATGGAAATGAGTCGTCCTAATTCTTGGTGGGACGCTTAAGACGCGTGCTCGCTGTAAATATGGACGGAAAGTGATTTTGGTGGGATTTAGGTGGGCGTTCTTTTAGTTTCTGAACGCCTATAAAGAACCTCCATACATATCATGTCATCTCAGTAGTAGTAGATTACAGGAGGTACTTCTTTACGTGTTCCCAAAATGGGGGTCCTTTTGCGTGATTCATCATATATTTTTATTATCAAATAAACTCTTTGTATGTGATGCAGAGTGTTTTAGTGGTTTTTGTCATGTAAGGAAAGTGATAATCTTGTGATGTTCAACAAATATTGTGAAATATTAACATAACTGCACATGTTCTTTCTCAACATGACTTCTGGTTTTGTAGATCATTTCTGAGAAATTGATCTGTCACCTTGAGAAATTAATGTTTTTCACAAGTTCCAGCAGAAAATGTTTATTTCCAATTTATTTTCAGTGTGATGCCAGTAGCTTTTATCATGGATCTGGGCATGTGGCTAACCCACAATTTTTTATGTTCTTGTTATTTAATTGTTTGTCAGCTATACGAAATGTAATGTTACTTGGCTCTTCTTTTTTTACTATCCAGAACAACGAAAGTATGGCATACATTAATTTTCTTGTTTTTTTTTCACTTTTTGTTCACGTTACCTGGTTTTTTTAAGTTACTGCTTTTGTCATTACCATATTTTGTTGTAAACATTTTGCATGTAATGTCACGGTCATTTCTATTCTTTTATTGGTTTTTTATCTTCATAATTTCTTTTTTCTTGCAGGCAGCCGATACTCAAATCATATCAGATTATGTCCGATATTTCCTTGATCAGCATACGTAAGCTGACTTGTTTATATATATATATAGTTTTCTTTTGGGTATCTGGATTTATTTCTTTTTTTCCCTTTCTTGGTATCTTGTCCAATTCATATCTGTTCTAAAATTTTTGGAATTATAAATTGGGACCTATGTACTTGTTGATCAAGTTAATTCATTTGTGTTCAAATGCAAGTTGCATTCTTTTTTCTTTTAAGCTAATCATGCAATGTATATGGAGATTTGAATGGGCATTATGCACAACTTTATGTGTTGATTACTTAACATCACTCTGCATTGATTACTTAATCTATCCTTCCTCATATTGCTAGTACATTTCCTTTGATGTATGGATATGAAGTTCATCTCTCCATAAAATAAGTAGTCATATGCGTTACAGATGATTTGCTTATATATTATTTCCTTACGTCAAATATATGTGTAATGTATTAAGATTAAGACATACAGTTGACTTTATTCCTCTTAATGATCTATCAAATTTTGCCTTCAATATTCATTAGGTTTGTTGATTAAATGTTCAACCTGTACTATTGAAAGTTTCATTTGTTATTTGATGTGGTCTATGGGCCACCCTTTAATTAATCTATCAATGTTTTTTTTGTCATAGTTTCTATCCATAATACTTTATGGTCATCTTTGGCAATGGTATAGTGACAAGTATAATCATGGCATAAAGCTGAAATGATATTCTAATGCCATTGGCAACAATACATTGGGAATATATCTATTACTATAATAAAAAATTTAGCCCTCAAGCAGTGGTCTAGCTACTCCAGCTAAGCTATGGTTTAGGATTTATATCATTTTTTTCACTCACTGTATTTTTTATAAACTAATTACTCTTTTATATTGCCACTCATTTCACTGAGAGATAAAATTACTATTAGAAAAAATATGGATTATATACCAAATGACTGCCAAAGATAAAAGCGGTTTATACAACGAGTCTTAACTTGTTACATTTTCAAAGATAAAATGGGTTAAGTTTACAGGTATTACAATGCATTACATTGTGATGTTCTTAGCCAATAAATCTTAACCTGCTGCCGAAGGGAGATTATATGTCAATTGAGTGTCACCTAGAAAGCTAGGCACCTGGCCACTACCTAGGCTTGCACTATGATGTATGTATATTTATTGAATCTATATTTCAATTTGTTTTTAGCTTGAGGTATAAATCTCTGTCTGTAATATTGTCGTCTCATGTCCTATCTTGACGGCGGCTTGGGCAATGTCGCTTGTGAGAAATCAACTCATTTTAATGGCATGACCTTTTTGTTTTGAGAAGGTGTGGGACTCAGTGGGGCGGATTATCTTGGATTGGGGGAGGTTTGTGCGGGGGCTTCTAGCGTATGTTTTAAGTGAGGAAGACTAATGATCGAGCAGCAGTTGCTTTCTATATGGGTGAGGTGTTGACATCTTGTCTTCGCCTTGCTTCTTTTGGTTATTGTCTCTTTTTTCGCTGTTTTCTTTGATTTTCACTGTTTCAACTAGTGAACAGCCAATACTTTTCTTCTCAACGCATAAAAAAACTGTCGTCTCATGGAATTGCATTATCTCCCTTGGGTTTGAGGGAAATGGTTTTTGGAATTGGAGTCCCTATCTTTTGAGTGGGGGAGGGGTTGGGTGATTGCATATGGTGTTGTAAGTCTTTGTAGTTGAAGAATATTGATGTGTGCTTTGTTCCTTTTATGGTTATTCATCATCTTTTCTGTTTTTTTTTTTTTTTGTGTTTTGTTGGGGAAGGTTAGGCTTTCGTTTCCCTCTCTTCTTGGAACCA
The DNA here is from genome assembly GCA_030737845.1 of Acorus calamus. Taxonomy (NCBI): domain Eukaryota; kingdom Viridiplantae; phylum Streptophyta; class Magnoliopsida; order Acorales; family Acoraceae; genus Acorus; species Acorus calamus. The sequence continues at coordinate 452,124 of CM060875.1, forward strand.
TACCTTCGGTTTATTAAAATTTTGGTGGTGTGCCCCACCTGTTAAAGAACAACTCTACCATCCTATTTAAGATTTTACATGTATTGGTATTTATGATTATAAAAGAAATACAATTAATGAGCATTATGACATCTCATGGAAATTGCTTTGGATGGAGATTCCAGTCTTTCTAACATTTTCAATATCTATATTGAAAATATATATAGGAATTGTGATTGTTTAGAGTAAAGTGCCATTGCTGAGAAAAGCTCTTGATTCCAGTTCACTTTTAGTTATTGACCTAACTTTTTCTTTTACTTTGACTTTGATTGTAGCATACAACTTGGGCAGCCTGCAACTGTAAAGGTGGCAGCCAATTTGATCAGGTTGTTGTCCTATCAGAATAAGGTATGGCCACTCCCTATTTTTATCGGGCTTGTATCACGATGTTTTTCCTCCAATTGATTTAGTTTCCTTATATAAGAACCAGTTTAAAAGTTCAAAATTTTTTATGTACCATTTCATATCTAAGCTAACCAAACTGTGCTTGTTAGCTGAAAACATATAATGTTTGTTTGCAATTTAGTTTATTTTTAATAGTTATAGATCATGGATATCTTAATGCAGAGATCACGCGTGAAGCTGCTTGTACTATGTTTTATGAGAAACACTTGAAGCTTTGTTCCTTGCCTCAATTTTCTGAAACAAAACATAAGATCAATAAGCCATATTTAATGATACAAGAACCTGTTGAAACAGTATATTACATTCGAGAACTCCTTATGCCTCATCCCGTTCCCTTTTCTTTTCTTTCTTTCAGCATCACCTACCTTATTATTATTGTTGTTGTTGTTATTATTATTATTTACGTAGTTTCTTACATAGTTTCTTGTTTGGTGGTTAACCTGCAGAATATGCTTCAAGCTGGTATGATTGTGGGTGGATGGGATAAATATGTAGGAGGACAGATATACTCGGTTCCTCTTGGCGGTACAATTTTGCAACAGCCCTTTTCCATTGGAGGTAATTTTTGTGAAACTTCAGTATAACTGATTACTTCCTCTTAAGAGAAAATGTGATGTATATATATGGGTTTCAATTATGCAAAAGAACAGTAATTGACAGAAACAGTTCAGCACATCTCGTTTGTTGCAAGTTGTAATTGGATAGCATTAGCAGGGTGATGTGTGTGATATTTCTCTCTGTAAAGTGAACATGCGTGTGTTTTAATCAAATTTCACTGATTTTTTTTTCCACAGGATCGGGCTCCAGTTACCTCTATGGATTTATGGATCAAAGTTGGAAGGAGGGAATGAGCAAGGATGAAGCTGAGGTTCGTATTATTTGCTAACATTTTTTTGTTGTCTTCCTAGTAACGATTCAACATTTCAACTTTTCCTATATCCTATATATCATTTACCTAGTAATAATATTCGACAAAGTAAGCTGGCCAATCTTTTACCAGTTTCATGTGATCTCACCAATACACCTGTCATACTTATTTCATATATCTACCAATCTCGAGGCCTGCCTGTGCACTCTAGGATAAATATATTCTAGAATGTTCTTCATCCAAGGATTTATTGATGGTTGGCATTAGCTAAACAATGACATCAGATAACATTAATGAATGCAGAAGCTAGTGGTGAAGGCAGTCTCTCTCGCAATAGCTCGAGATGGGGCGAGTGGTGGAGTTGTGCGCACTGTGACTGTAAGAACATTTGATCTCTCTGTAGAATTGCCACTTAAGAAGATCATCATCGGTTATTGACAAGCCGGGTTTTTCTTTTTCTTTTTGCAGATCAATTCAGAGGGGGTGGAGAGGAAGTTCTACCCAGGGGATTCCTTGCCATTGTGGCATGAAGAGTTGGCTTCAGTGAACTCCCTCCTTGATCTACTCCCCGAGCCGATGTCTACTTGAGATTTGATTGCAGCCTCATGTACCACCATCTCTTATGTTTCTCCAAATATACAATCTTTTTTATGTACACTTTTTAAGCATTTTCATTATGATGCTGCACGAATGGTTGGAATTCTTAGAATTTCAAGGACTTGATGTTGCTCTGATGCATGATTATAAACCCCTCTTTAAATCAGTAAATATTTTTTTTATCTGAAAAAACGAAAAAAAAAAATCATACTGGAGAGTATATACGAACAATACACATTCCACCCGTGGAGTGTATATGTGGCTGGGAGATCATTTTTAGTAATTAGGGCTACAAAACAGATTGAGATTTTAATCTTAGCATGGTGTACAAGGTGGTGTACAAGGAGTAGTTTTATATACCTTTTTAATCTTAAGCCCCCGTTTTAGCGGAATTAATCTTAATCTGCCAGTTGATAACAAATCTACAAGAATAAAAGATTTTCTGTTTGGTGTATTTTTTTTACTTATTGGAAAATGTAAGAATAAAAGGAGTTGTTTGTTTGTAGAATAAAATATTAAAGTTAAAAAAATATATGTGGGCTCATTGATGTATAAGAGGTGTTGATAGGTGATTTGATGTGATAATGTGTAAAAAGTTGATTTGACTTTTTAATCTTAGGGGTTGTTTAGAATTGTTATTTCTTATACTGTATTGTTATACCCTTCAAACAAACAACTATTTTTCCTATCCATTCTTATACCACCCTTATACCACCTTAGTACACAAACGGGGGTAACTGTTTATGTTTCATTGAATTTTTTTTAATATTTATTATAAATAATATCATTCAATCTAATAAAATACATATTTCACTTTTTATAAAAATACAAAGATGATTTTAAAAAAACATATGAGAACATGTGCGGCCGGTTGTGCAACAATTTTTAACATTTAAACTCACCAGCGCTGCTTCCATTATGTATTCCAAATTACAACATTATAGTACAGATAACCAGTAGCGTGAAGCCTACACATATACATTAGAAAATTTGGAGCTTTTTAACCACCCAGAAATAAATACAAGGAAAAAAAAAAGTCTCCTCAGCTAGTTAGTAGAATTCCTGTCTTCATCTCTTCCCCAGTGATGCCGCCTTTCCTTTTTTTATAGCGTGCATGGGAGATTAAAAATGTAGTTTGAAAGCTCCAGTAATGTGTACCAACATCACACTTGGTTAGTGCAGAAAAGCATTTCATGTCCCCAAAGAGAATCTTGATTTGATGCCTCAAGTCTCTGCTTTACTCCAAGTGGTCGTATGATGCGGCGGCGGATGGACCAGAGTTTTGGTCACATTGTGCCCTCCATGCGTTCCCCCCGTCTGAACTGCTACAAGCCTGGTTTGGGAGGACATTGGTTCCGAGATCGCCATCCAAACTCATCTGTTGAACTTCTTGTGGGGACAGTATTCTGATACAGCGTACACAGTTGACAAATTCCCTGCATGAAGGAAGATGAAGATGCCGTGAGGAAAGTAAGGTTTTACCTTCTCTCACCTTATTCTATGGTCATTTTAAAAAAAAAATCATCCCTAAATTCACTTTCTAAGAAAAATATTTGACCTATAGCATCTGTTCCACTATCAATATCAGGTCTTCAATGGATGCGAAGTTTACAACTATTAAGTTTCACCCATTTATAAGCAAAAACTACAACAAAAAAGTGAAAAAAACAAATAAACAAGTTCATTTGTATGTAGTAGTAAAAGAATTTCAACTTACTCCCATGGATCGTCTCCCACCAGAAGTACATCATTTTCATGATCAACATACACTAGTTTCCAGCCAATCCTCTGCCGATCCTCGAGCTGTCCCTCTATACTGAACATCCGGGCAAGATCTTGCTTCAGCTCATCATAGCCAGAATAACGGGTGATATCAATTGATCTCCCGACGGCCCCACGCTTGTAAACCTTTAAAGAAGCAACGAATGTTAGTCAGGCAACCCCAATATAACAAGAATACCAAATGATCAACATATTTTTGAAAATGAGAATCCATAGAAGTAGGTACTTTTGTGGGAAATGATCAAATGGGAATGCCTACCACACCGATGCAAAAAATACTAGGGCCAAAATTGAGTTTGCATGACAGCATGCATCAAATGCAAATTGTCATTGTACCTTGGTGTATGTCCGCAACCTCTGGAACGGGGGATTTGGCGGCACCCACGAGTTTTGATTCAAGAAGCTGCCATCATTAATGGTAGAATCAATTGAGTTGAATGCCATATCAGGCACCCCAAATGATTGAGAAACTATTGATGATGACAACTCCTGTTGACTTTCTTTAATCCCCGGGTAGTTGGACACCATGTTGCTCGGAAGATGATTTTCATAAGCCTTTTCATCAGGAATGCTTTTTGCAAGAGGAACATCGGGAGTCAAGGGTATGCCCAACGGACCATCTATGCTTACTCCAAAAAGCCTAGGATCAGGTGCCAGGACTTCTCCTTCTTGACCCAAATCTCTAAACAACATTGCATGTTGATTGAAAGATGGCAACATGTTTTGTTGCAATGACCCATCAGTCTGAGAAATGCAAACTGAAGTTACCGAAGACGATGTGTCCAAGTAATCCATCTGTGCAGTGGTGCCCATATATGGTTGTCGGGCCACCGCATTACTCTGTCCTTTAGATATTGGAATTGAAGGCTTAATGTTGAATTCAGATTTTTGAATCTCCTTAACCAAGTTTGGGCTTGAGTTGATGCCTTCAAATGAGCCAGGACTCAAAATTGTCGCGGCTGACTGACCCATGTCCTCTGAAGGCGCTTTACAATGGATTGCTCTGGCTAGGACTTGTTGGGGAGGGATTGAACAATTGTTTGTGGAAGGTGAAGTGGAACATGATGGGACATCATCAGTGAGTCCCGATTGTGCTCCTCCAGCTGCCAATAAATAGTTTCCAGATGTTGGGCACAGGTGGTTTGATGGAGGCAAATGGGATACCACACCAGGCAACTCAGAGAAGACAAATTGCTGCTGCTGAGGCTTCTGTTGTGGCTGCTGCTGCTGCTGAAGCATTGGTTGGGAGAACCGGACAGGTGGTTGAGTATTATTTTTCATTGGAGCTATAGGTGGAATTGTTTGTTGTAGTTGAACAGACTGGGCAGGTTTTAGCTGCTGTTGTACTTCAACAAGGGACCTCTGCTGCTCTTGAATCTGGGTCAATTGAGGCTGCTGTAGGCCATTCTGTGAAAAAAGTGATTGTTGTTGTTGAAGCTTCTGCAATAACTGAAGCTGAATCTGTTGTTCTGATAGCTGTAACTGTTGATTTGCTTGGTGAGTTAGCTGTGCTGGATTCCTAGCTTGCTGTTGTGGCTGTTGCTGCTGCAGTTGATTCTGGAGTTGCTGCTGCAGTTGATTCTGGAGTTGCTGATGCTGCTGCTGCTGCTGTTGTTGTTGTTGCTGCTGCTGCTGCTGTTGTTGCTGCATGAGGTTCTGCCTTTGCTGGTTGTTTGGGAGGCTGTCTTGTGGCTGATGATTCTGAATTAGTGGCTGTTGCTGCTGGATGTGATTTTGGACCAGAACCTGAGGTAAGACTTGGGTCTGAGTTTGGTTCATATGAAGTGTTTGATTGACCAACTGCTGCCTCTGTTGCTGCTGATTAATGTCCTGAATTTGTGGGGGTGTATGATTTACATTGGAAAGTTGGTTCAAGGTTATTGGAAGCTTTGGAATCTGTTCGAGTTGGTGGGATTGAGATGGTGGCTTTGGAGCAGTGAACTGTATGTTGTTCTGTTGTAATAACTGCGCCTGCAAGCCCAGTTGCCGTGTAAGATCTGCTGAAGCCAGGTTTTGAAGAACAGGTGACGCAAGTGTGCGCAGATAGTCAGACTGCATGTTCGAGTTGGAAAATGCAGAATTTGAAAATGCAGAATTTTGTGGCATGTTCATCCACCGAACCAGGCTCAAGCCAGGAATTGCAGCATTCTGCGACTGAGAATCCTTTATGCAGATGTCCTCACCAAGCCAAGGCAATGTCCGTTTGAAAAGATTTTCGATGTCAGATGAATCATCATCTGCAATGCAATTTGATGTTAGCACTCACTAAGTTACAGGACTTGTGTATATCATTCTGCAGGCTGTACCTGGCATCCCTGGTTGCCTAGGTCTCTTGGATCTTAACATAGGTGGGGGATAAATGAAAAATGGGGCCGCTATGGGCTCAATCTCCCAAATAGAAACCTTATTGCGCCGTTCACCTGCTGCAGATTCATCCCAGCCAACCTGTTAATGAACAGAGGATGGTTAAAACATGAGTATCTATCTGAAAGAAAAACATCGAACAAAAGATATTGCACACACCTGCAGATTACGCCATGGTGAATTCTTCCATCTCACAGGATCAAGATCACTGATGCCAGTTATTGTACCCATATACCTGCATAGAGGGATACTGATATTATTTTTCTTGGAAATGATATTAACCTAGTAGTCAGATTATTATACTCCAGGTTAGATAAAGAAAAGTTGCTGATGCAATGTACACAGCAAAAGAAAACTCAAAAAGGAATAATTTGAATTGCTTTAAAGCTTAAATTCTGATGAAAAACAAATGCACATGAGTAATTGCTGAGGTTTTAGTGGCATTGTTAAAAGTAATATATCTAAAATCAACAAAATTGAAAGGTGAAAGCTTAGAAAGTCACCTTCTTGTTCCCGATTCTTCAGTTTCAAACAACATACGAAAGCGCATGCCAAGAGATATCTGGTTACTATAGATTGCTTTGTTGTACTTGGCTAATGGAATGACAAATTCTGAAGGACTCGCCCTGCAGAAATATGGACAAACAAATTGAGGGTATTCCATTTTATGCGAGCTTAACAATACTCACACAGCATCAAATATAACGATCACCAAATTATGCTAGCAAACCTCGGATTGTAAAACACAGTGAAAGGGCTATGGTTGGCAGCAGCATGGGCTGCTGCAGCAAGAATTCCAATATGCATGCTATCGCTTGACAAAACGGATGATGACATGTTGTTGGTTGCCTATTAGCCCGCCTAATACCTAAGAGAAGCTGTTGCTTTTCATCCCTGCTCACATCAAACCGAAGTGTTGTGAATCACTATCAAATCTCAAAACAAGACATAGACATTTAATTAAATTTTACCTAATAAATAAGACAGAATCACCAGCAAAAAGCCGCTTTCCACTCACAAATAAGCTCCAACCCGTCGTGAGCAAATGCCTTTTCGGTTGACCTGGGATTACAACCGAAATTTGATACTTTTCATATAGTCAAGTATGCAAAAGAGTACGAACATATGTAATGGATTGGACCAGTGTACGCAATACACACTTGTATATTCATCAATAGGTATTTGCTTTTAGCATACAAAGTAAAAAAGGCAATTGCACTTGTGTCCAGATATAATTTAGTCAACCAAGAGGCTTGCATTTAAAGGAAATTCAATACTCAATTCAAAAAGGATTCACCGGTACAAATGCCTGGATAAATTGAAAATCCACAGAATGAGAATGCAAATAGCCTAACAAATTTTGATTGGCAACAACTTTCCTTGGTATTAAAGAAAAAATTTCAGTAAAGCAATTCACAACATGGGAACTTCTGAAACTCTTCCAGTGGCATTATTCAGAGTCTTACCTCTATAGATGTGACGGAAACGCCATTCATTATCATGCAGATCTCGTGCCATCAGCTCTTGGGCAGGTGGTTGCATAGAGAAATCCTATAATCATCATTCAACATTAAGTAATGTTGAATTCGGTTGGATTCAATGTAACCGGTGCCCATTTAAAGCAGATTTACATTTACATACAAGAGGAGGGAAGATCTTCTCTGCCGCCCGACGAGGTACAGAAAAACCTCCATGGGTGCTTGTGTCACTGGCAGTGAGAGTTTTACAGAAAAAATCTGTCTGTGGCTTATTTGTTCTGAGTGCAAGATCTGATGCCAGGAGAGCCTCCTTGTCATACTGCCAAAAAAAAGCAAGATGAATT
>CM060875.1:470000-645000 GCA_030737845.1 Acorus calamus
AAAGTAGACGACGAGGCTTCCGACGGGCGGCAGAGACACGAGCGGACCCGCGCACGCGTGCCAGAGCTCCGTGTTGATGCTCTTCTTCCCTGCCACGTGTCACCATCCAATTCGTCACACGCTCGAAACATGGCCGACGATTTTTTTGTTTTTAAACCATCATCGTCGAATTAATCGCCACCGCGACACAAGATCGCGCGAAAAACAAAAAAAAAACTTCGAAAGCGGAGTTGATATAGCCACCCACCCTCGCCGGGAAGGAGGGTGACGATATCAACTCCACCGAAAAACCAAAAAAAAAAAATCTCTCCAACCCTCCAAACCTTCGCATGGATTCGGCGGCGGCACCGCCGCCGCGGGAGCTCCGGTCGCCTGAGGTTTCATCTCCACCGCACGATTCGCCGGAGACCGTCAGAAAACGAACCGTGAAACCATTTCCCAGCTCAAATTGCGAAAAACACCTTGTCGGAGGAGTCGCCAGGGACCCGACAAGGGACAGACCGGAGGGAATAAATAAAAAAAGAGGGGCTGAAGCGAACAGTAGCAGATGTTATGTTATATTGTAATGAAAAAAAAAAAAAACTCACAGACCTTACAAAGCCGGACATCCCCCTTTTAACCACACGTGTGGTTAATACAATCCTAACCATGGTTAACCTCACCTGCTCAGATTAGCTGAAATAACCCAATAGAAAAAGACTATTCTACCCCTATTTCCGATTGGAGGTTCATCTCCGCCAACCTGGGTCCGTGTTGACGAAATTGCCCCTCCCATATGATTTGATGGGCATGCCTGTTTCGAATCGGTTCGTTGTTCCAAACGAACATCTTTGACGGAGATACTCTGTCTACGTGGCAATCAAAAGCCACCACGCGGTAACGTACCCTCACCGTCCGAGGTTGGGTTTATAAAAAGTGGGGTTATTTTGGTAATTTATGGTTCTCCCCTCCCTCTAGAGCCTTTCATGTCTTGTCAGCACTTTCAGAATAAAATAAAACCAATCCTTAATTCCAGTATATCTCTATCAAGAACAGCAGAAGCAAGAGAAGGATTGGATTTTGAAAAAACCACTCCATTCGTTCCCCATTCAGTCGTCATTCTCGGGCGCTTGAAAAGAACGGTCACTTTGATGTCGGCAAAGCCTTCCACTCCTTTTAAGAGAGACAGAGATCACAGTTCTAAAGTTATTCAGATTTTGAGAAGGAATCGTTATAATGTCATATATATATGATGCACTTTCAAATTGTGTGAAAGTGGAGTGAGAGAGCATTAGAAGTTCGTCACTTTTTTCTGTCTTTTTTTGTTTTTGCAAGGACGTAATAGACGAATCCGTCAGGGGATAAATCCGTAATTCGACAAAAACTGGTTTTGCTTTTAAAAGAGGTGTCTGTAGAGATGAAGAGACCTCCTCCCTTTATCGGGGCGGAGAAACCGGTCAGGGTCACGTGTCTTGTGTACGGACGGATTAATAACCGTCTTAACGATAATAAAAACGGGTTTAATTGACGTTAATCACGATCGATCGATTAATAGAACCGCCACTTTGGTTGATCCCCTGATGACGTGGACGCTCGCGTGTCGGCGTGACTGCGGGCCCCACTTTTCCAGTACTCCATTTGATGGTGACTGGCCTCTCTCGTTAATTCTTTTTTTTTAATATAAAAAAAATCGGGTTTGTTTTTGTTTTTAAAATTAAAGAATGTATTTAGTGTGGGACCCTTAGTCGTGTTTCCCGGGAAGGGCACGGAGCGGGGTCCACGAAGAATGACGTGTCGGCCTGGCTAATATAGCCAAAGCTTCGGCTCAGAGATCAGTTTTTTTCCCGGCTGTGGTGGCGTCTAATCATTATTTAGTTTTATTTTAAATTATTCTAAGTAAATAAAAATATATATAATAAATATATTTTATTTAAATCCACAAATTTTTTTAGGTTAAATAACCCAAATAATAATTTGTTTGACATTTTATACTAAGTTAATTTTTAGTATAAATTTTTATTTATTTCAATCTTTCAAACACATTTGAAGTTATTCTAGCCAATTTTCACTCATTTCAAGTCTAAAATTCTCTAACCAAACAACAGAAACAGAGCTGTGGTTTTTTTTTTGGTCACACACTCATCTGAACATGTCAGTACTGAACAACAAGAAAGGAAGCCGTCGAGCCGAGCCGATCGGTTGACTGTGGCTCATTTTTTTTATTTTTATTTATTTTTGAGTGGCAAAAAAAAGCGCCTCTTTTGACGGGACCTCACTTTCCCGAGCGTAACCCGTACCGGCGTGCGCGAGCGTATAAAGCAGAACCATCTGACACGTGTCAATAATTTTTCTTCTCGGTTTCCAAGGTCGGAAATTTGTGTGAGTTGACGCATTATCTCGTATTTCGCTATTTCTCGTCTCCTCCATTTCTCGGGATCCACGTCATCTTCAACGATTTCCCGAGTTACCCCCCACAATTCCGTAGAATTACGAAAAGCCCCGGCCAGGCGGGGGGGCGCAAGTGGCGTGACTCGTTTTTTTTTTCTTTCATCACCCCCTCGGGACACGCGCAAGACGCGTGACTATCGTAATCCAAGGGAGTGGCGTTTGGGGGCTAGTATAACGTTATCCAGGCCGACGTGGCACTACGTTGTTGTACTGTATGAATGAATATATAGATTGGATTTGGTTTGATATGACATAAGACACACTGCATATATTAAAAGAAAAACAGTAACAATAAATCAATGGCTTGTTTTTCAGTGCCCAAAACCAGACCAACTGGGTTTTGTATTTATAATAATGAAAAATATATATGTTAGTTTGATGTGCCAGTGAATGTCCAGCTTTGCATCACTGTGGATCAAGCTTTGAATCTTTGACCAGTCAACGTTCTTCAAACCTATTTTTTTGTTTTGGTTCTTCAAACCTAATTTGTTTTTATTAATGTGGAGTATGATTAACACTTAACAGTGTATATTATAAGATTAGTAAATTATATTTTGCGAGGATTTAGTGGGTGTCTCCTATGATTTGATATGGTGAGATAGTTATCGTGTTCATAAACTCTCTTCTTGTTTTTTCTTTTTTGTGGTGAGACCAATCAAATTGAAAGTGACACTTTACATAACTAGGTTTTTTTTAACAATGTTGATATTAGTATTAAAAATTGAAACTTTGCATTCATTTTTCCCGTGTATCATGTGTTTGGTTTTTTTTTTCTAAGGTGGGTGCATGTAATTTGTTCATATTGTTTGTTTATCTTTGGTGACAGTGTATGTATATTTTTATATTTGATTATATAATTTTGAAAAATCAATATTTCAGTGTATGATTATTATTGATTCTAATCACTAAATATATTATACTCGAAGTATGAAGTTCTTAGAACAATAAGCCAATAAATTACATTTTCTTTTTGTATGTCTAAGGAAAGCGAGAGCGTTATTGTAGTTATAATCAAGTATATGGGATTTATATATGTTCTCGGGTTTATATTCGATTATGAAAAATACAAGATATACATTCAATTCATTTTACCATATATACTTTTTAAATTTATGTTTCGATAAAACATACAGTTTAAATTTTAAAACATGTTGGTATTTCAAAATTAGTTGCAGAAATTATTATTCCCAACAATTTTCAAAGCAATATTGCACCGCGTTCGTAGTTGGTACAAATATTGTTTCATTGTTTTTTTTATCAATTGAAAGGTAGAAGTAAGAGCTACATGTGACATCTACTATACACATCAAACAAACAATAATAAAAGACAATCCTAAGTTGTTGCCTCATCTCGGAATGAGCCAAAGAAAGAACAGTTAGGGAAGATTATAGTATAGTATAGGCCACATGATCAACATAATTGTATTGGTTGTGGATGCTACATTGCAACCACTCTTTATATACAATCTGCTATGTATAGATGGAGACATCCATCTCCAGCTGTTCCAATAACAAACAAATCCTATGTCGACCAACCATGTTTCGATTCAGATAAACAAACATGATTCTGTCACTACGAGATCCTTTTTTTTAAATCACATAAACAAATGTATGCAAATTTATATAGAATTATATTCGTATATATAACAATTCTCTCTATAATCAGATGTTACAACACAAACAGAACATAAATCAGGGTAGTGTAACTGATCCCAAAAAGATATGAATTTGCTCATACCAAAATTATTGTTGTAAAAAAAAACAGTTGGATTAGGGTTGACACTGACCTTACACATACATATATAGGGCTTCCAATCTAATGTATTTATCAAAAGAATTTGTGTGAATATGTATGCAGGATAAATGATATATTCAATTATTTTTTCAATCATTCTTATCATTCTAATCTAGTACACATATTAAGATTAACATATTGCATTTCTTTTCTTTTTTATAGAAATATGTATAATATTGGGCAAGCATATAACTTTAAAAAAATAAAAAAAATGTGAGACGATAAAAATATTATAGAAATTATTGTCGCTGGACATTTTTTATTAAAAATTTAGCTTAGTATCCACATAATCCACCCATGTTCAGGATCGACTCACAACCACAACAGGAAAGCAGCTCATTGAAAAGAAAATCATAGACCATTTCCTCAAGTACCACCAATGAAATATTCCAATTTTTATTTTAATCCATACTACATCTCCCCATATTAAAAAGAAAAAAAAACAATATTAAAAAAAATTGAAATATAATGCAGTGAAGACTCGGTTAGGTATGATGAATGCGAGCAAACACAGCGACGTGTCATTTTAATAGATGATAATAATAATAAATATCTCCCAAGTTGGTCCTCAATAAATAAATTAAATGGTCTAGGTTACATGATAGTATAAATTTTTTTCACAACTTGCACACGAACACACACAATTTTTGGCCCCCACAAAAGCCTGGTTTTTAGGGTTCTTCACATTTTCCGGACTACAAAACACATAACATGCGGCTTCATATGTATAAGTTTGGGAGACATTATTTTAAGTGATCACTTTTTTATTTTTTATTAAAATTAAAAGAGGGGAGTCCCTTCTGTCATGACTCATGAACATGGTTTTGGTGCAATGATTCATGGATGAACTATTTTTAAATATGTTGTATATATGACATTATATATAATATGTTGTATATATAACTTTTAATGCGAGCATATCTTCATTTGGTTGTGATGGAGAGATGGAAGGAAAAAAGGAAAGAAAAAAAATTTGTGGTGCCCCCATGTGAAGCTTAAGTTGACTCTCTTCATTTCGTTTGTTCTAGGAGAGGAATAACTTTTATGGTCTATTTTTTACTTGTTTTATTATTATTATTATTTGAGTGTAATTCAGTTTTGAGTCTGGATTCAGTTAAGATTGACTCCAGCCTGTTCATTAATATCGAACTACACAGACAATTGTTCAGTACAAGTTTCACTCTTCTATAAAATATTAATGATACTGATCAAATCCAGACATAAATGAATTCAATAAGAGAGACATATATCCAACAATTAGCTATGCAACTTGATTTACATGCTGCATAGTTTAATAGTGATGGAATTGACTGGAGTCAATCTTGATTGAATCTAACCTCTTCGGTCTCATTTTTACTTTCATTTGGAAATAGCGAATTTTATATTATTATTATTTGGGTTTGATACCGTCAATAAGTAATGTTGAGAGATTGTTAGTTAATATTAATTTATTAATTATTCAAACAAATTCTATTTATTGAAAACTTATAAACTATTTTATATCTAACATTAGTTGTACAATTTGGATAAAAGATTGCTGAGAGACTGAAGATTGTTAAGATGTTTTGCTCTATCATGGTGGATTCTCTGATGACATGTTTGGATAGAAGAATAACAATGGAATAGATAGGAATATAAGTGAATAAGCCTAGGTGTTTGTTTGCATGGAATAGAAGAGTCTAGATATGTCAAAATAGCTGAAAATAAATTGATATTGGTCTTCCAGCCTCCCTCTAGACTTGGATTAATTATTCCACATGTTCCATTGGTGTAAGGGGGACTCACATGTCAAATCACATTTTATCTCAAGTAATCCACATGTCAAATCATTTTTTACATTTTATTAATTCTTATTTACATTTTATTATTAGTCAATCAAACAACAAAAATTACATTATTATGTTTTCCAACCCGAGAATAACTAAAAACATAGAAAATTACTTATTTCACTTGTATAATTATTTGATGCTTGAAATAATTAATTATACTATATATTTATCCAAATAAGGGCTTAAAATTTTCATAGATGTAACATTAGGCCCCAACTACATAAATTTGTGTTTTTACTGCGATATACATAACAATAATTGGTAATAAAATAATATAATTGATTAAAAATAATGTTGTTACCCACAGTTTATTTTACACTCTCAAGTGCATTCTCATATATCTTGTTAACAATCTAACGAAATATGTACCTCGTTCTTTTTTTATTTTATTTTTTACATTTGTGAAAAATAAATCCATACAATTAAAAATAAAACAAAAATACATTTTTCATCACAGCATATGCCACATAAAATAAAATTTATCACAAGGATTGTCCCGTTGGACTGTATTCAGGACTGTCCCTATCATTATCCTAATAACAATTGATAGCAAAGCAATGTCAAAACCAACAATTCTAGCATTAGTTTCTGTGAAGAAGAAGATGGGTTCGCAAATTAAACTAAATCAGACCTGGATGGTTAGGCAGTATTTCCATATCAATGTGTTGATAAGGTCCCACACTGACCATGACTGTGAGTCACCATCACTCACAAGAATTCATAGGGACCTCTGTTGTCTATTAATGTTGATTGTAGTTACTCTAATTCCACTTTTTTCTGATATTGTATAATGAAAGTGTAAGTGAATGCATTACACTGATTTTGTGGCACAGGAATAATTGGGTGGAACCTGCATAACAATAGTTTTCAGTCATTTTTATAGCTCCTAAGGACTGTAGGTTTGCAAGTTGGCAAAAGTATCTGTGAAAAATAAGCTGCTTCTCTCACTAAAATTGGTATCTTCCATAATGTACTTTCGTCCCACTTGATTTAGGACTCTTGTGCCATAGTGCATGAATCAATTATGTATCAAATGGATCTGATCACTAAATTGGTATGGAATTGAAAAATAATTTATCATATTTGTTATGCAAAAATTAGGAAAAATCAATATAGCTCTCTAGAAAGTTAGCTAAATCAGTTTTAATACCGATAAAATTAAAAAATCAGCGTAGGCCCCAAAAAATATATATGATTAACAGATTTAGTTTTTTTATTAAATTGTTCTAATAAATACATTCAAATAAGTCACTACAAAATATGAAAAAATTGATTTAGTCTTTTTGATGACAATACCCCTGCTTTTTCTTGAAAGTTCTACTGATATCCTATACTCACCAATGATAAAAAAGGAGGAAAAATCGATACAACTCCCTGAAAACTTGTGAAAATTAAAAAATATGCCTATTTTAAATCAGTAAATTCTCTTAAAATCGACCACATATATGGTTAATATGTTACATTAATTTATCAAGTAAATTTTAAAAGAGTATTACATTAATTTATCATTTGTTGTTAGAATCAACAACATATCTTGTTAGTTTCAGTTATGGTAAAGACTAAAATAAATATTATCTAATAAGATAGGAACCTGAGGGGATTTACCAATTTTATATGGACTTTTTTCGATTTTCATAAATTTCTAGAGAGCTATATCGGTTTTTTTAATATAAAAGGTGAGGGCATTCAGGTAACTTTTAATGTGTAGTTAGGGTTAACCATATATTTGGTTATTTTGAGTAATGGTAGGAACTGAAACGGTATTTTTTTAATAACATAAAGATCATGTGGCGATTTTTCAAATTTACACATACTAAAACCAATTTAACTAACTTTTTATGGAGATAAACTAGCCGATTTAACTAGATTTTTCCCTAAACATTAAGATAAAATGTGAACAATTTGATCACAAAACCATTGAGCCCATTAAAAAATGATGAATTATTTTAGAATTTCAATGACAGTTAGAATAGCATCATTTGGTGACCCAAACTAATGTTGATCACTCATAGAAGCTATAATGCTCGTGTCAAAGATGATAAGTTTTTTTTGTTGAGAAAAATATAGTCATTTTCTATTCCCATAGTAAAAAAGAACATGACTGAATGAGATGCGAAGAATAGAAGAATAACAAAAATAAAGCAAGAGTAAAAGGAAAATAAACGCACGCATGGTGCAAAGTATCGCAGCCTGTATCGACCCAATTGGACCTGGTGATGGTAGGTAGAAAAGACGTCGACCCATTCCCCCCTAGGATCCAACTACTCAATGATACAAAACGCAGTTTCATCTATAGGGGTCAAAGATGATAAGTTGACATTGGTTCAAAATAAACTTCATTGTGATCAATTTTTTGGTTATTTGATTAGAGAATAAACTACGTGACAAGAAATGACCCACATACATATGGGCGAGGAAATTCTGCGAGTGGATTGAGCGTCGGACTGTATGAATCCAGTTAGATATCTTATGACTTGAAATGGGGTCGCTCTTGTATTGTTGGTTTTCTTGTTTTTTTTTTTATCTATTTCTTTCACTCCCATTTTAGATATGGTCCATTTTAACATATTTGAAAATAAAAATATCTACAATTTACCTATAAAAAAAATGACGCGGTTAATCTCCTACATAAAACAACATTAATTTATAATGATCACGCAGAAATAATGGAACCGTTAAGAGGAACAACAATACATAGTACCCCCTTCAACAACTACTCATGATAATGTACTTAAGTTCTAAAAATTGGTATTAGTCTATAATGACCTATTTCATCATGTAAAAATGAACCTCTCTAACAAAAACACCTCAGCATGACAACATACACAAACCACATTGTCTTAATTATGACACCATAATCCAAACACAACGACACATTGTCCCTAATCCGAGGAGCACGGAATGGACACATTTGTGCTTACCCTAAACAAAAACAAAATAAAAAATAAACTCATACACCTTATAAGACCTTAAGACATATATATTCTCCAAGCTTTATTTTATGCATCAACAACTTTATTTGCAATTTCAGACCATCCACAATGCATGATGTGGTACATGCAAACTATGTTCTTTTTTCTTTTTTTCCCTTTCAAGGATTTATTTTCATTACTCGATTTCATTTTGACTTGCTTTTGGGGAGAAAAGTTCACTAGCTTTGAGTGCTATGAGGAGAGGGGGACAAACATGAATCTCTTGAGTGTTTCCTCATATGATGCCCCCATTTCCTCTTTTTACTTTCACTCGTGTTTTATCCATCTCTTGAAAAAGTGAAAAAAGAAAAACTACATGCATACATAATTTTTAAAAATAAAAAAATTGAATCAATTGAATTTATACATATTTAATAGATTATTTACTACATTATACATATACCACGTTAAGTGATACGATATTTGCATAAATAACTGTCAAAGCATATCCAAACTGATAACACCCGTGTATATTCCAATTTACAGCTCGTTTTGTAATATATATCTTCACTAATTATCTTCTATTTTTTGTGTAAAAGGTATATTTTGTTCACCCAACGTTATCTTAAAATAATTATGAAAAAAACATTATCCTAAAAAACAAGAACATATAGACTTTTTGGGTCTATTGAACTCTGCAAAACAATAGGGGGTCGGATGTCCCTCGATGGGTGGACCTATGGTACTTAGAGATTGCGAATCAGAGCCATACACGTGGCAAGTGACTACTGTTTGGAGACATGTAGGAACCCATTCACTGGGCTGAGGGTCCATCGGTTTGACGGTCGATATCATCCGATGAGGCTCACCTTCGTTGGCTGTATTCGTTTGGACGAATGTGATATTGGAACCATTGAATCTGCCAAAGAAGGGGTGTGATCGTAAAAATCAAGTCTATGGGAGGGTCTTTTTCGCAAAAAAGGTTGTTAGTTAGACCTGCTATGTGAGTCAGAACGGACACGTGGAGGTTTGGTGGCCGACAGTGGGTGATCCTCTCTGTTGTGAGAAAGATTTTGGCCATTAAGGGCACGACATGAGGAGAGAGAGAGGAGGAGGAGGTGGGGACTACCTTTTCTGCTAAAAGCTTTCTTAAGCCCATCTGGCTGAGTCCGGGTATAATTGATGAGTGTCATAGGTATCGAACTGTACAATGTGTGCATAGAATTGTAATTGTTTGATACACGTATCACTTTTCTATTAAATATTGATGGTACTGATCAAGTTTCAAACCTAAATAGATCCGGACCTATCTAATCCCTCCAAGGCTCCAATTACTTCAACTTAAGATACTTATGACTCCAATCAATCACATATTGGTTGAACCTGAATCACCCTGATCTAACCTGACTCAACCTGATTTGTTTCGTTTAGAAATGAGTTTGTAAACTTTTTGGATATTATGGTTTTGTAGAAATCATATTTAATAAAATTCATATTCAAACATGTCTAGGTGTCCTGTTTTTTTAAAAAAGGGAGAAAAACATATTTTAGTTATAAAAAATTGTTTTTAAAAATGAAGCACATTCACTTGAAAGCTATTTTTAAAAGTTGTTTTTAAATGGAAACAATGTTTTTCAAACACTATTTTGTGCATGTTTAAATTAAGATTGTAGTATTTAGATTCATTATGAAGCTGAACCCAAATAAAATTGGGTTGAGTGTTGGTTAAGGGTTTGAGTAACCCAAACTCAACGTATAACTGATATGGTAATTTGTAAATTCAAAGTTTTTAAAGTTTTTGAGATAAGTTTTTAATTTTCATGTAGGACTATTATAAAGTCCAAGTTGCATAAAACAACATTATTTTAAAGACGAATATGAACTCAACCCAGACTAACTTATATCAAACTCAAACCAAATTGAATGTGATGGTTGACCTCCTTAAATTTGAGGGTTAAATTGGATTGAGTTTGAATTGGTGACCTCCACATTGATTTGAGTTTTAATTGAACTACAACCCAGTCTAACTCGCCTTAACCTTATAAATAATATATATATGAAATCTATACTTGATTGGAAAATGAAAGAATATACGTAACATGAAAGAAAATATGCATTTAATTCAACTTAGTACAATTTATATTTTATTAAACAAATATATAACTTTAAAAAATAGAAAAACATGTTGGGGTTGCAAAATGGCAATAGGAGTTACTCCACATTTTCCATTGCGCTAAAGATAATTTTTGGGCTTTTGTAAATCAAGTTCGACATTCCTCATCAAAAATAAAAAAATGCTAGACACAACTCTGGTACAACATGCAATCCACACATATTTAGGTATTTTTACATAGTATATATATCATCTAAAAATATATACTTTTATTAAAAAATAAAATATATACTTTAATTATTTGGATACAAAAATTTTAGAATTCATTAAAATTTTCAATAAGATATATTTTGTTGAACAACTATAAAGATACGTAAAACTATCATGTGTAATGCTGAAAAAAAAAAAAGATATTTTGGTTCCTTCACTCATTTGGTGTGACATGCTTCATTTGTTGTAAGATGCAAAAGTTAGCGGGATGTTTTCTTGTTATAGATTTCTTTTGGGGAATTAATGAATTTTGGTTGGTTTTTTTAGATGATGTGAAGTTTTTGCGGATTTTATACACAATCTTATAGACAATCTTATTTCTGTACATATATTTTTCAAAGTGTGATTTTTCTTTTTTTTTCTTTTTTTTTTGTGTAAAAGAATGTATATAATTTAATTTATCAGAGCAAACACATTTTTAATAAAGTGATATGATTTTGTTGAATAATAATACGTTCAGTCATGTTTGCGGTTTCATTTACTGTTCACACTTTAATTACATTTTTAAAATAAAATATATATACTAGTACAAATTAAATGCATGTTCTTTTTTACTTTTTTGGTAATGAATATAAAAACTATACATAGTAGTACTTTCATTTTATTTATTACCTCAACATTTACCAATTTGTTAAAGCATGGAATGAGAACTACACATACAGGAGATGAGACAAAGGCTCATTAAATGTGAGATGGGCCGCCCCCCTCAGACATATCCATTAGAACCACAACAGCCAGCTCAACAGGTGATCTCCCCTTCTTCAATAATCCAAAATCCATGTTAATAGTTTGGAAGCCAATCTCCTTCATGTAGTTGGATGTGGGACTCTTGTTACTGTATATATGGGGACTCTTACTATATATGGGTCCACCCAAACCAACCCCAAATCTTGATTTCAAACACTTATTGGTGGGGCTTCCACTCAACCCACCCCTCCTATTCATCCAATGAACATCTCTATAGTACGCAAAGGGATGAAATCCAATCAAAACTGAATATTGTCATATTGGGTATTATTAAAAATATATCATATCTTATGTGTTAGATATATCATATTATTACATGTCAGTTTTTTTTATCAAGGAACTGAGCAACATCGAATGTTCTGGGTGTATGGACGGCTGTGAAGGGGCGTCTAAAAAATCAAATGTATTGTGATTATCATACAATGGATCATGAGTCAGGCCAAAAAGAAAAGAAAAATAGATTTAGATTGGATATGAATGGATTCCCACCAATTTATCCATGGAGAAAGTGCACACTTTTATTGGTAGTCAGCTCTGGAAATGGTTGCAGGATGGAATAGAAGGTTTTGTGTCTGAATGTGGGAAGGCACATCATTTGACTTGCATCCCACTAGCTTTCAACTTGCCCTCCATTTTAGACTTCTTTGGATAAGATATGCACCCAGGAGAGATATTTTGTATCAGGATTTGATATCATTTTTTTTTTTTTGAAGAAACGGTAGACAGAAGAATTGATATTATGTTGGTATGCAATCAATTTGAGGTGATGAAAATGACTGATTATATTACTCATTTGCATATTATATTTAAAATGCGGGTGATCATTTGTCCCGCAAATGAAAATTTTGAGTAAACCCATAACATATCTTTGCCATTTTTTTATAATTGATAATTTAGGGATGATTTCATGTACAATCCTCATTTATAAATATATACTACAATGAAAAAAATAAAAAAAATACATAACATGTATATCTTATTATAGAAATAGAACTGCATGTGATACTTCATGTTAGAATTGTATGTAACAATATTTCATTGTTGTTAACAGATATCAAAGAGGTCTCATCCAAAAGTGAAAGCATCTAGAAAAGTGCATGTTAATTGTGAAAGGAAGAATAATGAGCAGCTGAAAGTAAAAGATAGTATTTAGAGGGACCTTACATTAGCAGGATAACATATTTTGTTAAACAAACAATATTGATGAGCAGATCATGCAATATCGAAGTTTCTGATAGATAACTATGAATTAATCCTGTATTGGTATGGTTGTTAAGAATATTAAAGGAAAATGTCACCTACCAAAAAACAGTGATACTACATCAGAGGCTAAAAGAATGTCACTTCTTGTACAGTTTTAATTTCATACATGAATTATTATTAATAAAATTGTTAGAGATTCAACGCATTAATATATAAATATAAAAGATATTTCTAAAGAGAGAGAGAGTTTGTGCCAAAAAGAGAAAAGACACATATCATAATCCAGATTAGTGGGTATCTTTGTGTCATCCACCATTTCTCAATTCTCAGTGGTGTGGGGAATTAGATTTCGTGCGGAATTAGAAAGCATAAGAGACGCGCATGGACTTTCCTTTTCGGGTAGGTTTTAGAAGATATTTGGAAATTCTATACCAATAAGGATGATAATGTTTGGTATAGTTTAATACGCAACTCAGGCTCTTTTGATCGCAAGTTTAGCCACGGGTCCTTTCGATATCGAGCAAAAAAAAAAAAATTAATAAAAAACAAAGACTCAAGCTCTTTGATTTTGATAGTGTATATACTTCATGAAAAAATTTTAAATGTCTTTTTTTAATCTTCTCTCATTAGCATCATACACTTACATTAATGAGATATATATCTTGATTTTTTTCTACATTTTCTATCCATAGATCCATATAATTCATTG
This sequence comes from Acorus calamus, assembly GCA_030737845.1. Lineage (NCBI taxonomy): Eukaryota > Viridiplantae > Streptophyta > Magnoliopsida > Acorales > Acoraceae > Acorus > Acorus calamus. Next base: position 484,006 of record CM060875.1, read on the forward strand.
TATGATATATTTCATTTTTTTTATGAAAAACATATATAATTTTAAAAAAAAATCAAAATAAGTATAGACTTGAATTGAAATTGAAAAATGGACCGTATGAAATAGATCTAATCACTCGTATATGTATGTATATGTATGCGTAAATTAATGATATATTTCATCAAATGAAATATATAATGAAATTCTAAACAGCTCAAGCCCTGTGGTTGGGAACACACTCTTTCAAGGGGTTTGCCAATGTTCTAACCTTGTTGATGGCAAGGTGATCAATGTTGTTTTTAGCCTCTTTCTCTACTAGTAGCATAGCTTACAATGTATAATGGGACTTTGTGTCACCCTGCTGCCTAGGCCCTCTTATATATATATACAGCAAATCTTAGCAAGAATCAATGAGTATTTCATTTTGTCCCGAACTGCTTTGGTGCAGTGGATGGATTATAGCATATGAGTCCTAACATAGTATATGACTCTTCTTCTTTTTTTTTATTATGAAAAATACACTAATGTATCTTAGCATATACTTCATTTCATATAATAGCATGCATTTCAAAAAATAAGTGTATGATTTTTAAAAAATCATGGATTGCAAAACGGGCAATATTTGAGCTGTGTGTATCTTTTTTAAAAAAAGGTAATGGGCCACGGCCCATGTTGTTGATGTTATCTGTGTGAGATATATGAGTATTTCATTTTGTACAACATAGTTGCTTGAAAAAATAGTATTTGATTTTTGATTATTGAATAGATGAGATTTAAAACATAATTTTCCATATTTTTTTTTATCAAAGCTTCATGTACTAAATGAACAGTAAAAAGGTTTCCATCCATTATACGTGAAAAATGATGCCTTCGGGCCCGGTTGCAGCCTAGTTCACATGTTTTGAATCATAGAGTTAGTTAATGAAGTACATACTCATTCATCCAATTGAAAGCTTATGATAACAAATTATAACTGATATAGTGAAATATATATTATGTTAAGCGATTTCATATACTAAATGAAATGACAAATACAAGCGATTTTCAAAAATAATTTGAGCACTGATACACTCAGTTATTTTTACAGTCCATTTTACAAACTCATACTACGCTATCATAGTATATGAGATTTTATCATAGTATATGGAGTAAAAAAAAATTATTCTTTCATAATGAAAAAATACACTAATATATCTCAGTATATACAATATTTCGTATAAAAACATGTATTTTAATAGAATTTTTTTTAAAAAAAAAGCAAAACGGTGTGGACTGAAAGTGGGGCTACACAAAGGGATGGACATACCATTTTCCATAATTTATTCTAGCTTGTTCGATGAATAAATAAATGTTAAGACAACAATACAACATAGACTAACATCCAACAGAATAAAGAAGATGAGCTAGTTGTCCAAACTCTCCCTCATGGAAGTGTTTATTGAGGGCATAAATATGCAAACAGTTCAATAAATACATGAAATTGAAACAACATTCCCAGTGACAAGAAATACTTGATTTATGTAAAGATGTATATACCTTGGAATGCTTACTCAACATGAAACACCGGTGAGGATCGGCGACGCACTTTCAGGTAACCAAACTTCCCGGCACCCGGCGATGATCCCTCGAATATGTATGGCAGGAACCCAGTTGCAGCTTTGTATCTTTGTTGGATCTAGAAAAAGAAATATATTATCCACATTAATTATATTGGTATACCATTATAACAAGCATAATAGATCCGTTGTTCTATAGCATATTTGAATCCTACAGTGAATTTACCTCCAAAATGTCTTGGCTGCTTTGGACGCAGTTCTTTCCCATAACACAAACCGAGCCGCCTGAACCACCTCCGGTGATTTTCGCACCAAAAAGGCTCCCATTTTCGTTTCTGTGGTACTGCATTTCCTGCACTAACTTTACAAGCCTGTCTGTTCCATCAGAGCCCAGCCCACAGTCATTGTAGCTGTAATGGCACTGCGAATAGAGGAATTCAACATGAGTGTGAATATATAAAAGGGAGAAGAGAATCCCTTATGAGAAAATAATTGAAGAGTGTAACAGTTCGACAAAATAAAAATGAGGCAGTTGTACACATTCTATAAACAGAAGGTCAATAGATTGGCAAGACATGAAAAGTTACTCACACATCTGATTTTCATGTCCCAACCATTACACAAAATCATAAACACCAATGGTTTCATTGCATGATCAAACTTGTTTGACATTCAGCTGAGCTGAAAGATATCTTGGAACTGTCATTTTGTTATCATCAATGGGATGGGAAGTGTCCATGCCTAACACCAACATCTTATACAAAGTGAAGTGCAAATATGAAGTGAAGAATTAATATGCATTTTTATTTTTTACACAATAGTGAATTCCCTTCCTTCTAGTCCAATCTTTTTCCCCCATCAAGCTTGCAAATGGAAAACATATTATTAGGTCATATTGATATTTTTTTCCAACCATTCTACATGTATCTGCTGGAAGATTAAAATTCTAAAGCAAACTACACATGATTTGGATTACCAACCTCAAGCAACAGTTTAGAAACTCTGAATCACTTCCATCACATGCAAGCATGAACCCCATTCAAAGAACTCACCTGATACATAAGTTCACCGAGAGAAGAAAGTTGTTCATCTGTTGTTGCTGCCGTCAATAGTGCCTTAAAAGCCTGCATAAATCAGCATACCATTTAGATCTGCATCTCAAGTTAAATTTTTTTTTTATATAGAACCTAAAGTAACCAATACAATATCCCAATCCAATTGTATTGTTTTTTTTCTCTTGCCTGAAGAAATACATGCATAGGTTCCAAGCAGCTAACCAGAAAACAGTGTTTCAGTTAAATATATGTACAAGCACCCTGACAAAATCTTATGTTGAAAAGAAATTAAATAAAATTTGCAAAATAAAATTTACCTTGACACGGAAGTTTTCATAGATGGGATGTTTTGTAGGTGCTCGCACTCCATATTTACACTTTGGGTCAATCACTGTCACTGAATCATTGTGATCAGTGTACTTCTCCAAGAATGTCTCCCCAAGCATGTACTCTGGAATTTTTTTAGCATAGACAGCTTCGTATCTTCAAAACAAGGGAGAAATGGAATATCAGTCCAGTGACCTCAATATATGAAAGCCATCTGATTTGATTAAAAAATTATCAAATATCCCGTTGGTTGGGGTGTGAGTGTGTGCTTGTATGTGTGTTACATGTGTGGAATATATGTGACTCGGATTTGCAGAGGTGATCCTGCAAGTAAAAGGACTACCTTCTGAAACTACAGATATATCAACTTCCTCCATTGGAGGGTTGCAGTAATCCAACCCTTCATTTGACACCATATATGATCAAACAATTTATCTTCAGCTATACATTCATACTGATGGATGGTTCATGTCCATTCAAACAATTAATTTTATAACATTGCATCCAAAATTCAAAACTAATTTCTTCATTAGAAATCTGCACGGGGGTTTATTATCTATCACAGAACCAAACCATAACTTCTAGTGCAAGAACCAAGTCATAAACTAAAGATCAAACCTTTGAGTTGATAGGTTGCACAAGTAATCAAGAGAAGCTTCAGCCCTAACTAGATCAATGCCATGTTCTTCGAATTCATCAGAATTTATTCCACTGGCATTATGTGATGGATTTCCACCATTAGCCAGTGACTGGGACAACAATGCAGATGCTGTGGACTTTATCATTTTCCGGCCCATAAAGGTGCCTATTCTTACAGATCCATAATCTGCACCACCGACGCTGAAATAGAGGGACAGTAGTGGCACAAAATCAAACACCCAACTTTAGAATAGATGTAGCAAAATGAGGAAATATTGCCAATTATAAAGTTCTGGTGTGGCAAATTAGAATTAGTACAAAACAAAAACAAGCTGAGGATGGCTTCCCGTTTGACAGATAATAAAAGAGTGCACAATACCACTTGATCATGAAAAAAATATCAAGCAAAACCAAGTACCTATGCCTGATCCCAGAGTCAATGCCCCAAAAACGTATGTGAGTGGGAATGACAACAAGTTCTTTTACCTCAGCCGGCTGCATGACAGAAGATCATGTGTGAAGAACCAACACTCAAAACACAAATTACCTCGAGTACTGATGATTCAAGTTGAGTGTCATTGATACCTGGCAGACCATGGCAAGAAGCTTGTTGGCCTCACCACATGCTGATGTCATTTGATCCATCACCCCACACGGAGCCCCAACTATACGGTTCTCAACCTATTGAATATTTTTTTAACAAAAGAGAGCAAATTGAATCAACACGATGTAGTTTGTGTTTTGAGTGTTGGTTCATCTACAAGGATATTTCATCTACAAAAACTATTATAGACGAACCTTTTGGCAAAGCAATGCTAAATCTCTAGGTAAGATATTCAGTCCTGCACATGAACACCAAGTGAGAGAAAACTGTAATTTTTATATACAAAAAAGTACCGGAGATAAATATGTTACCAGCAATGAAATTTACAAACACAACAAACAGTAAACATGACCATGACAAGTTATTAGAATTCCATCTCAATTTGTTCGAGGAGGAATATTTTTCAAAGCACGCGAATCTACACAAATGTTAAGCATGTTTCCATACATGCTCACATTAGAAGATTACACTTATGTTTTCTTTCATGAAATGCAACAACTCTATCAGAACATGAAGCATGGAATGATAACACTTTCAAGCATATGAAATTTTGATATTAACATATTGAAGCCTTGATGTTATTTTTTCATTCAAGTCTTCATTTCAACTGTGATGTAAACAGTCTTCTGATGAGGATATTTGTTTTGCATGTGTTCATGAGATTTCCATTCAACCAAGTTCCTCAAACAAGAATGATCTTCCATATTTAACTTGCAGAAGGATAGAGTCCTTTACTCCATCTTAATATTATAATGCAAATATTTTTCTTCAGTGACTATTTTTTTTTTTTGAGAAAGTTGTGACTAATATATTCAAAATCCCACACTAACCATGGGTAGCGGCGATTGCGGACATTGTAGCAACCTCTACTGATGCAGAAGAAGAAACACCTTTGCCTTCCGGAACAGCGGAAGAAACCTGAAAATTGATGCTCGTCAATTTTTTGTGAAAGTGAAGTTGTTGGATGTTCTTTGTTGCTAAGCAAAAGCAACAGAGAGATCAGACTTGTGTCCATTGTTGGAAATGTGCAAAAATGTATATGACATTTCAGAATATTAAAAAAACTTCCATCTAAAAATATTAGAGGTTTTCTCTATCATAGCCTTCATAGGTGAGGTATCATGTTTTTTTTTTTTTTTTACTTGAGACAAGAAGAGAAGTGACTTTAGTTCTGTTCCAGGGACTCAATCCATCAGTTTCAAAAGCATTTTCTAAAGCATTCTTTCAAGTTTGGAAAATAAGTTTTGTTTGACAAAATGCACAAGAAATTTGGCCAACAAAGAAAACTGCAAGGGGCCAAAGGGAACCTGAACCTATCATACCAGTATGCTTATACTGTCATTAAAGCGAACTCCAAGTTCAGACATCAGCACAAGAATTGTTCCTGCAACATATGCAGCCCACCTACAATGAAAGCCAGATTTTTAGCACATGCATAAAATATTAACCTTGCTGTTCTAGAAAATAATACCCACTTCTGTGATGGATCTTGAGCAAAGTATTTGTGAGCCTCTTCATAAGTTATCGGCTGATCCCCATCCAACAGGTCAGACAAATCCATGTCAAAAGTTGGGGCACGATTGCTCAATTCAGACCCATATGATACCTGAAATACCCATAGAATGAGATGGACAAGATCATGAGACCCAAGGCTAAATGGGCAATATCTGAGAAATTCTGAAAAACCAATGTGCATATATAAGAGGGGAAAGAAAGTAAAGAAGTTCTTGCAGATATCACAATAACATTAAACAAATTTAACTGATATTAGTAGGCCACCATGTTATGCTCCGTGTTCTTACTATGCCATCCAGTAGATGTACAAAATATTGCAATAAATACTTTATTAGGAAGAGAAGTTCACATCATGAATCTTTTATCTTCATCCTGAACCAGAAAAGGCCTTGTGATTTTTTCTCATTCATCAAACACAGTTTTGATGAATAGTGCAATTTTCTGAAATTTTGCTAAATAAATAACTATACAGTAACCAGACACTACAAATTTCCAAATGGTCAATGGAGCACTTGATGTGGATTTTCATACACATGTTTGCTACAGTAGTTTGAACAACTTTTGGGCTTTGTATTTTATAAAATTTCACCTTGTTTATGTATTGATTTAATCAAATCAGCTATATTGCCTGAGTTCCCTAGCATTATATTCCATAAAGCATCTAAAATACATTTTCTAACTGTCCCCATGCCAAAAAAATTCCAAGATTTTCATATTTTTATATTGGATATGTGAGAAAATTCTAATATCTGAAACCTATATGTCATGTCCAGATAAGAAAAATTACAATGCCTTCAATGCTACAACATAGAAGTGGAATTTTTTGGTATTATCAAACCACAAATGAATATTTGTTTCTTAATAAAAATATTTAGAGAAAATGTGCTACACTTCAGATAAAAAAAATGCAATTCTTTGCCGAAGGTGATTTCAAAACATTTCAACTAGGTTCTCTTTGCAAGTTTACTCTTTGTGCATCTGTTCCTCCTTTGTTATATAACAAAGTTCTTACAGTAAAATATGGAATTAATGATATGCATTGACTAATAATAAAATGAGTGGTTGATTCATTCTCTAGCTTCAGTAATTAAACCGTCAAAGAAAACCTCATAGAACGTTGAAAGTTACAATTCAAACCATCACAGTTTCTGAATCATGTACTCAAATAACAAGTGTGCTTCATGAAAATATATTTGCAAGAAACCGCTTTGTTTTTGTGGATGGTTCTATGCATAATTTAAAAATTGTTTGCAAATAATGTGGATCATTGTTACCTATCCAATATGCTTTTTGCTAGACATGAAATTTATTATTTATACATGACATAATGATTATATGTGACTGATTGATCTTTGGAGGGAATGATCATACAATTTGCAGTACAGGAGTGGGTCCTTGTCCTTTTACATTCTGCCGAGCAAGTGCATGTTTCCAGAGCTTATGCTTGCTTGGATGGTTCCTCTGAACAGCGACATGGCAGGCCTCCCTAATTGGCATCTACATAAAAAGGAGGAAAAATATTCTATAAGTGAAATGCTAATTATCATTTATGATATACGACAAGCTAAAATGATAAATATGCTAGACTAATAGGTGAACCATGAAAGAATAAGGCCGACTATACTGTTTCACAGTTAAATTAAGGACAGACGGCAAACAACAGAAGCACTAATAGCGAAGACAAACCTGCAACACAAGACTCCCTGAATAATCTGCAATTCCCCCCATCACATCCAATCGTCCAGGAGCCCTAGCTACAAAAATTTCTTCCTGCAGATTCAAATAGGAGTTAGAAAGCTATTTACTTTCCCTAAGATAAAACCAATGTGAATTATAGTCTGGAAAAGTTGGTCAATTCATACTTTCATTTATACAGAAGGATGCAAAGAGATTACCAAGATCAAAAGAATATTCAAAATTGCCATTTGGCATAAATTTACTAATTCAAGAAAAGCTTACTATAAGTAAAGAAGATGATAACTAAAAAGAGACCTCCCAATTAAAAAGGCCAGCAGCAGCAATACGATCCCGAAGTTGGCGCTTCTCAGCACTCAATCCGGAATAAATACCCCGACTAAGTCCTGACAAACTCTTTAGGAAGGCCGCTGTATCTGACAGTCCATGCAATTCTCCATGAAGTATCTCAAGGTCCTCGATGCAACTTGAAAGTCAAGAAAAAAAAAGTTACGCATGTAATCACAAATGCGTATTTTGTGCATAAATGTCAATTTAAATAAAAAAACAATTAGGCACTCACGATTCCATGAGATATCCATTCTCGATTTTCCCTCCGCTTGGCCAGGCTTGGCGAAGGCTAGCTTCATTTTCAGCAAGTATATACCAATCCGGAATGCTCATATCTCTACCAGGGGCTCTTTGTAGTTGATATCCAAGAATAATGGCATCACGCAATCTCCTAGCTCCACTAAACTACATTTGCAAAGAGTACCAAGAATTTAGGAAAAAGGTCTAACACAACAAATTTTTTTGACAGCAGTCTCCATCAATGACTGGAGGACCATCTAGAAATTCCATTAAAAAGATAGCACATGCTGGTAAATTTGATCATTTATTCACAGATTGAAACAATTCAAATTTTAAGAAGGCATTAAGAAGCCCAGTTCTATTTAAACATTAAAAAAAAGTGTTGCATCCATTAAAAAAAATGTTATTTGCTAAAACAGGACATGCTGAAACACCAGTTAAACAACATTCAGTGTTAAAGGTTTGTTCATAGAAAATGCATTAGCTTATTGACTGATCTAGGCAACCCTTAGGCTAAAAAAATAGTTATTGACAAACAACAAAGTATTGGCCATTTCTGTAGTAGAAATGAAATGACCAAAGCAGTTGGGGACTAACACAATGAAGAGTCAGGCCCGGGCCTCCCCTGTCACAGTACAGGGATTTTTTCACCACATTGAATTGTTGTAACCATGTATATTTGCACGTTACCAATTGAACACATAAAAGGGGAACCCAAATATTTATCATCATCACATAGAAAAAAAATTATTCATTTATCAATCTACAGTTCAGAAAATTCAAATTAGATTTTATCCTTGAGTACAGAGACGTTGAACCACATGCTCACAGTTAGACCCAACACAATCGCATGTCCATAAGTCAAGGTGGAAACAAAAATCCCAGGAGCCAAAAAGTCACCAACTAGAGCTTAAGTTGTTGTATTGCACTTTACAAATGCTCATCAATTGTTGATAAGGATCACAGGATAGGAAAGACAATATAGTACAAGATATAAACTAAACTTTCTAATTATGTAGAAAAGAGTCTCGGATCTCAGGGATACTAAAAAAATTAATCTTCACTTTACATTTCAGCAAGCTATTATGGTAAGGAACCACAACTCATTATTTTAATTATACAGAAAAGTTTTGAAGAATCTTTCAAAAAATCAAGACATTGAAAATGTTGAACATAGAATGAATGAGTTCTGTACATAAAGTCATAAACAGCCATTGTGTTAATTGAAAAGGATGAGACGACTCATATACTGCTATTACGTGTTATGTGTCCGTTATTATTAAATGACAGAAAAACATAGAACATGGATTTCAGGCAAGTGAACTCCACCTATAAAGTTCTGAAAACAAAATGAACCTAGATTACAAAAAAAAATTGGGGAACTTAACAGTATGTATGAAAAAACTAGTTAGCTTTTATGAATACCTTGTCTGAATCATAGTTTCTTCCAAATGCTGTATTCTGTAGTATTCGAGCTGCCACCTGAAAAAAAAATACAGACATAGCAGTCATTTATTGGCTCAGTGGCACAGAACTGGAGTTATTCATGAAAATAAATGGAAAGAGAGGCATTGGTGCAATTGACAAATTGTTCAATACAGAGAGTCAGAGACAGTAAAAAAAACTAGGCTGGTCCATTATCCACACAAAGCTTAGAACTCATGTCATTTTAAATAAAAACCATGTTCAACAAGTTTATTAAAAAGGATAGCTTCTGAATATCATTCAAATGAGATACTTGAGGCCAAAACATCAGTAAGCATTGCCTAATTAATAAACAAGAGGATGAATATGGGGCATTTATGTTGGGCAGAACAATAAAAACACACAAGAACAAAAGCAAAAGACAAAAAACAAATTGTTTAGTTTAAGTCATTTTCTCCCAAAAAATTTTTTTTGTTTATTTCAAGCCATCCCAAGGAGAAGTCCATGTAGAATTTAAGATCCATGTTTCACAAAAGACATATATGTCCAACATATATGTCTGGACCAAATGGCCGTTACTTAAACTTGGACCTCATCGCTGAAACTTATCAGACTGGTCCATCCAATTTGTACGGTTAAGACACCCAAAAGCTGTGTGGCATTGACACTCCATGTTTGGAGATGGTTGTACAATCTGAATCCATGGAAATAAACACACAAATACATGTTCATGCTACACCATAGAAATACTTTTACTCCTTTTAAAATGTCTTATCTGATAATAATCCTTTTGCAAATACGCTATATTTTCTATATTTTAATATATGAATGATCATATTCCATATCCATCGTTTTGAATAATCCATATTGGACACCTCATATTTTAAACCACGAAGGTCACATTTGTCAATATCTTTGTTGCAAAGACAAGAATCTTAAAAATTCAATGTTATGAAGACAACATCCCAGATATGGTTGAGCAGTAACAAAAAATCTAGCTCATGAGATTGATACAACATAGATAATAAATTTAGAGAAAAACATGCCTCGCCTCCATTGATGCCTCCCTCATAGCATGGTTTCAGGCTGAGTGCACGTTCTAGATAAGGTGTCCAGTGTCCCGTGAGTAAATCCCTCCTAATCATCTCAACACCACCCTGGTAATACTGTTAATCACAAAAAAATAGTTTTCAGAAATCTATGCATGTATGCTTGTGCTTACAGAACGTTTGAGAAACCATCTGCACCTCAAGCATATTTCTAAGGAATGGTTCTTCATTAAAATAATCCCTGCGTACAAATACAAATGGAAGCCTGTATGCTAAAGCTTCACTCACAGTGCCATACCCAATTTTTCCTGAAAATAAAAAATGAATCTGAGGTAAATTAATTAAGTAGAATTAGATTTAACATTAGCGCTCATGCGTTCAACAGACATCCAGTAGTCATACCAAGCATGCAGTCACTTGCTGCAATCAAATCAGGTGTATATACATCTTTTGGAAGCCTTATAAAATTTGGCGGAAGCTTTTGATTGTCAGATGCACCACAGACCTTCATCAGAAAAAGGAAAAAGCTATGCACTTTCAGAAGAGCAAATTTCATGATGTATAATATAACATTTAATTATATTAAAAACACAAACATACCAGACAAAGCCAGCCAGCAGGTAAAAACTCTTCCTTCAAGTTCCAGCCTGCAGGCTGAAATTATATAGTTCGAGTAGATAAACAAAATCATTATTAGATAGACGACGAAACAATTATTTTCAGGTTTAATCAACACCAAATGAAAAAATTAAGTTATAATATTAAGATATATTTATAACAAAAAATGCTCATAAAAACACTGAAAAATCAAATGAGGTGCAGAAATAAAGAAAGAGCAGAACTGCTTCATCAGATCTATAAGATGATATTATGAACAGACAATGGCATCACCAGTCAGTTATTAAAGTCAATAATCCGAGTGCACATGTATTAACCTAAGGCATAATTTGACACAGGTTGAACCAAGTGATTAGCATAATCACTACTGACCACACCAAGGCATCCTTTGGAGAAACTACATGAAGAAGCACATGTCACAATGCAAGACATCCAGACATCCAGTCGCATCGCGCCACCTAGATTTTTCCCTAAGCTGGAGGAGTGAAACTCCACAGGTCTCCAAATGACTAAATTTTATTTTTTGGATGTGAAAAGTAATGAAAAGCAATTAAATAGATAATTGATAGATGTTCAGTTCTTAAAAAGGAAAAATAAAAATCTCCACAATGGCACAAAAAATGTGGCTTTAAATGATGGAATTCCCTATACATCCAAAGGAATTTAAAAAATATAGGAAAAAAACAATGAGAAAGGGCATCAGAATATCTTCCCACCTGTCCACCAAAATTAAAAATAACTAACTTCACTTCATTTCCAATTCCAAGCTCTTTTCTGACCTGCATATTAGAAATTGTCAATGGAGAACTTCACAGTCATTCTTCCCAGTAAAGAAAAAGATGTTTTCTATGTTTGCATGATCAACACCTCGGTTCGTGATTTATGTAATCTCCGCACTACCAGGGGCACATCAATAACATCACGGAAAGCAGGCACTGCAAGAAAAAATAAACACGTGTTACATGAAAATAATTAAAACCTGTCAAACAAATTTCACAAATTCAAGAAAACACATGCATGGCTTGTCTTGTAAGTTGTGCATACTTGGGCAATATCCTGGAAGGCGCAGAAGGAACTCGCATTGAGAATAATCTTCTGCAATCTGTTATACCGCACACAATGATAATATAGCTCATGATAAGACAATTTATAAGAGGTATATGGAGGTAGCAAGGCTTCATAATTGAAAGATGACAAAGGAAATTGAGAATTCCTAACAACTCTAATCCACTATTTAGTCAAGGAATCAATCACATAATATTTTCTACCTCAAAAGATTAATGAATCATTTAGACATACAAAAAGCTTATAACTAAGATGGTCAGAACACCATAGTGAATATCTGTGTCATTGTTGTGTCATGTTCCATGCATTAGCAATAGAAAGCAATAGAAATCCATTTACATAATTTATATAATGTTGGTAAACATCATCTCTTGTAATTAATTTAACGTAGATAAACATCATCTCTTGTGAATTTCTACACTTAATTAATATAATTATTATATTTATGTGTCACCCCACGAAATCATTATTGGATATGCTAATCTAAAATCAACTCCCCACCTCCCAGAGGAAATAAATGTAGTTTGGGAGGCATCAGCAATGTAGAAGATAAATTTGTGTAGATAACAATTCTAAACTGATGTGTAATATATATGAAAAGCTATTCACAGATAATATGAGAAAGAAACCATGAAAAATGATTTATGCATTTTCAATTTTATATTATCCATCAAAAGGTCTTGATTTGATCATTTTCCACTGAGTTAAAATAAGGGTCATAATTGGGCCGTGTATAGCTGAACTCCCGAATGTAAAATAACGATTGCCTGCCTGCACCATTAACAGGATGAATGTGAATTTTAGGGACACCGCCATCCTTGAATTTTATTTATAACTAATTTTTAATTTTTGAAAGTTATTAATTTGAGTAATAAGTATAGTGAAGACTAATATTTAACTTAGGAAGGTTTTTCTTAATTAAAATTATTTAATTATTTCGTATGGTTTCCATCAAGCAACTACATAACTTAAATTTAAATGCTATTCCTACCAAGAACTACCATTGAAAATAACAGGTCCATTCACCTGCCAAACAATTGAACGGTGATGATAACCAGCTGCCATCACATACTCCGCGTATATGAAATCCCAACTGCAGAATTAACAGATATTGTTATAACTAAATTCTGGAATTGAACAAGATCAATTTATATGTGGGTTTGGACACAAGTGGGGCATTAAATTCAAAATCAATGTGTATTGGAATATTGCAAAATTAATGTTGTGTTTCAATAATAAAAAAATTAGGATATTGGAAAAATAAATGCAATGTAATCTGTGAACTGAAATTCACATATCCTACAAAATTCCTTCACCATATCCAGCTAAATATCGATAGCATTTGGGTTACACATGCATGTACAATCACATACCAGATTCAATAGAGTTAACAGAATATAACTAAGATAGATAATTTTCCACACTCCCTCATGAAATAGCCTTCTCAGTACTAGAGAACAGTTGGGCTATATCAATCTAATGCCAGTGCCTAAATGTAAAACTGTAATAATACAAGCCAAACTAGAGAGGAGATCTAGTTAGTTTTTTTATAAATTTTTTAAAAGCCCAACTTATTAAATTTATAGTTACTGATAAACATGCCAATCTGAATTTAGAACACCCTTAAACTATATATGGAGTTTTCAGAATCTAAGATTAAAATTATACACATTCTCATGAGCGTAGACTTCTATGTACTGCAATATAGAACAGTCGGTAAAATCAATCTAATGCCAACACCAGAATGGAAGACTGTAATAATACAAACCAAGATATAGAGAATGTCTGGTCAATATTTCTAAATTTTCCCGAAGCACAATTTACTGAATTACCTAAAGTACATAATAAACACAAATTTGCAGATGTATTTGTTATGTGGTAGATTGACAAGAAAAAGGCAAATGTTAGATCTCAGTACCAAACATTAAAAACAGATGCCGCAGAGACCTCTAATTACCTAAAGTTTGTGACACAAACAGAGCGAATCCCAGCATCTGCCGCAGCTCGGCATGCAACAGGAACAACGTCTGAAACCTGTTATCCATGAGTGAATGGTAAAGAATCCTAATCACATTATTTTATATGAGCTAATAACATTTTAAAGCATTAAATGAGAAGAGGCAACTAAGATGATATTTCCATGTTAAACAGAAAATTGCGTACCACTAAATCAGCCTTGATGGAGTTCAACCACTCCACTTCAACCGCCAAGATGGACGCACGAGGCTCTACAGCCGTTTTTGAATACTACATATGAGGAAGGGGAAAAAATGATGAGCATGTTACTTGATAACAGAATAAGAATTCAATTATTATAGGTTTATAGAGGTGAATCTTGTAACAAAGATGATAAAATAAGTTGTGTGCAACTGAACTTCCAAATTCATTTGGCATGCAAATTGCCTTTAAAAAGAATCAGACTTAATTCTAAACTCTTCCAGACAAAATTTGACAAACCTTTTCCAAGGAAGCAAGGCGATCTACTGTCAATGCATCTGCTTGCACGGCTCCACAATCCAGCAGCACCTATAAAAATAGAATCCATTCCTAGTATTACTGTAAACGTAGTCGCAACTATGATAAAGAACAGAATACCAATAACAGAAATAAAAGGCATATTTGAAATTCATCGTCTATATTATTCACCTTGCGAATGTGGATGTTAGGAGACTGTATTTCAGAGGTGAAAACAAAGTCTGGGGCACCAGTAACCACATGGACATCGTGCCCAGCATCTATAAGATGGCGTACAACCTGGAAAAAATCACACATTTAAAATACCCATCGAAATTTTCCTATATTCACTATGCTCTGTAAGCCAACCAAAACCACTGCTATAATTCATTAAACAGTGACAAACAAAGATTAACATTAGTCTCATATAACAAACAATCAACTGAGATAACTTAAAATGTTAAGACCCCGACAGCTGAGACATAGTAACAAAGTTCATGTACGACAAATGTTCAGCCAGTGTCATGTTCGGAACGGTACGTGTACATTCGTAAATCATACCGGATAAATACGAAAAAGAACGGGGATAATTATACTATTTTCTAGATAATTTAAGCATTAGTATGTATTAATGAATTTAATATGCATTACATTCTGTACGGTATGTTTTGTACGTTTAATGTTTAATCGGAGTACTTTAACGAATATTCGGAAAAGTACGGAGTACTTTGTTACTGTTGGCCAACACCAATCACTGACTCGGCTAAAATGAATCACAATAGAAGCTAATTATCAAATAACAATCACATTCACGCGAGCTCTCCAAATACTGCTAGTGCACAAACACGCACATATAAACAGATTAACGTTGATCGAAACATCAAGAAACCCAAAAACACACGACCATTAGATCTCGACCAAAATCCTTAAAATGATCAAAAACGTGATTGAACTGAAAATCGAAGAACACGATCGAATTCCGAACCTCGACAACACGGGTGGCGTGACCGAAACCATGGCCGGTGATGTAGTAGGCGAAGACGAGGTGCTTCCGGGAAGCCGAGACGCGATCATCACCGTTGTCGGTCCTCATGTCGCCAAAGAAAACCCTAAAAGAATCCCAAATAAACAAAAACGCAAACGAAGAGGAAGAACAGATAAAGACTAAATATTTAGAAACCCTACCAATTTTGGAAACTCTTTAACACCGAATTGAATAAAAATAAAGAACCGCGAGAGAGCGGGTATAGCGAACAGAGTCCCAACTCCAAACAGAGTAAGGAATGAAAGTCACGAATTTAGACACCGACAATTGATTTATTGACCGATGAGTCCTCGAAAGCCGTTACTTCTCACGCAACACTCTGCGCCGATTGATTCGGATCCGGTGGAAGAGATGAAACGACGGGTGGATGTAGAGGGTGTTGTGTGAATTAGGACCGTTGATTTGGTGGTCCTATAGAGCTGTAATGGAGAGTTTATCCAAGTCTGTAGGTGCGAATCTCGAGGTCCGAATACCGAGAGAGTGGGAGCTTTTATCTGACCAGTCAGCAAATACACGTGTGGGATGCCACGTCACAAGGGAGTAGAGGAAATATATAGAAAAAAATTTGTTTATTTTTTGAAAACATAAACATTGTTGATAACTATCCATATCACTGTAAATCCGACGGATGCGATCGATACTTTAATATCTTTATACTAATTTTTGAATTTGAATATCATTAAATACAAATAAGATATTTTTTGAATAATTCACATTTAAATATTAATATTGAAAAAATCAAATGATATATTAAAGATTTATGAAAATTAAAATTGAGATTTTAAGATTTATTATCTTTTCTTTAGATATCATATCATTAAAATTTAATAGTAATATAATATATCATAATTGTGATTACAGATATGAGCAATATATATATATATATATATATATATATATATATATATATATATATATATATATATATTAGATACACTGATATCAGCACTCCCGATTTTTAAATATCATATATTTTTTATTTTATTTTAGATAAAATTAAATTCAGATTATTTTTTAATAATTGACATACTAAAATATCAGGGGTTATTTTTAAGAAATGGCTCCAAATGGAGCATAGTATTACATGTATACTTAAGTCAAAATAATAACAGTGTGTTACCATCTAATACACATTGATATATACCATTAATATATTTACTCAAAATTGGAGGGGGCGCGTCTACTCTCACCAACCATTTGTCTAATAACACCAACCAAACAAACAAAAAAATATTTATAAATTTAATTTAAACATCACTAATTCCACCAACCATTTGACGGTCGACCTGTCAATCTTCCTTTAGAACAATCGACAATTGGTCTGTGAACCTTTATTTAACAAATTCAACAATCACTCTGTCAACTTTCCTTTACAAACTTTAACAACAACTCTGTCAACTTTTTTTACAACATTCGATAAAATCTCTATCAACTTTCCTTTACAACCTTCGACCTTAACAATGTCAAATTGAATATTTTTTTCAAAAGAAAACATAAGTCACATTTGACCACATTCAACATTAAATGTAAAGTAAATTCATCAATTTTTTTATGGCTTTATGAGTATAGTTATTTAGTTGTAAAATTTTAGAAAAACTTAGGGAGTGATGATTTGAGATAGATAGACTTTTAAAAATATATTTATTTAATGTGAGAGTTTGGTTTTAGATTAGAGTATGCAGATTGGATTAATTGGTTTTGATTTTCTACAATAACTTTGCATGCAAATGCAAGGAGGTTGAAAGAATTAGTTGTTTCTTCTGGTTCAAGTGTTTTTATTAGTAATCATGTGGTGATTGTAATGTGAGAATGTAATGTGAACATGTTGATATTTTGATGTACATTAAATGTTGAATGTGGTCAAATGTGTCTCAAGTTTTCTTTTGAAAAATATATTCGGTTTCACACTGCGAAGGTCGAATAATCCCTCCCAGATCGACAGACCAATTATCAAAAGTTGTAAAGGAAGGTTGACAAGTCGAACAATCCCTCTCAGATCGACAGACCAATTGTCAAAAATTGTAAATGAAGGTTACAGAGAGACTATCGAATATTGTAAAGAAAAGTTGACAAAGTAACTGTCGAATTTATTAAATAAAAGTTGACAGACTAATGATCGATTATTATACAGGAAGATTGACAGGTCGACCGTCGAATGGTTCGTGGGATTAGTGATGTTCAAATTAAATTTATATATGTATTTTTTATTTTATTTTTGGTGTTATTAGGAAAATACAGTGTGGGAATAGTCGTGCCTTATTGGAGGAACTTGTCATTTAAAAGAAACTTTGTCTATTGATGTTGACATGCAACCTTATCCCCATATCATTTTGATGTATAGGACATATTTAAGAGAAAATTATTATTTGATTTTAAATTTTCATTGAGAATTTATCATTATGGTATCGAGAATTCAATATATATGTTTTCTGTTGCATCCCAATTTTGATTGAATTATGACCTGGGTAGAGGAATAACATTAGAACAACTAAAATAAGAATGAATAATCCTAAAATATGTATTTATTTTCATGAAATAAATAAGTACTATTATGACATAATAATCTATTATAACCAGATATTAATATTCTATTTTTCCCTGTCCACCAATATAAATGTAACAACATGTTAAATCATTTGTAACCATCTTTTATAAATCATATGATTTAAATGTCAAATCATTCTTTTATGCTTTATCTTAGAGAACAATTTTATTATATGAAAAAATCGGTTATTATCCCCTCTTCATAAAAGGTGATCAATGATCAAATGAGTCATGATCTCAGGCCCCAAAATATAAACGTGACTCACAAGCCCCATGAGATGTCATCATCTCATTCGTTGGTTTGTTAACTTTTCAAAATGTAAAATGTCAAAATATAAATATGTACTTCATAAAATCTTTCCTAATAACCCAAGTACTTTTTTTCTCAATTCAATTACTAATTTTATATATTTCAAAATTTAAATTTTGAAATCATTACCTAATAACTGAATTTTCTATTTCAGTTACACCCAAAACTTACCTAAGTTACATTAAAACTTACCTAAATTATTTTTTTGTCAAAATCCTTCAAACGGCTACTCTTTTTTTTTTTCTAAATTACATTCGTACTATATACATTTTTTTTAAATGTTATTAACTAAACTTTATAGTATTTGACAAATATTTTTTCAATTTACATAAATAAGATCATCTCTTAATACATTTCCTCAATGTTTACATCCTTTATAATTATTTGTTGTATTTACATAAACACTTTTACATTTACGTAAATGTAACATTACAGTTACATTTACATCTTTTTTACATTCCATGCAATATTTAAAAAAAATTAAACAGATTCTCTCTTTAATAGTCAATTAGATTTTATGAAAAATATCAAACAGCTTTTTTGTTGTGAGTTACATTTAACAAATATCACATAAACTATTTGATTCATTTTCATAAAAATTGCATAAATGTAACATAACAGTTACATTTACCTAAATGTTTTACATTTCATGCAATTTACCTGTATTGACACATTTATGAATGTAATAAATATATCAATACATGCATGCGATTGACTGTTACATTTACAAATATAACAAAAATAATACAGATTTGAAAAATGACTATTTACATTGTCAACAATGTAGCAGTAGCATCAAACAAACTACTCATATATAAAACGTAACAGTATCGAGTGTTACATTTAGATAATGAGGCAAAAACAAATCAAACCGTGAAAAATGACATTTAATACATGAAAAAATTTGTATTTAAACATTTAAAACAAAAGGCAAAACACCAATACCTCCACCAAGGCAGCTCATCCCCTTACTCTCTCTCTCTCGACGGGGTTAGCTTCCAAAATGCAGTTTTCAATGGTCGTCACCGCGGATGGATAACGAAACAACGGGAAAGGCGGGGCTCTCAAATCCAAGCACCGGCGATCGCACGGACACGGAGAGGCAGAAGAGGTGGTGGTTCAATACATGGTGCTTCGGAGGGAACTGATCGATTCATGGCCGTTCGGGGGTGTCGTCACCCAAGGCTGCCACGCCTCCGTCACCGCCATCTAGGCCCACAAAGATGACACTAGAAGAGAGAGGGTTTTTGGGTTTGAAACAGGAATTGATTTTGAGTTTGAATGAAAGTTGAATCTCACTATTCTTGAAATAAATCTTGAAGTGATTATCAAATAAATAATATAATAACATTAAGATATAATAACAACATACACTTACCATGTCTAGAGCTTGATTAGTTGGGAGGGCCTATGAAGTTGGGGCCATCATCATTGGATCAAATATATAAGGCAGGAATCTTAAATAATAACAATAATAAATCTATGGTATTGAATCAATAAATATATCGACACATATTTAATATATTATAAAATATATTCAGACTCAATAAACCCAAATTCAAATTATTGTCCCATAGGCCATAGGGGAGTGTCGAATTGATAAATGACCCGGAATTAGAAATAATATTTTCAAATAATTCATATCCTAATCCGAAGGCACCCTCATTATAATCAGGAAAAACAATTTTTTAAAGCACAAACACAAATCTGGTGCACAATCTCTATGTCCTGCAAAAAAAAAAAAACAGATGAGAAGCATAAGCTGCATAACAGATGACAATTTCAGATGAACTTGATGTGAAATAGCAAGTCACAAATGGAAAGCTCTAGCCAAGTAATAAACATGTAATTAAATATATGGCATTCTTTTCCCAAAATCTTCATAGTCTCCAACTATATCTTAAAATAAACAACTAAACATCCAACCCTGTTTTTTACTTTCTTTCATCCCAACCTCAAAACAGACATTTAACAGCTCCAAAAAACCATGGTTCATATAACATGACATCTCATTCGCAGGCACCTTTCTCGGAATGTTGAGTCCCTTCTACCTTGATCTGAGTTTGATTACATCCCACATCATTGTACTTTGGTTCAGACGGCGACTTGACCCGCCTCTTCTTCGCAGTGGGAAGAGATGGAGGCGTTGCAGAATGGGTATCCAGTGGTGCATTGAAGTAAGGATTTGATATCCCTGGTTGTCCGGTTTCACCCGCCATCACTGCTGGTGGTGGTGGGGGCACCCATGCGATAGGATTCGCTGCATACATTAAATGTAATCAAGTTCTAAAACAGTCGATGAAATATATGAATTGAATTCATGGAGTTCATCCTCTACTTTCAAACATCATGGAAGGATTTGGTATTTCGTTTGTACAACAGGTATGTGATTGGAACATTAAGATTGCACAAAAAAAAAAATCAAGAGTTTCATCGATTTCAAAAAAATTCAACAATCAAAACCTGTCCAAAAGTAGTCAGAACACATAATCAAGTACCTTCTTATTATCGCGGTAGCATTTTATACACACGCTTGCAAAATGATACCAAACACGGATCATGAAGGGATTTTAATGAAGCTATACTCTGGAATATAATAAAACATGGAATTGAGTGATCATAATGATAAATATTATTGGAGACCTACATGCAAGTGAGGCCATTCCTCAAAGAATTCATCGGCATCAGAACTAGAAACAAAGAGGACAACATGTGCCTGCTTATATATAGAAATAATGCTTGGACAAATTAGAAACGGGCAAGATTAAAATAGCACCTAGATTATTGGCAACGTTTGATGGATCTTTCAGAAGAATCGTGCAAGATCTAAATCTAGGAAGCCTTCAAGAGGAGAAGGCATTTTGTTTTCTATTTTTTCGCTTATTTTTTCTATGCTTTTAAGAGGAGAGAAGGCAAACCCATACCAGTGCCATCATAAGTAGGCGGACGTGGGCCTGGGGTGCGTTTTCTCACGTAGTTCTCTTGGAGTGGTCTTGGAATCTGAAACGAAAACTGAGATAAACTCACCCCAGCAGCTATATACTCAGGATGCTCAGTCAAGAACCTGCATCATCCAAAGAGATTTGAGAAAGTTGTTTCTATAAACAATGCAAAACAAGATAAGGATGGCATGCGCCCAGCCATGACATCTGAGGACCCCCAATTAAAAGACTGCTTCAAAAGCTCAACCGTGATTGAAATAGCTTCCCTCATGATATAACATGTTTTAATCATCATATTATTCTGTGTGTAAGAGCTATTTCATCAGATTCATGATATGCAAATCTTATAATGAAAATGAAGGCAATGGAATGGAGATCTGGGTCATACTTTTCGATCTCAACCATAGAGCGCAATCTCTTTCCTGTTGGTGCAACATAATATCTGCAAAATCACAAAAGCAGGAGTTAAACAAGCTAGACTATGTGGACAATATGACCATCTAAGATCAAATTTTTCAATAGTTCAAAACGCCGATTGATCTTCAAGAATCATGGTTTCAAAAAGTTTCACGTTGTAAATTGACACACATAATGGTGCATGCTCAAATCAGGCACTCCAATATGGATCACCAAAAGGAGCCACCTTATCATTGGTTCAACTCCACCCTGAAAACCCATTCAGCAAGAACATACTAGACAAAATTTATCAATACAAAAATCAATCTCAAATGTGTGTGTGTTTGTTTCGAGTAGCTCAAAAATTGACTCTGTGTACTTTGCCTAAAAGAAAACAGTGACCAAAAAAAGTAGTAACGTATTTTTTAACTTTTGGTGTTCACAATTATGCTAAACTTCCTGTCATACCAAAAGATTGAAATTTAACAAATATCTGCTGGTTGAACTCATCAAATATGCATCTTCATTGCCATTGGTATCACAACGGTCATTTAAAGCCTTTTGGCGTCAGATTTAAAGATAACTCTGTCCATTTCCATACAAGGTCTCATTTCCTTTACAGACTTAGTCCAGCTAGAATATATCCCGTAACTTCACGTAAATAAATAAATGAGAACGCAAAAATAGGATAGGAAAGAATAGGGCACATAATTATACCATCACACAGATCTCAGTATCGAACCATCTAGATTCTGTTATTGTTTTCATTTGTACCACGAGATAGAAAATTTTCTTTGATACTCTATAATTAATATTTCACTCCTGCCATCTGCTTCTATCATGTAACACTATTGCAAAAAATTCAAGCACTCAATCAATTCATGTGCGATAGTCAGAATTGTGATTCTTTAATAAAATGCGTGGCACTCGATAATAAGAAAATGGACCCACTTAAGGTAAATATAGAAGTTATGCTCGTTAGAACAAACCATTTCAGATGAAAAAAAGATATAAAAGGAAAAAGATATGTTAAAAGGTAGAGTAATTGGGATGCATACACATCAGCAAATCTTGTGCTCCCTTCACCTCTGATTCTGAGCAACCTTTCCCACCCAGGAGGTGGCTGGGATATGTTTGGTTTATCAATTGCCCAGATTCGGCTTCCATCCTGAGAAATATCAGTTGGTTCCTCACAGGATATATCAGGGCGCCATTCACGTGCTGTTTCACAGAAAAATGGAGCTTGCAAGATATTATGTCGAATTTCTTCATACTTTTCTTTTGTTGGAATAAGCCTCCATTTCAAACAAGCAGCACATTGAACAGTGAACGCCCCCACAGATGGCAAAACTCTGCTATGATAATTTGGGACGGGAAAACTCGGAATAGATGGAGGATAATAATCAACAGGCTCAGGCTGCAGCGGAATCTGATTATCATCATCATCATCTCTTGAATCGGGGTCATAAAGAACCAACTGATGCTGACTATTTGCAGGAGACTGCGAACTGTCGTCATCTGCATCAGGAGGAGGAAGATTAACAGATGATTCTTGATGAACTTCAGTTGAGTTTTTTAAACTCCGGGTATCAAGACAGCTGCCATCTTCCTTCTTCGCATCCTCTACAGTTAGAGGAGCATTATCAGATGATTCTGGATGAACTTCAGTGTGGCACTGTAAATTATCGAGACAGTTGTCAGTTTCCTTTTTCACATCAGACGGAGCATTTCCTGTTTGTGGCTGCATCTGAATCATGTCTTGGAATCCTGTAATCAAAATCAAGAAGATCTCATAAACAAACTTGAACAGTTTTCAAAAGGGTCGCAGATAGCACTTTGTAGTACTTGCCAATCATACTCCATATCAATTTAAACTGCAACATAAACTCATTAACTGGAGAAGCATGACTAAATCTTTCTTAACTAGTTAATATGGACTTCTTAAATTAACCACCCTAAGATTTAAAAATCATTTGGCGCGTACAGTCGCCTTTTCTTCAAAAAGCATAATCCTCTTTATATGCGTACAAGTACAACAAAGGTGTGCTGCACGTGAAAGAAAGTCATTATATATCGCAACTGACCTTGTAAAGCAAAGTAATATCTACAATATTTCATTTTGAAATTGTATAACATACGTCATTTATTTGGAGGAAAATCCTAGTTTGTGAAACTATTTGTGCTTCCCTGTCGAATCAACCCCGCTCCTCTTCACAATCTAATCCCATAATGTGTAGTTGAGAATAAATTATCGCGCACTCTTCATTTCCAGCTTATTCTGTGCAACTGTGATTTGGAAGACAACTGTGGTGATAATTTCAACTCCATGACAATAATAGAACTCTTTTAAGATGTACAGAAATTCAAGTCCACTCTTTTTCATGTCAATAGGTCTAATATTTGTTAGTTAAGCTGATCAAACCCCATGCAACACAAGCAAAGAAGGTAGGGTGTTCAATAAAAAAAAACTGCATGTGATTGCAATTTGAAGCAATAACATCAATAGAACCTTATTGTAGAAACATCTACGATGATGAGAAGTTATAATCCATGCATGAAAATGGTTATAATCACTCGCATTCATCATAATGGCAAGTCCGAATATCTTCAACGAAATTTCAAAAGCTCTTGAAACTTCAAACGCTGATAAGAAGCGCGTAATTGGAAAGAAAGAAAGAAAGAAAAACATTTCTTAAAGAAGCCGATACATCAGATTCAGAAAATTCAACAAAGTAACAGAGACTCGAAAACAAAGTCTCTCCTGATCAGAAGAGATGAACAAATTACCACTTCTTTAGTATGAAAAGATCACCGACAAGCAGACGCATCCGATCTCCATTGCCACATCAACCAGCTGCAAATGCAAGGAATCCAGAACCGAAACATGTGAAATCCAAAACTTTAGATTACTCGAAACACAAAAAAAAAACCAAAACTACCACCCAAAAAGTCTCAAAAACATTCATATCGAACGATCGAACCACAAAAACACAAAAAATTCCATCTCAGCTAACCAGAATCACCATGGAAACAAAAGATTTCACATCACCTAAGTCATCCGGAGTTCCGCCGGATCTGACGTGATTTCGAAAACAAATAAAAGATCGATCGGATCAAACACGAACCACAAACAAAAATAAATTGACATCCAAACCAAAATCTGAGACGAAACAGAACCTCATCAAAGCCGAAATTTTCAGAATCGAAGGCACGGATCTTCAAAAAATAAAAAAACCATAAACAGATCGTTAATAACGAGATTCGTTGAGAGGATCACCGTTTCGGAGAGATCTGAAGCTGGATGGACGGGATGGACCGTACTCGTAAGCGTACGTGGATACGGTTACGACGCCGTATACGGTTCCTAACCCCCCTTCGTGTTCTCTGGTTTTTCTTTGGTTTCTACTCTCTCTCTTCCCGTCTTTGGTTTGAATGGAAGCTTTATTTTGTTTTCAGTCGATCCTAAAAATACACCTGTGTTTAGGATAAATGACGAATGTGTCCCCGTTTGACGACTGTGGGATTGAAAGAAACCAGGAGCGCCGAATGTGGAGACTGAAAGAGAGAGTAATTAATGGATCGGCTAACCATATCTATGCATCCAAACGGGATGTCGCCCTGGATTATATGAATATCCAGGCGTTTAATAAAGTTGGTAGATTTTATGTTTTATTGACTTTATTTAATTATTCGATTAGGGTAGAGCGGATCATATGTATATTGATATCAGGGCTGGCTCGATATGTTATTAGGCATAAGATAATTAAATAATATTTATTTTAATTTTA
Source organism: Acorus calamus (assembly GCA_030737845.1). Lineage (NCBI taxonomy): Eukaryota > Viridiplantae > Streptophyta > Magnoliopsida > Acorales > Acoraceae > Acorus > Acorus calamus. The sequence continues at coordinate 509,582 of CM060875.1, forward strand.
AATTATAATTTTTTTATTAAAATTTCATTTTTCTAGTTTTTTGAGATGTAAAATTACTAATTAAGTTTTTATTTGATTAAAATAAAAGAATACTTTATTCTTTGTTGTCCATATGCATCATAGAATTTTTTTGTGTCTATAGTAAATAGAAAGTACAGAGAGATTTTTTTTATATAAAAAAAAATAGAATGAGAAAAATGATTTTTTTGAAATACAGAAGAAATATTGAAAAGAAGAAGATAAGACAATATAAAAATAACACTTTTTTAAGCGTTGCCACTTTATATTCCGTCAGTTTGGGATTCAAAAAAGCATTTAAATCCCATGGGTCAGACAAACAATTTATTGCTATTTTTTTAAATATCATAATATGTTGTCAATTTTTATTATTTATTTTTTAACCATATCAAAATTATTATTAATTTAAAAAAAATTGCAATGTGTTAAGTTATCATTGTTTGATATCTGGACATATTTATAAATAAATAAAATTTAGGGGTCTTTATACATCTAGGGTCTTAGGCAATCTGTCAAAGTTGCATAATAAAAGAGCCGGCCATGATTGATATCTATCTTATTATATTCAAATTCAGTTCATTTTTTCGATTTAGAATACAAATGTTTTTTTTTTTTGGATGATATGGTTAAATATAAGGGCGTTGCTACACCCAGATCCATTTCCAGCCCAATTTTAGTCTTATATACGTCGATAAAAAAAATTAACGATGCATGTACTCATATTAACAAAGCATGTGTTTCAAAAGAATTTTTTTACATTTTCTATAAACCCCCGTTTGGATACAGAATATGACTTATTATTAAGCATACAGTCTTTCCGATATAAGTGAGTATAAATAAGGATATAATGATTTTGTATTTAGTTGTGTTTTAAATTATTCTCGTTGGTAAACATAAGAATAAATTTTTTTTATTTGGGTAAAATGTGAATAAAGTATGGATAAAGAATTATAAAAGGTGAAAAAATAATGATAGTTGATTTGATAGGTGATTTATTAGAAGTGATGACAGTTGATTTAACAGTAGATTCACATATTCTTTGGGTGGAATAACCTATAATAATTTTAATTCCAATGGTTGGTTGGAATCCATATACCATTTTATACCAGTTGATTCTGGCATACTTTATTCCTAGCTATTATGTGTTTCCAAACACCTAAAATCTTTATTCCCTATTATATCAAGTTATCTGATCCCCTATTACTGTTCCAAACAAGGGCTAAATGCATTCATGTAATTCATTGAAGTATATACTTCATTTTTTATAAAACATTACCTCATTAAATAAGGTATACTATTTTAAAAAAATTCAACACATGTAAACTGATATTGAGACTGAAAATGGGACTGATTGTAACATTATCATAAATATAAAGATTGATTCATTGGAGTTTTGACGAGACAGTAGGTATTTAAATTTTTAAGATTATGGCTAATCATAAAAGATGACGAATATTTGTCATTTTTAATTTTTTGGTTTCATATTTGGATATCATCTCCTATATTTTATAACTTTAAATTTTTATTTATTGATTTATAATTAAAATATAAAAGCTTTGACATGATTACATATTACTAGTTACATGTGCCAAAAGCATGTGATAAAATATTGCGTGTCATTTATGTAAATAAAAATAACGAAAAGATGAAAAAAATTAATAATTATTAAATATAATAATAGATGCATTTTCCTTATGTTTCTATATATTATATTATTAGTAATTATAATGTTAATATGAATAATACAATATAACAAAATTAATATTGAGCATCCAAAAAACTCATTCTATTTAATATATATATATGGGTAATAAATTTGTATACGATGTTATCATTTTTATATTATAATATAAATAATGTAAATATTTTCTATATAATTTAATTGAGATATATTTAATAAATATCTTTAATTTTAAATTATTAAAATTTTATAAACTAATATGATTTAATTAAATCTGATTTTAAAATCTTAAAATATATTTATGGTTTATATAAATCTGATTTGAAATATTAAATTTTTAATAAATAGGCATAAATAATTACTAAATTTATGGAAAGGTAAAACAGAAACAAAAAAATTAAGTCATTTTCTTTTTAATAATTATTTTTAATAAGTAAGTAATATAAATATGCAAGAAGATAAAATCCATATATAATGATTAACATACTTCAAGATTTCTCGTCTCATTCAAAAAATAATGTAGAAAAAGAATGCAAAGTATTTAAAAATAATATTATTATATTAAAACAATATATAATGTGTGTGTATTTAGAGAGAGAGAGAACGACGATTAGATATTATAAATAAGACTAAACTTTGATAGAGAGGAGAGATTCATAGAAAATATATCTCTCCAAATACCTTTAATTATCTTTTTCTTGTTCTAAACCACATTATCATCCGTCATGGTTGGTGGTATTTTAAGGTTGATTTTGATTACATTCTAAAATGTCGGAAAAATGTTTCACATGTTTGATTGATGATAATCTATGTAAAGATTGTTTTATTTAATTGTATTTATTTTATTATTAAATATTTTATTGAGTGGTGCTACTTACTTTTTTTAAATTTAATAATCATGATACAGGTAAAATTATATTTTTAAATATATATACACACACACATACATGATAGGATATTTGATATTTAAAATAAATTTCTTATCCTTTTCTATGCATGAACAAACCACTGGAAATAAAAATCTAGAAATATTTTAATAGAATTTGGCCTACTTGGTAAATTAATTCATGATAAAATGAATAATGATCATAAAACGAATCCATGCAAGATATTGACAGAGAATGACATGTCCAAACAGGGATTAATTAATGAATTTTGTTAACCAAACCATATATTTGAGATTTAAATTATCCACTTGCATATTTTATTATCTGGTAAACAAAATACATTTTTAAATCATGAGTTCAACAAGGGTTTTGATGGTCCCTATAGTCAAAGGGCAGTTTTGGTGACCTGACCTAAACATTAATAATTTCAAATAATGCCTCAATTGGGTGGAAATAGTTCTTCCATAACATAAGGAACGAGATATGATTAATAACTCATAATTCACCATGTAAACAAATTTTAGAACATCTCCAATGGTATTTTATATCTTAAATAAAACTCTTGAATGAGTCAGAAATTTAGTGATTTAACATTTTTTTTACTATATAAGTTCAATTCTTACAAAACTGTCATCGTATGGAAATACAAATGAAACCAAGACTAATAAGTCAAACATACAGTAACTATAAGATATCATTAATTACAATTTGTATTTTTTTGTTAATATTGAATTTATTCAATAAATATTCACTTTGTAGTTATTTATTAAAAATACTTCCCAAATTATATAAATACAGTAAATATTGTGAGAGAAATATTATTTTAAAATAAAAAAAGACAGAGACAGTTTTAAGTTGAATTGATATTTCACGCATGTGATGATTTAAAAATGTTTTTAATTTTTTAATAATATTTAAAGTAGAGACCAATCAGGTATGTTCTTAAACTCGCGTCTGAATAGAACTTTTAAGTAGTATTTGGATTTGCGTTTGAATCGTTTGCCCGTTGTTTTAGAATAAAACAACCAAACACACTCGTGGTTGTCTCAAAATCACACGTTCGCTCTTTGGTGTAAAAACCAAATTAGAGTTTAAAATCTATGAAAGTCATGTTTTTCAAAATCTGATTTGATGGAAGATTATGGATGTATTTGGATGCACGGTTAAAACATTGAGATTCTTAAAATCTTGCATTTAAAATTCAACTTAAAAAAAATGTTATTTTGATATTTTTTCAATCGTTGAGTTTTCTTTCACTGAAAAGGCAGAGAGAGAGAGTTTGAAAAATCGAATCATTGAAATGTATTTGAATCTGCATTTTAAAATATTCCACTTTTCAAACACAAAATCAACTCAAACATAGATCCAAACAAAATCTATAAGAACCATCACCTTTAATTTGACATCCAAACATGGAAATCGCCATCCGTCAGCACAACAGAAATTGTGGGAGAAAGGAGGAGAGGTTTTTAGGTTTTGATTGCAGTTTTTTTTTTTTTATTTGGTAGGGGTTGTCTCTGGGCATGGATTAGGCTGGCTGGGCTTTTTAGTTGGGGGTCTACGAGTGCAGGTCTGTTTATTTCATTTTTTTCAAATTTGGGGGGGGGGGGACTATAACCCAGCCCAGTCTACTTTTACATCTGCCCCCTGATTGTAAAAATCATTAAAACCAATAAATTTTAAACTTCAAAAGAAATTTGTAATTTGGACAGCAAAGAAAATGTTCCTTACTATAATAAACACTTTTATAAAAACAATATACAAAATTCAGACAGCCATGAATTTTTAAAAAAAAAACATCACAAAAAAAGTTAAACAAATGATTAATTGATAACAAAATGATTTCATAATTTGAAATTTTTTCCATCTATTTGAGATGATTACTGGCCATCAAAGAAATCAACATTGGACACACTGCTTGGGAATAGGGAATAAGGCACGAGAGATAAGAATAGGAAAAAAGAAACCATTTGTTTAGATCAAATGAATTATGATAAATGTATGAGGTTGCATTTGGATCCTCACTTTTTGCACAGATTCCGCGGTAGAAAAGCAACATAAATACAAATGCATATCCAAATACGTTCTATTTTTGCATCCCAAACCTTGACATTATGCAATGATTGTATCTTTTTCCCTACTTTATAAAGCTGATGGAAGTATGCTTTTGAAAAGCCGGGTTTTTTTTTTAATGGATTTTTATAATCTGAACGTTTCAACCACCAATCCAAACGCGGCCTTAGTTTAAATTTTGATAGTAATGAATAAAATTATTAATGTCTCTTGTACATAAAAAAAATTTAGAAATAAAAAAATGATAACAAACTTTTGAATGTTACACAACCCAAGCTAATGTAAAATAATTTAATATCAAATGTCACATCAAAAAAAAATTGTAATAAAGACCGGACCAAAGGTTGTTTCTTTATTTTTTAATGGCGATTCCAAATAAAATACTTTTATATAAAAAAAATGTATTCATAAAAAAATTTGGAAGAAAAAAGGATATTTTGCCGTGGTTGAAGCTTTTTCTTTAGCTAAATCAGTTTCCACCAGACAATCAAAAAAAATTTTGTGCAACAAACAAGCAATAAATCCTTGGAATAATGCAAATTGATTGGATAAAAAAATGGATTTAACATCTAGCACCAAATTCAATAATAAAAAATTGTAACTAATGTAATACAAAGAATGTAACCCAAAATATTTGAGCCCCTCAAAATTGTAAGTAAGCTCCTCTTAAATGGATTTAGTTGTCAAATACCCATTTAGATTTTCCTAATAAGTACACTCCCAATAAGTAATCCCACCTAATTTTTAATAAAATCTTTCGTTAAGATTTTTTTAATAAGCATACCTCTCATCTTATTTAAATTTATTTATTTATATATTTATTTATAAAAGAGGCGAATTATATTTGGGCATCAATGTGACATCAATATATGCTCCAATTGAAATTGAATAGATATATATAAATGTGGATTTCAATTTTTTTTGTACATGGTTGATGTAAATTTTTTTATAATTGTTTAGTTCAATTTTCACCATAAAATAAAAAAAAATATGTTTGAATTTGATTGGCTAAATATTAATAAAAAATATCCATTTTTGTATGTGGATGATTTTTTCTTTTTTGTGTTGAATATTATCTCCATGAATTCTATTTAACAATTTTTAAGGATTTAATTTTAAAAAAAATTGAATATCATATATTTCACAATATAATGAATCACATACTCTATATAAATATATGTTCAATGTGAAACATTGGTATGAATGCCTTGCTGAAAGAAAACAAAACATTAGTATGCAGGGGATGTAATACATATATTACAATTATATTACAATTATAAGGATTTAAATCTAACACATATTTCAAATGAGGGGCTTACTTATTGTTTAAATATGGAGCTAATATATGAGGGGCTTATAAATTAAGTTATGAAATGTGAGAGGCTTATTAATAAGACGGGCTTAGTTACAATTTTGAGGGGCTCAAATAGAGCCACCCAATACAAATTATGTTTCAGATGGTGTGGAGGTAAAAATCTGCACCAGGATACGTGTCATGATAAGGCAGAACAGTGGGCCGACCGACAGAAAGCTCATCATGCCCAGTCCACGAAAGATGATCTTACAATGACGTCACCCGGCGAGTCGACACGACTAGACTAGAGGATCTAGACATCTAGTCGTACGGTCGATCAGCCCACAAATCAGAAGGGATCATCACGGGTAGTCCAAGGCACGACCAGACGACATGTCCGGTCGTTCGACCTTGCTATTCGGGTATGAGTGATCTAAGGCACGGCTAGGCGACAGGTCTAGTCGGGCGACCTTATCACTCAGGTACAAAGTAAGGCACGACTAGACGATAGATCTAGTCAGATGACCTTATAGCTTCAGTGCGAGTAATATAAGGCATGACTAGACGAAAGATCTGGTCGGGCGACCTTGTTATTCATCGACGTTACGCATGTCAAGAGACCCCGAACAGGTCCAGAAACGGTCAAAGGACCATGAACGTACGTAACTGCCATGACAACGTTTAAGGCCCATTACTCACGAAACATGGGTAATAAGGGCGACATGGTGATTAAATACACGGAACGTTTCCCTAAAAAATAACCCACTACCAGTTAGTGGGAAAACGGTTACAGAGTAATCAACTGAACTATATGAGATTTGATCCCCCAGTGGGTACGTATGCAACCTATAAAAGAGGTCGCGCAACAACACTGTTGAAAAAAAATTAGAGATTCTTCATTGAAGGCAATCAAGAAGTTGAAAGTTGAGAAGTGACAACACAGTCATTTGCAACAGCCAGACACAGTCTCTCCCCTTCCACCACAAAATCTTGTTTCCATATAATCCTACCATTAAAAATCCATTAACAAAATCCTCTTTGAAGTTCCTAATCCCGCAAAATATAAATTTAACTGTGAGGGGAAAATATCCTCCTCAGATGCAGAAGAAAGAGAAATTGTAAATGGACAGATAGACAGATCATATTTTTTTGTCTTATAAAATAAAAAAGAGAAGACTATTAATTGTAAAAAATCATAGGATTTAATCCTCCAAATTTTTTTAAAAAAATTACGCCAGTAACAATTATAACCACCTCCTTAATTACGAGGAGTAATTTTATTACTATATAAAAGTCTCTTAAACCAAAAATATGCCGTTCGACCTTTTTACCCCTATCAATTCATTCAATCCCATTACAGTCCATTCACACCACTTTAATGACAATCATTTTTTCATTTAACCCCTACATTTCGATTCAATTCCAAGAAAACCCATTTACATCATTTTAATCTCATTTATAATATTTTATAATACAATATATTTCATTATGTAACATATTTATTAACTTATAATTAAAATTGGTTATCATAATATTATTAGGATACTCTTACATTTCTACTCAATTCCATGAAATCCATTTACAACATTTTAGTTTCATTCATAATTTATTATAATACATACATTTTATCATGTAACATATTGATTAACTTATAGTTAGATTTGATTATCATAATATTATTAGGATAAGACGTGATATATTATACATTAAAAATATAATTCACAAAAAAAAATATTTTCATTTCATATGCAAAAACATGATATATTAAAAAATGTATCAAATATTAATGTAATTCATATCTATTAGCATTTATTTAATTCACACATATTTGATTAGCATTTACTCTATACTCTTGAATTTCTCTACTCTATTAATGCCTCAAATAATCAATAGTTCATAAGCTCTATCCAACAAAAAAATATATAATTCACAGTAATTAAAAATGCAATCCAATAAAAAAAAATAAATGTACAAAATACTGGTACAAAAAAATTGCTATAAAAATGGATAAATTCAGATTTGAGCTTTGTGTGAACTCAACAATAGATTTATCCAATGAAAATCTATTCATATCAGTGTAATCTCATCCATAATTTATACATATTTTCATCATATCACGTATGACATATTAAAAGTTTAAGCTTCATATTTCATTATACTTATACGATGACTACTATAGATATATCATAAAATAATATTAATAATTTACATCATTTATGATAAAATTACATTCATATTCTGATTTATCCGTGAAAAAATTTCTTTACATCAATTATGATTAAATTACATTAATATACCGACTAAAATTATATTAATATGTTTATTATTTTATAATCATATTTGAGTATCATAATATTACTAGGATATTAGGATCCTTATAAAATGAAAATATATTCAAAATATAATTAAAAAAAAATTCCTATTTCATATGCAAAGACATGATACATTAAAAAAGATATCAAATATTAATATAATATCTTTATTATAGATTTCCAAATTATATTATGAAAATTCATCCACTCTCCATTCAGTCTCCTCATCATTCATCCCCTCTCCATTCAATCTCATCATCTTCTTCTAGAGACAATGGCTTATGCTCTTCCACAGACCCTCAAATTTATTTATGCAAATTGAATACCCATTTATTGTCATCCCCATTCATTTGGATAAATGGATCTATCATCGATCTCTTTTTTCTTCTCTCTCTCAAAATTTTTTTAACCTTAGGAAGGTGAGTTAATCTTTTATAGATATGATGCTTATTTTGGAGTTTTTTGTTGCAAATAAACTAAATATGTTATTTTTTCATTGGTTCCTCTTTTTAAAAAAATTGGCATGTATCTACTGTTAAAAGAAAAAAATTCTCAAATAAGATATTTGTTTTGCCTTTAACAGACTGATCTTCGATTCTCTATTCTAATTGGAAGTAGCGCAATAGTGAATCTGATTTTTATTTATATATTTTTTGTAATATAATTTCATTATGATATTTTCATCATCATAATAGAGTACCATTCTTTTTCTATCTAATCATGAGAATATTATGATGTTCAAATTTAATTGACTGTTTAACCAATTTTATAAAAAAAAATTTACTATCTGAATTTGTTTTTTCAATTTTGCTCTACATGATACAGGATGTGTAGCTGTCTTCAAATTATTAAATCTGGTGATATTAAAATATTTTATTTTAAATTTATTATCCATATCAATTGTTGGTTTTTGCATTCACTATGTTTGAGTTTTAATGATACGGTTTATAATATTATAACTCACCGTTGACCAGAGAACACACGTTTATAGTCTTGGTAATTCAAATTGTTGACCTGATTATTTTAAAAAAAAATTACCAGTGGCCTATAAGTGTAACATTTTTCATTAACTAAAAACAACATTGATTATTCTACGTACTTCCAAATTACGTTATTGAAAATGTTTTGCCAATAACATTATAGGTTATAGATATGTTAATTTATTAGAATAGAAAATACTACATGACTATCAATTTTCTGAACTGTTTCCAAATAGATGAAACGGTAACATTACCATATCTAATGAAATATGTCAAGTGAAATTTTATTACTCATTTCAATTGGTGGTTATCATAATATTATTATGATACTCTTACATTTCTACTCAATTCCATAAAAATTCATTTACAATATTTTAATTTCATTCATAGCTTATTATTATACATACATTTTATCATGTAACATATTGATTAACTTATAATTAGATTTGATTATCATAATATTATTAGGATAAGACATGATATATTATACATTAAAAATATAATTCCCAAAAAAAAATTTATTCCCATTTCATATGCGAAAACATGTTACATTAAAAAATGTATCAAATATTAATGTAATTCATATCTATTAGCATTTATTTAATTCACACATATTTGATTAGCATTTACTATATTCACTTGGATTTCTCTACTCTATTAACTCCCCAAATAATCAATGGTCCATAAGATTTACCCAACAAAAAAAAATATAATTCACAGTAATTAAAAATGCAATCCAATAAAAAAAACATATGTATAAAATACTGGTACAAAAAAAATATAATGCTATAAAAATGGACAAATTCTGATTCAAGCTTTGTGTGAACTCAACAATAGATTTAATCCAACGAAAATCCATTCATATTATTGTAATCCCATCCAAAATTTATTCATATTTTCATCCTATCATGCATGACATATTAAAATTTTAAGCTTCACATTTCATCATCCTTATATGATGAATATTATAGATATATCATAAAATAATATTAATAATTTACATCATTTATGATAAAATTACATTCATATACCGACTTATCCATGAAAAATTTCTTTACATCAATTATGATCAAATGAAAATGTTACATCAATTATGAAAATGTTATTGTAATTAAATTTTTTTACATTAATATTAATCAAAACATATATTACATTTTATCTATGTGTATCTGCACATACAGAAGGAGTAATTATATAAAAGATCGAAAGTGTAAAATAAGCATTAATAGAGGCCTTTTATTGAGGGTAGTATTGTCATTATCAAAAATAAAATAAAATCACATTTCGAGCCAATCGAAGTCTCGGCATTCGAGAACGGATAAACTCTTACCAAACGCATCGGTTGTGACGACCTACTGAAAATTATACTTTCTCCATCCGTATAAGTCTACCTTAAATACAAATATGTTCGTTTTCACTGATCCTAAGGTCCTAACCATCCGATTCGATGGACCATGGTCCCCAACATAGACAGTCTCGGCATTTCAAATCCCGATGAGGGATATATTTGTCTTTCCATCAAAACTCGTCACTTCTTTTGATATTGTTTGGTTCTCAGCTTCTAATCCGACGACCATTTGCCGTACGTTCGTCTCGGAATTCACGTCCTATTCGTTTATATATAATGAAAACCATAGAAAACATCAATCATGTGAAATTTATTTATGTTTTTATTTTTATTTTTTTTACACAAGGCCCGGACTAGATATCATTGGATAGACCTGGATCAGAACCCAGATGAGACCAGTAGGCAAAGCCCAAAAATACAGCCTATTGGTTGTCTCTCACTTTTTTTTCTTTGGATAATGTTACATCTAGTCTAATTTCTAGCCTCAATTTTAGTCTAAATGTATTTTGATTTTTTTTTAAATAATGTATCTTATCTAATGAAGTACATGTTTTTATAAAAAATGAAACATATATTCCAATGAATTGCATTGATGCATTTATAGAAAATGTAAAAAAATCTTTCAAAACATATGTTTTGTTAACATAATAAGGACATGCGTCGATAGAAATCTATCGACGCGTATAGAACTGAAATTGAGACTGGAAATAGATCTAGGTGTAACAGTGCCCTTTTTCCTTTCCTGTCTCTGACTGGAATTGAACCAACTCCCCCATGTGAATGGCGGGTGTCCACACCACTACGCGCCAAGCGTAGGTCAGACATCAATCCTCTTATTATGTTCTTCATATACTTTTATGAGAATTATGGATGACACTTCAGAAATTATGGTGTAATCGATCATTTTGGTTTTAGAAAAATAAAAATAAAATTTCTATAATGGTTTTAGAAAAATAAAAAAATGAAATTTATGATATAGAAAGAGAAAATTTTATATATATAATTTAGTTATGCTAGATTTCATAAAAGGTAAAATTTGATCTGGAATATTCATGAATAAACACTCGTAAATACTGTTTCACCTGAATATGAATGAGGATGAACATTAAATGGACCCTAATCTATCAATGCAAAACTCAGAAACCTTGATTTAGCAATACCCATGAATCAATCACAACATTCTTATTCGCATTTGATAGCTATACTTTAAGCCCCCGTTTGGATGCCGGATAAATCCTGGATAACTCCGGATAAAATTTGAATGTCATTTGAAAAGCTCGGATAAATTTAGATAAAGTGTATCAGAATAAACTGATATAAATTGGTTTATGGATTCCAAACCCCTAGAATAAAATTTATCCTAGGTTATTCCACTCAAAGAATAAGTAGGCTCATTGTCAAATCAACTGTCATCACCTCTTATAAATCACCTGTTAAATCAACTATCATTATTTTTTTACCTTTTTTAAATATTTATCCATATTTTATTCACGTTTTACCCAAACAATAAAACATTTATTCTTATGATTCCCAACGAGAATAATTCAAAACACAACCAAACACAAAATCTTTTTTTTTTTTATACTCACTTATGCTCGGATAAATAAATACCCAAGAATAAATCCTATTCTATATCCAAACGGGGGCTAATAGATAACAATTCATGCTGAATAGGTAAATTTTTGTTTGGTTGCATTTTTAGTTATTTTCTTTGGGAAACGTAAAATAACACATTTACTTTATGAAAAATGTTTGACTCAATCACATTCACCAACCAATGCACAGATCTCACGTATTTTCATTTTTTTTTAAATTAGTAAACATCATCTAATGAGGTATACACTTTAATAAAAAATGCATATCGTTCTATTTCGAGTTGAATGATCAAATTTTTATTAAGTATAAGAAAATATTTAATAAGATATATATAGCATCTAACGAAGTATATGCTTCACTGGATTTCTAATGTAACATGTAAGACTGTGTTTTAGATTGAGAAAAAAATAAGTGTAACAACACTCTTATTTTAATTTTTTAGTTTTATTAGCTAGCTTTACCTGGTACTCATATAAGCTATTTGTAGCCAGTCCATATATTGAAGTGTCGGAAAATCAAACCAAATCAAATTAGAACCCTAAACTTGTCCCGCCCGGTTTACCGCTTACCTGGTTTCGGGCTTCGATGGCCGTAGAAAAAATGGAAAAAAGCCCATTGGGCTTGTCAATGGGCTCTAAAGCCCATGTTTAGTGGATGAGTCCATGTTGACTCAACGGTTTATACTAGTACAATGTGATGGGATGTTGTAGCCCCTCAGGGGCATTATAATTTTTTTTAAAAATTAGCACCCTAAACTTATTGGCCTAGTTTGATAAATGGATAAATATTTGGGATAAGTTAACTTAATTTATAATGATAAAAAATTTATTTTTTTTACCTATATTTACATTTGGTAATTCATTTTGTTATCTCCATTTTTTTGTGTTCTTATCCTTAACTTTACATCTGGATCACGTGATGTAAAATGAGGGATAACTTAAATTTTTTTTTTAAAATATCAAGTCTACCATTTCTATTAAAGAGACATTAATAATTTAAGATTGTTGGTTTTGATTTGATGAAGTTTTTTTATTTTTTTTAATGGCGGTTATAAATGTTGTCTATGTTTTACAAAATAAGATTAAAAATGGGGATAAAATCTATTTCATCTTTTACTTATAATAAAATATCTCAATTTTTTTTTTCAAAATAAGAACAATTGTCCATGTTTTATCTTTTTTTTCTTATACCCAGGCCCGACACTGGGTGTAGGCCCAATAGGCAGCCTAGGGCCCCACCCAGGGAAGGACCCCAGAAAATGCTACTTCTTTGATTTTGTTAGATGGGCATCCCTGGCCCACTACAAAGTACAGTTATTTTAACCCATTCAATGTCTCATCTTAAATGGTAAGAAAGCAATCGATCCAACAATTTCAACCATCCAAAAAGAAACAAATCCAAGGCTCAAATGGAAAGAATAAATACAATCAATCACAACCATTAAATGGTCATAAAAAATTATACATAAATAAAATTTTAAAATCTCATTTAAAATGTAAATATCACCCTCTCTAGCTTGACATTTTTTTTATCCTATCCATTAGGGTTTCTCTCTCTCTCTCTCTCTCTCTCTCTCAAATTTCAACAATTTCAAAGTCAAAAGAAGCAAAATTTAAAGATTTTATAATAAATTGATCTCTATTATAAAGTACTTAGTCCCCTTTTAAATCTTAGTTTTGTTTAATTTATTTCCTTGGATATATGTATTTTTATAATTATATTCACATATTCTTACTAAATCATATATGAAATTATAAAGTTAACATGAAAATCTCATTTTTTTAAATGATAAATTAAAATTTTCTAATTAGAAGAAAATAAATCATCCATTCATGTTCTTTTAAAAAAGAGGGGATGAACAAAATAAATATAATCCTTGAGGTGCAATCTATTTTTTATTTTTATTTTTTTAAAAACTTCAAATGAAAACTGACAATTTATTGGGTCATATTTAAACAAGATGGATTTTTTTTTGTTGGTGATAGGGCCTCATTTTAAAAAATCGCCTAGAGCCCCACCCAAACTTTTAAATTTCAGAGTCAGCCATATGGGATAACATGTGATTTAACCTAATTATTTCTTTATTTCAACCCTTTATTCCAATGATAAACCACGCCATAATAAAATCACTTAATTCTCTGTGCATGTTCTTATGCTTAAAGGATACATCTAATCAATCATGGTGCCACCATCAAAATTGCATTCTCTCTGAGGATCATGGAATATGCAATTATGGAATATGCTATATTACATTATGGAATATTCAATCATGGTGTCACCATCTATCCAAGTATGGAATATTCCATAATCCACGTGATCGCAACCAGAATTTTATTTTTTTGTGACCCGTGTAACATTGATCTCAAATAAAGGAAGTAACAAACTATTCTACTGGCATGTTTAGAGAACAAGGGAAGAAATAATTAGAGATAATGTGGAATAAGAGGTTCAAAGTTGTTTGGATGCCTAAAATCAGTGTTCAAAAATGCGGCCTGTGTAGTCGCATATGCGGGAGTATATGCGGTTCGATAAACCTATCGAACCGTGTAGGCTAATATGAGGGACTATGCGGACAAGGCCCGCATATACAGGGATATGCGGTATATGCGCCCGCTTAAGCGGGCGCATGGGTTTAGAAAAAAATGGAAATTTTACATTTATACCCCTCTTTAAAAGTTAATTACATTTATACCCTTTAATAAATTACATTTATACCTCTGTGTCCGTCTGAAATTGCATCTATGCCCCTGTGTGACTGTGTCTAAAATTTTAATGGGTTAATATGATTACATTTTTTCAAATTTACCTTGTTATTTCTTGTTTATAGATCAACACTATATAATTATTTTTTATTAATAAAAAATTACATAACCGCATATACTCCCGCATGCCGCATATACTCTGTACGGTACCCTACCCGCACGCAAGCCACATACCGTATTTCACAACACTGCCTAGAATAAATGAAAATCTATATGCCATAATAAATTGATATAAAGTAGTATATAGATTCCAGTCAAATCCTATCATTAAGTTATTCCAGATTATATAACCCAAAAGAATATGTGAGTCCACTGTCAAATCAATTGTTACCATCTTTTATATATTAACTATAAAATCAACTATAATTATTTTTTCATATTTTATAAATCATTATCAACACCTTATTCGTATTTTACCTAAATAATAATAATTTTATTATTATGTTTTTTCAACTACAGTAATTCAAAACACAATCAAACACAAAATCTTATCTTTATTTATATTAAAATAATAATAAACATCATAATAATTTAATTCTCTATCCAAACTGGGCAATGTAACAATAAAGCAAAAAAAAAATATTCCAATGGATTATCATTATATCATTGATCCTTGAAAATAAACAGTGTAAGTTTTCACTTATTCCGATTTGCAAAATGTTATATAGCATGGGCATGTTTAAATTCACCATTCAACACACAACTTTTAGATTAGTAAATCATTGAAATGTAGAACTGTAGAAGACAAAAAAAAATCATTGAAACACCGTGCACCCCTTGTATTTCAAACATAATCCACCTAACTAAAAATGTAAACAAAGACAGTCTATGGAAACTCACCCACCCTCACCAATGTTCTATCCAATTAAAGCAATATATAACAAGCAATTGTAGAATCAGAAGACATGACAAAACACCACCACCAGAAAAAAAAAAAAAAAAAAACCAATCCGTTCGGATAGAGAATTAAATTATTTTGAATTTTATGACTATTCTAATATAAATAAAAAGATTTTTTTTTGTTTGATTATGTTTTGAATTATGCTCGTTAGAAAACGTAATGATAAATTTTTTTTTGTTTGGATGAAATGTAAATAAGGTGTGAATAAGTATTTATAAATTGTGAAAAAATGATGACAGTTGATTTATAAGAGGTGACGACAATTGATTTGATAGTGAACTCATATATTTTTGTGGATTGAATAACATGTAATAACTTAATTCCAGTAGTTGACTAAAATTCATATACCACTTTATACCAGTTAATTCTGACATACAGATTCTCATTTATTTTAGTCTTTCAACACCAATTTAGATAATAATCTGATTAATTCCCATTTATTTCAGACTTATTCCCGAACCAAATAATGGATGGATAGATCTTCACAGATCAATTGCCAATTGCCGTGACATTAAATATACCTATATGTTATGTAATCACAACAGTAAATTCACCACAGATTCAATTAAAACAAAACATAAAAATGGTTTAAATAAATATAACATCACGTGTCAAGAGTAGGAAGACTATCAGAATTGATGATATCCAACACTGATCGGATCCCAACTAGTTTTAATAATAGATGAATTTGCTCTGCTGGGTCCTTCCCCTCTATGGGGCTTCACCTTCAAACACGTTGGAAGTTGGAACATCTATTTTGTTTCATGAAGATTGTTTGTGTTGGGGATTTTTTGGTACTATGGACCAAAAATAAAATAGAACAACAAATTCTTTTTTTTTTCTTTTTTTTTTGTACATTTCACGTGTTTGTAAAATGGATTCGAACCCCATTCTGGGTTGAAAAACACGTGTTAAAAAAAATTGTATTTGAAATCTTTAAATTATGTGTTCATTTTTTAATATCCCTGTACAAATTTTTGTTTTAAAAAAGACACACCAAGTCAAACATTTGTAGTATAAGAAAATAAGAGCTTGAATAGCCGAGGAGAACCTTAGTTTTAAATCAATCACAATAATGATGATGGTTTGATGTTTGAGTATTGATTTTTTATTGTTAGATTTGCTTATTTGATGGTTTGATGTTGCCTGATTCTTGTCATTCTAATTTGTTTCTATTCTTTTTTAGTGTATAATAAAAAAATCCATCCATTGTTATCAAAATAATATTTTTAAAAACTGAGTTTGAAATGTTTTCTCAGCTTCTGTTTTAGAATATGGTTTGCGTGATTCTTCATGGTTCTTTCTTTGCCAATCAAATAACTGAAGTTGAATTTATTGATAATAAAATCTTCTCAACAAATTCCAGGTTTATCTCCAATGGGACCAAGACTTATCAGAAGATATGGTGAAATTAACATTTATCTTATATTCTTTTAATTGCGTGGAAGCACAGCAGGTCTTCGAAGCTGTGGAAAATTGTGGTATATAGAGGTAGGACCACTATATAAGAGTATTGGATGCACTTCATTGTAGTTGGAAATGATGCCCCAACAACTAATCTTACTTGTTTAGCTTTAAACCTCAAATTATGGTGGGGCTGTTATTAGCTGGCTTGACAAGATAAAAGATATTCATTTCAACTAAATACAACACTAGTGCTTTGTATATAGTTTGTTTGGCCCTTTTAACTGTCTAATAATGAAACTTTGATTTTGTCTTTTATCTTCTCTGGATTTTCTGTTCACATTTTTATTTTCCTGTTAAGACTATGTGACAGTGATGTATATATTTTGTTAAATAGAACAAGTTAATTTTTTATTATTTTCATGTTTTGTGTAAGTGGATACATATGATTTATTTAACTATATATTTAAGTTTTTTTTGTGAGATACATGTTTGTGTTATTAAAAATGTTAGTACTACATGTTTTATGTGCATTTCTACATATGTTTTGATTTTAAAAAGTATATATATATTTCATATAACAAAACATATTCTTTCATAAAAATGATTTCTATGTTCAAATGAATTGTATAAAACTATATATAGAAAAAATAAAAATAAAACTTATATGCTTTGTTTAATGATATTTTAATTTCTTATGTGAAATATACAAAGATGGCACCCAGAGTTACCTAACATTATCCCATTTGTAATTTGTTAGCCCATTGGTATCACAAAACTAAAATGCATGTCGTCTATTTTTTCAACACAAAATAAACAATACTATGATTACAGTAGAGATCAAGTCAACTAGACAACTACACATCATGTGCATTTTTTTTGTGTTACTATTTTATCTATTATTTTCTATTTCTGTTTTTTTTTTATAAAAAAATCCCATATATAACTCTAATAAACATTAAACCCATCAAAATCAGCTAGTACGGAGTGCCACATGTTAGTGACAATTTTGCTTTTATGAATCAGTGACAATTACATTAAAATGTTTATATTGAACATTAATTATAAATTTAAAATAAATGGGCTCCACTAATTATTATGCCGACAAATATGAGATATTTTTTAAAACTTGTAAAAATAATTGATTATTTGAGAGCTAGGTACTGTTTCGAAAAAACAGTTTTTCATTTATAAAATAACTTTTCAAAATATTTTTTAAAAAACATATTTTATTAGATATTTGAAACATTATTTTCTCATAATTAAAACTTGCTATTCACTCTTTTTTAATAATTTCAGACTGGTATTTAAAAACGAATTTGACTTAAGAATTATAGCTAAAAAAACAGAATCACCAAATTACATATATTGAAACAACTTTCTACGTTAATTTTCACCACACAACGAAGAATTTATCATTAAAAATAGATTATTTTTACTTTCCAAAGCTTTGAAAAAATTTGGCCGTTACAATTTTATTATATTTTTTTTACATATAATATTGTATCTCAATATATACTAGTGGTGGACCCATGAATTTCTGGAGGGGGCATAATTTTTTTATTTAAAATACAATTAACTCTATAAATATGCATTGTTTATTAATAACATAAAATCAAACCCAATAATTAATCTATTATTCTTCAATAAAAAATAATACAAATAAAAAAGAAGAAAGATAAAAAGAATATACGCAAGAGAAGATGTCCAAATGCAAAAATAAAATTTGGGAACAGTTGATATTTTGCGAGAGAAGATTTAGTATTTTTATTTTGAAAGAGAAAATTTGATTTTTTTATCACCTCTTTTAATAAATTTCAATGATTGAGATTTTTTTTCTTTTAAATATTTATCCAGAGAAAAAAATCATGAAAGATTTTTTTTATGATTTTTTAAAAAAATATTAATAGCTTATATTTTTTTTCAACTTTTATTTAATTGAGAAAGGAGAAAATCATGAAAGATTTTGTTTCTTTTTATCAGATTTTTTAATTATAATTTAACGATTGAGATCTAAATTTTAATGGTTAAGTTTTTTTTTTAACATGTTTTCTAGTAATGGAATATCGTGAAATATTTATCTCCATTTCTCATTTATTTGATTAAATTTTAATAACTGAGATTTTTTTTCAACTCTTTTTTTTTTTATAGTGGAGTTGTCATTATTGAGGGGGGCTTGTTGAAAAAATATAGAAAGTTTGTTTTATAATTAATGGTTTAAATGTTATTAATATTATTTTTTGATTTCAAAGGTTGAGATTTAATTTTTGTTTTAAATTGGTTTCTCCTTAAGGGAACGTAACCCTGATATATACCTCATTTTATATGATTATTATATGTATTTTAATAGAATAATGTATAATTTTAAAAAAAATAAAAAAGGGTGTAGACCATAAATGAGACTGCAATTGCACAGTGAGCTGAACATATCATTTTTCAAACGAAAAATATCTAATTTTTTCAGAAAAATAAAAAGTAAGAGTTTCATAAAAATTGAATTAATAAAATTTCAGCCTACGAAAATTAAAATTTAAACGCGCTATTAAATAAACAAATAGTGAGGTGCGTGGACTGACTTTCTCTCCGAAAAAATAAAAAATAAAAAATAAATAAAAATTAAAAACAGAAGGTGAGTGTGAAAACGTAATAAATAACGTATAGAAATATAGAATCGAATGAAAAAGAATTTCCATTAAAAACCCCTCTTTTGTCTCTCTTTCTCTTCACAATTTTTACTTCCCCGAAAGAAAAAAAAATCCCAAACAATAAATTTCTCCCCAAATCGAAGACCCTCGCCAAAGCATTCTCTGATGCGTTTCTTCGCTCCCCTTTGAAAGATCGCCTCATTTGGTTCTTCGACTCCGGATTCGTGTTTGGAAGGTACTCTGATCTCCCCGTGTTTGCGATCTTCTCTTATTTCCTCCTTTTTTTTGATCCAATTCAGTTCAGAAAACGTGAATCTAGGGTTTTTCGGTTAGATCCGACGGTCTGTGGTGGAGGATCTGTGTGGCTTTGAACGAATCATGTGTTTTTTTTTATTCATTTTCGGTGCGCATTATCTGTGTTTGGAATTTTATTCGAGAATGGAAGGGAAATTTGTAGAATCAATTCTCTGTTATTCGAATGGCATCAAGGTTTGAAAGAGTTGAGAGTGAAAGCTTTACAAAATGAAGATTTAGACGCAGAGTTAATTTTTGCGAGGATTCTTTCTTTTTTGCTGGGAGCTAATGATTCTTAAGAATTTCTCTTTGTAGATTTATTGTTTCTCGTCTTTTATTGAGGAGAGCTACTAAAGAAAGAGAGGGATTGCATTTGATGAAAGGAAAGCTGTGGTTGTTTTAGTTCCGTAAAGTTAATTATTGGGTTTCTCTGTTGAAACCAGTACGATTAAAAATTAAGCGGCCACTCTCAGGGAGTGACTTGCCCGAGGGCGGCGAGCACGCCCCTTTCTCCACATCCCGTAGAGTTAACTCCTCGCATGCAATCATGATGATGGTCGATGACGTCGAGAATGGAAGTATGGGGCCTTTTGTCGACAGGCCAAGGACTTTTCCTGCAATGCGCAGCAAAACATATACTCCATTGGTAAGTTTTCGATTCCATAAAGGCTTTACTATTGGACATCAGTACATGTATGTATCTTAAGTGCGGTTTGAAGCTGCCCCTCATTTAATGCTCCCTGACGTGATTCCCTCACATATGTCTTTTACACATAAATTTAAGCTATATCACTTTAACTTGGAAATGGATATATTATACATTTGGTGTTTTGAAGTGCCTATTGATGATAATATTGATAATTTGCAATGTTTTCTTTTTCCTGAGAGGAGGAAGGTGGGGAGTACAATCACATTAAAATGAGTAATAAAAATGTTTCATGGTTAAAAAGAGGGGGATATGAAGCTCAACCTGGTGGTAAGCATAACACCCCCCCCCCCCCCCCTATTTGGGTGCCAGTGAATAAAGTATAACCAAGCCAAAACCTGATTTTGCCTGAAATCCAATGTGCTACTCTATTACCCAGAATCCTGTGAAATTATGCTTTTCCTCTCCTTCCAACTTCCCAACATATGACAAGTTGGATGAGCTGCAGTGCGTCCTCCTTCTCAACTGAGAATGACCCTGCTTCCAAAGAACATGACATTCCATCTAAAAACACAAATGATTTTCCTGATTCCCATAGATCATGATTATTAAATCATTAGGTGTCGTCAACTTACTCTGCAGCGTACTGCTAGAAAGCCAACCTCTTCTTACATACTCTTAACTATCTTGAATCTTGCATTCTTGTTCTTGCTACTTGCTCATAGATCATAAATTTTCCTGGTTAGGCATTTTTTTTATTGACAGATTAAAATAAAATCACCTTTTCTGTTATTTTTTTCCCATTGCAACACTCTTATCTGTCTATCAGTTTTTTCTTAATCTTTACCACTCTTTCCTTTGTTTAGGTGTTTCGGATGTTGATGGGAATAAATGTGCGTGTTTTGATTATTCTTTTGTTTTTGGGACTTGGAGCTGTCTTCTACATTGGATCACGTACATCTCCGATCATTGTGTTTGTATTTACAATCTGTATCATCAGCTTCTGTTTCTCTATTTATCTTACAAAGTGGGTGCTTGATAAGGACGAGGGACCACTGGAAATGACTCAGGTATTTTTCTTGCACCAGATTTAAATGTATTTTTACAGTGGAAGAAGGGAAAACTGTCGTGTACTTTTGTATTAGTTGACTGCTACTGTGTTGTGATTTCGTTGTAGTTTGTGAATTTGTTTACCTTGCTGCCCATCTTGTGGTTCATTTTTAAAATGCAAAGATGTTTGTAATGGCTATTTTCCGGTGAAATCCCATGTGGCATATGCTAGTGGTTACATGCATCATGATATATCATATATGAAATTTTGGTCATTTTTCCTAGGACTGGCAGTGCTATTTTCAGTCACATGACTTGGCGTTGTCTTTTTAACAAATAGATTCACAGTTAAAAAGGATGACTGGAAGTCACAACAATTTGTTTTGATTATGTAAATCATTCTACAACTGTACCTTTTGGGCATCATTGATAAAATTGATTGTCTTATAGTAAATAATATCTTGCAATGGAATAAATATATTTATTGTCATCTAGTTTGATTATTCTTCATTTTCTAGATATCAGATGCAATCCGGGATGGGGCAGAAGGGTTTTTTAGGACCCAGTACGGGACAATCTCCAAGATGGCAATGTTACTAGCATTTGTGATTTTAAGCATATATATGTTTCGCAGTACAACTCCTCAACAGGAATCAACCGGTCTGGGAAGGTACTCTATGAAGCCCTATCTGTCTGTCTATCAACTGCAGATCAGACTCTTATGTCTAATTTTCTCGTCGATTCTGATGATCATTTATGTTTCAGGACAACAAATGCATTTATTACTGTTGCTGCGTTTCTTCTTGGAGCACTGTGTTCAGGTGCCGCTGGTTATGTCGGCATGTGGGTCTCAGTGCGGGCAAATGTCCGTGTCGCCAGTGCTGCTAGGAGGTCAGCAAGAGAAGCGTTGCAGGTTTGCCTAAATCTTCATCTGTTTATAACAATAAGAAGGTTAAACAAAGCCGCCTCGTAACTGCAGACATTGATTTACAGATTGCTGTTCGTGCTGGTGGTTTCTCGGCAATCATTGTTGTTGGAATGGCTGTTCTAGGAGTGGCGATTCTCTATGCTACATTTTATGTCTTTTTGGGGGTAGATTTACCTGGTTCTTTAAAGGTTACTGATTGTAAGTACATATTATTCATTCCCTTGTCCATATTTAAATTGCTAGACTTCTGAAATGTTAGTAATTCAGTGTCTTAGTAAAATAAATTCCGATCAAGATGCTAAAGACCTAGAAGTACTAAAGGAACTTCTTGTCGGGAGAGAAGTAGCTGTGTCATTTTTGCCTGAAAAAGGGGAAACCTACTAGAAGATGGACGAGGGGCGAAGTCAGCAAAATGGAAGAAATGAGTTCATCCACTCAAAAAATTGAATAAAATGTTTAACTTGTTCTGGAAATGTCTATTAGTTTTACTCTATATAGTGTTAGGTATTTCTCATTTTCTTACATGTGAGACCAATGTTAGCATCTTTGTTATTATTCAAGCTATGTTCTCAATTGTTTTTTTTATTTATTGAATTGTATCTCCAATGTCTATCACCTACAATGCATTATGTCTTCGTTTTTTTGAAGAAAATTAGGGACTCTTATTGACCATAATGCATTACGTCTTCTACATGCTTGATGCCAATACATTTATTTTGCGCATGCTAAGGTGACAAATGTTAGCTTTTTTGTGCATTATCAACCACTTCAAATGTTCCTACCTTGGTTTTCCTTCTGGGTTACTTCTAGCTCTGACATTCTCATTCTTATGTTTTCTTTCCTATTCTCTCCACAACATTATGTCCCTTATTTCAGCCTCACCCAAACTTTTCACTGATTGCTTCGAATTCTGATCCGTAAAATAGGGAAAACTTACAAAATAGATCCTTTATATTGATGAATCCCACGAACTATGGGCACCTTCTACATCCATTTGGAAGCAATGGACATACGCGGTCACCTTAAGAGTTAAGAAAGGGAAAAAGGGTTTGCGACCCTCCAAAATTTTCTTTTCATCTCCTAGTCTTGTTTCATTTTTTTT
The DNA here is from genome assembly GCA_030737845.1 of Acorus calamus. Classification (NCBI taxonomy): domain Eukaryota; kingdom Viridiplantae; phylum Streptophyta; class Magnoliopsida; order Acorales; family Acoraceae; genus Acorus; species Acorus calamus. The sequence goes on from CM060875.1 coordinate 533,503, forward strand.
CTTAAATCTGTTACTATAGAACTTAGAATGATTGAGTTTTTTTCCCCTTAATATGCCAGTGTTGCTTGAATGTCTAGTACTATCTATGATTTCATTTTGTTGTATATGCCAGTTTATAGTTCAAATAAATATTTTGTCAACTTGCTTTGGTCTTCTTCTTTCCAAATGTTGATATGATTTAGCATATCTTAGTTGACATGAGTGTAATATTTCAGTGCCTCTTCTCCTGGTTGGCTATGGTTTTGGTGCCTCGTTTGTGGCCCTGTTTGCTCAGCTGGGGGGCGGAATATATACAAAAGCAGCTGACGTTGGAGCTGATCTTGTTGGAAAAGTGGAGCAGGGAATTCCTGAAGATGATCCTAGAAATCCAGCTGTCATTGCAGATCTGGTATCTGAAATATATACTTATTATTTCTATCATATAGTCATTTTCTTTGGATTTTATGCAATTTAACGTGGGCTCTTTTTAATTTGACTTTTCATCAACTTGTATATAAGTTTATGCCCTCAATGCTTCTGTCACTTTGATTTTTAATCCAGTATACTTGATTGGAAAAGGACTTCGGTTCTGTTGGCATTATATCTAAGTTATTTTTCTTTGTGTTTGTGTTTGGTGTGTGGTTTGATTGAAATACATCATCTAATTTTCGTAATCAAGGTTGGTGATAATGTGGGGGATTGTGCTGCCCGGGGTGCTGATCTTTTTGAAAGCATAGCAGCAGAGATAATAAGTGCTATGATACTTGGGGGAACAATGGCTCAACGCTGTAAAATTGAAGGCAAGTATTCATGACACCTGAAAAATTACAATGAGTATATCTTTTCATGCAGCCTTGCATCATTTTAAAATTGCAATATTTAAGATTTGTGAGACAATATAAATTCTATTCTATTATGCAAAGTAAGTTTCTGGTTGCTCATTTAATGCTTTCTTTTTATGGGCAACCAGGTGCATTTTTTTTATGTTGATGGGGAGTTTTGAAATATATCATTATGTAATTGTTCTATGATGTGTTTTAACCATGCATGTTCAATAAAGGCTCCACATTATGCTTATGGGATGGCAAAATTTGAACTGAAACTTAATTTGTAGTCTCTCCTTTCCATCTGGTAGTAGATCAATATATTGCACTCTTGACTGTGCCAGAATCACATCTCACACCAAATTGAAATTTCATTATACAAGCACACATCATATTTTATTGTGTGCATTGTACAACTTGTCTCAATCTTCACTATCATGTTGTCTATTTACTCATCATCTCTGTTTTATGTTGTATTATCACTCACACTGTTCTTTTCTTTGCAGATCCTTCTGGCTTCATCTTGTTCCCACTTGTGGTCCATTCTTTTGATTTGGTGGTGTCGTCGATCGGGATTCTCTCAATTCAGGGCTCACGCGACTCTGGAGTGAAGGTGCCAGTAGAAGATCCAATGGCAATTCTCCAGAAAGGCTATTCAGTTACAATATTTTTTGCCGTCTTAGCCTTTGGTGCGGTAAGTTTTGTTATCTTTAAGTACTTTGTGCTGATTCATCTAGCTCCATTTAGTCATCACTTTTCTTATCATGTTCTTCGAGTCAATGTAAAATAAACCACTTGTTTTTTCATGCTTCTTTTGATTCATTCATTGTGGCCTTGCCCTGTTTTCTACAATTTGAGTATAAACTGAATTTGCAGTCTACACGCTGGTTGCTTTATACGGAGCAAGCACCAACTGCATGGTTGAACTTCGCCTTGTGTGGCTTGGTAGGGATCATCACAGCCTATCTTTTTGTCTGGATCACCCAGTATTACACAGATTACAAGCATGAACCTGTCCGGACATTGGCCCTTTCAAGTGCTACTGGACACGGAACTAATATAATTGCAGGCGTCAGTTTGGGTTTAGAGTCTACAGCTCTTCCAGTTCTTGTCATAAGTGTATCTATTATCTCAACATACTGGCTGGGACACACTTCAGGGCTTGTTGATAGTTCTGGTGCTCCAACTGGTGGTCTGTTTGGTACTGCCGTCGCAACAATGGGAATGCTCAGTACAGCTGCTTATGTCCTCACAATGGACATGTTTGGCCCAATTGCCGATAATGCAGGGGGCATTGCTGAGATGAGCCAGCAGGTGAACATTTGAAGTTCCTTGGATTGATTTTGTTTTGTTTGTTTGTCTTCCTTCCCCTGTGACTGTTGACATATTGCATTGCACAACAAAATGAACAGATGGTTGCATCACTTTACACGAAGAATCACTATGCAAATTTTCAGTTTTTTGTGATTATTATCCCATTTCTTTCTTGTTTTGAACCTAAAATCATGTCCGTCCATTGTAGCCTGAAAGTGTTCGGGAGATAACCGATCTTCTTGATGCTGTCGGCAACACCACAAAAGCTACCACCAAAGGATTTGCTATTGGATCTGCCGCACTTGCATCCTTCCTTCTTTTCAGTGCCTATATGGATGAAGTAGCTGCATTTTCTGGTAACCCTTTTAAAGAGGTACGTGGACTATTTCTTTACTTCTTCTATCATGACTATCAATACAAACATTTAAATTTTTTTTTTGTGTCGTAAGCATTATTTGAAGGTGCATTTTTCCATTTTGTTATTTTTAACCCGTGTGAATGTACAGGTTGACATCGCAATCCCAGAGGTTTTTGTTGGTGGTCTATTAGGTTCCATGCTCATCTTTGTATTTAGTGCATGGGCCTGTTCAGCAGTTGGTCGAACTGCTCAAGAGGTTGTTAATGAAGTGAGGAGGCAATTTATCGAAAGACCTGGTATAATGGTGAGTATTTACCCATATGAAATTTTTTTTTTTCCAGTCTTCTTGTGTGCATATCTTAATCGATGCACGCATGAACGCACATTACAGGACTACAAAGAAAAACCAGATTATGGCCGCTGTGTTGCCATTGTTGCATCTGCGTCCTTGCGTGAAATGATAAAGCCCGGGGCGTTGGCAATCATATCACCCATAGCTGTTGGTGAGTTCATTTGATTTCTCGGGGGCTCAAATGCATAGCATAACTCGACAGTGAGCCCTGATTTGCTCTTTGTGCAGGGTTTATCTTCAAGCTATTGGGACGCCTCACAGATCATCCTCTCCTCGGAGCGAAAGTTGTTGCGTCCATGCTTATGTTTGCCACTGTTTCTGGCATTCTGATGGCTCTATTTCTGAATACTGCCGGCGGTGCCTGGGATAATGCCAAGAAGTTTATAGAAACTGGTGCTCTTGGAGGGAAAGGTAGCGATTGCCACAAGGCTGCTGTCACAGGCGACACGTAAGTATCATTTCTTGGCCCTTTTTGTTGTGCATGTTGCGCTGTATTACTAGAGCATTTACATGTGATCATATATGTAAGTTTGCATAAATTGACGTGTTATCTCAAAGGCTTAGTTTGACAAGGGGATGAGATTGTAAGAATAAGTTGTCCTAATTTTAGAAGATAAAATCTATCAATCCTTTTTCACATATATTTAAATCGGGATGAAAGGAGTGGAAGTGGATAACTGTTATTCCATCCTCATTTAATGAATCAAAATCGGGACAATTGACTACACTTGTGTAACTTACCCCCTTAGCAAAGTAGGCTAAAAAGATTAAAAGGTTGCACATAATTTCTATTGCTTTTCATCTTTAGTCACTCTAATTCAATCTTCTCTATGTGGCTCACAGGGTTGGGGATCCGTTCAAGGACACGGCAGGGCCATCGATTCACGTTCTCATCAAGATGCTCGCGACCATAACGCTGGTGATGGCTCCTATATTCTTGTGAGATACCAATAGGGTTTCTCACTTCAATATAGAACAACACACCACACCTTTTGCAATTGGGGCATGAGATTTTTCAGCGAACATACGGGAGTATTCCGCAGTGTGGTATCCTAGATTCTTATTTTTAAGAAGAGGAATAACCTTATTAAGGTAGATTGCCCATTAGAGAGACTTTACAATTTGGTCACATGGAGGTCAATAGTTTTTTTTCTTCTCCAACTTAGATGGTACTAAGAGAGTTGTGTTGAAGTTATATCTGAACATGCTATGGATGCATGACAATGTAAATGCTTTTATTCCTGCACCAGACCTTTTGTAAGGACCTTAAAATAGAACAAATGAAAAAAAAAAGTGTGATGGACTTTATTAATGGAATAAACCCTCATCAAAATGAAAGTAGTTAGAATGCATGTTCAAATCATACTTCTGTTCAATGTATCTGTCACTCTCATTCTGAATATATTCATACCAACTCCAACATAAATGCTTGACTAGCTGGTATTAAATATCTGCTCTGTTCATGTGATGCAACTGGAAACCCATCTGCAGTGAATTCATGATGTAAACTTTATTTGAAGGTGTATATTTCAGTAGAGTGCTGTTACAGTCCAGTTTTTCGTATGTAATCTCATACATTGCGATTGCACATAATACAGTATAAGCTCTATCATTCTAATATATTTCAATAAATATTTTAATTTGTATAACAATATCTACAATAGACAAGTATATATATATTTTTTAAAAAGTGCGAGCTGGTTGCATAAACATATCATTTTTCATTATATCGAAATGAAAAAATCCACTGCATGCGCTCTTCGCGATGGCAGACAGGAAACGTGGACCATCTATTCCGTGAGCGTGCGCCCTATCACATGTGGCCTGTGGGTGAGGTTGAATGGGCTTTCGTTGGGTGAATTTTGGGAGGCGGTGCTTTTATATGGAGAATTTATGGAAATCTACAGAAAGATTTATCCGGGATTGGGAGAAATTCATCATGGGCGCAACTTCCATTGATCTTATCCGTTTGGTAGTGTTTATTCGGGGAGGAATAAAACTCTTATCTATTTTTGCCTCTGTATGAGGTAAGTGCATTTCGTTTTCTTTTTTGTTTCTTGTCCTGATTGGATGTTGTAACCTCGTATTATATATGAAATCAGGATATCAATTATCTACCAGTTACATAAAAACAAAATGAAAAAATAATGCATATAAATTGTGTTAGGCTGCAAATAAGGACCAAAATAGCATTAACAAAACATGGAACTCCACCCCAAAAGGGAAGCAATTTTATAAAGAGAAGTGGATTTTCACAAGATCAACCTCAGTTTTTTATGTACACAACAAGCTAGATGTTCAACAAGAACCAGCAAAAAAAATTGCTCCACTTCAGAATCTTAAACTCCCCTGAAATTCTTTTCTTTCAAAACATATAATCAATGAAGCAATTCATCATCATCATCACCACGACCACATGACGGGGGTCGTCGCAAATGTGTTTGGAGGTAGTTCCGGCACCAGACAGTGTTGCTGTTGTTGCTGTTGCCATTGCTGTTGTTGCAAACCTCCGATCACACCATCTTCTTCGATTTCCATCAACGCCGTCTCCGCTTCGGTCTCCATCACCTCCGAAGCAGCCCCATCAACAACCCCCACTTCCTCAGAATCCTGAATCAATGGAGTCTGCGATAGAACCCAAGGCACGATCGCCATGCCTTCACGAGTCGCTTCTGCTTCTTCTTCATCCCGCGCAGACGCCATGTTCGATTGATGATCACGAACCCAGAAAAATTGGTCTGCCGATTGAGGAGACAAACAATGTCTCAGCGACATGAATTCAGTACAGAATAATTTTCAATAGAGAGAGAGAGAGAGAGAGAGAGAGAGAGAGAGAGAGAGCACTCACTTTTGAAACCCGCGATCAATTCAGGGTTCACCTTATACAGAGGCGAATCAACCGATCTGTACAGTACAATCGACCTCTCATCATTCAAAGGGAGTGCCTGTGACGGTGACGGCGACGGCGACTCGTCGTCCATGAATGGCGGCGGAGGCGTCGATTGCGGCTCCTCTTCTTCCATTATCGGCGGTAACTCCAAATCCTTTCATTCAAAACCAACAAAAACCCCCAATCAGACGAAACCCTAGACGGTCGAATGACATTTTTGAAAACAAGAAGAGATGGACGATTGAATACCAGTCTCCGGATCTTCCTGGCCGGGGAGGAGAGGGAGAACTCGGAGAACTCGTCGTTGACCTCGTCGAGGTCCCTCCTCTTCATCTTCGCCGGAGAAGACCTCGGAAACCCCCCCGTCATCTCCTCCGACAGTCCAACAAACAACGAAGGGACGAAAACCCTAATCAGAGCACACAATGTCAACGGCGACGAGAAAGATCCATTCGATGTCGCTCGGCGAAATCGAATGGAATTGCGAAGTGGAAGAGCTTGATTGGTGGTGGTGGTGTGTGTTATAGAAGGGAAAGAAAAGAAGAAGAAGAAGAAGAGGAGGAGAGAGAGTGTCTCTAGATGTCTCCAGAAGAGACACGATTGATTTTGATGGATGGTTGGGACGATTTTTTTTTTTTTTTTTGAATTGCCGAAATACCCCTGCAGTGAACCCCCGATTTGTTTTCTGCTCCAACTTTTGAAATTTTATTTTTTACCCCCTGCAGCGAACACTTAATTATTTTCTACCCCATCCTTTTAATTCTCTGTCCCACAAAATTATAGTTTTCCTATGTAAGTGTATATATATTTTCTGTAACTTGAATAATACAAAATATAACTCTTATAAATATTATTTGTAAATGTATATTATGTCATGCAAAAATGATAACTTGCAAAATACTAAAGAAATATACATTAATGCATAACATTAATATATATGTGGTTTTTATATTGTCATGGAGTACATATTTGTTGATGTTTGATCTATTTGAGTGTTTGATTAATTATTGCATCTATAATATAGTTTGAACTGCGTTTTCTTCTTAATGATGTACGTATGCTAACTCGAAGGTGTAACAATGGATTTGATTTCAACTAAAATGACATCAAGGTGATCAGATTAAATACAATATCTTAGTTTATTAGGGTAGAGAAAGAACATCGGAATACAAACATCAATTCAAGTGCTTTGATGTATTTATTGTGATAAATATTTTCAAGTATTATGCATTAACGTATGTTTCTCTAGTGTTTTGCAAGTTCGCATTTTTATATGACATGCATAGTAATGCACTTACAGATAATATTTATCGAAATTACATTTTGTGTTCCAAAAATTATAGAAAACATATATGTAGTTACAGGAAAAAAACTGCGATTTTGTGGTGTTGGATGAATCAGAGGGATAAGGGTAGAAAAAAAATTAGGTGTTCGCTGCAAGGGTAAAAAAAAAATTTCAAAAGCTGGGGGCAGAAAAAAATCGGGGGTTGGCTACAGGGGTATTTGGGCAATTTACCCTTTTTTTTTTTTTGTTGTTTGGGAAAAATCCAAATAACCCCCTGTCAACTGCCTGAAATCCATATATAACCTCTTGGGTTTTTATAAAATCTAAATAACCCCATGAAACCATTTATGTAAATTCAAATGGCTTGAGTTAAATTTTCATTGACATATTAAGATTATTATTTTATGAATATTCTATCTGATTAACTCTGGTTAAAAATATAGTATACTAAAAACCCCTCATAATATGTGAAAAATCATTTGTAAATGATGATTTTATCCCTCCAAATAAGGCTTTTAATTTATCCGGATGAGTAAAATCGTCATGTAAGGAAGACTTTACGCATTTTTAACAAATTATAGGTTTTTTTGTATACTGTGTTCTCAGTTGGGTTAATAAAACAAAATATTTATGTAATCTCTCTCATGTCTCAACGGAAGTTTAAGTCATGGAGTTATTTAAAGTTTAAACTTCCATAAGTGTTTTTATGGGGCTATATGGACTTCAGGAAAATGCAGGGGTTATATGGATTTCACATAGTTTACGGGAGATTATTTGAATTTTCCCTTGCCTAGTTATTTTACTTTATTTTTTCCCTCCTTTTAAGGCTATGAATTGTATTTGCATATACCGGCGAGAATGCCCCCTTTGGATCCTTCTAGTTGGGGGATTTAAAAAAAAAATTAAAAAATAAAAATAAAACTTGCTATCAAGTATCATGCATTTGTATTGTGAAAGTGAATATAATAAGTATGAAGGGAAGGTGAAAAAATATGAGAAAGAACAAACAAAAAATACAGCATATCTTGCGATGCTCGTCTTCCTCTAATTAATCATTCGATTTATGTTATACTTAATATATAAAAAATTAAATTAAATTGTGCATTATTTATAAACGTTTTTTTGGTAAGTCAATGATGACACACACATTTTGGTTGCAAGTTTTCTTATTAACCACTAAGTTGCACGATAATACCTTTGTTTGATGTAGTTTAGATGAATCTTAAAAAATATTTATTAAGATAAGATGTGAGAAGTGTAGATGTTTTTTAAGATAATTTTTCGTTGCTTGCTTTAAATAATTTTTTTTTTATATATAGTTCAAAAAAGGTAAATATAATATTTAGAATAAGACTTGAAAAATATTACGTGAAAGCGTTAGTTAGAATAGGTGTTTTTCACAAAATTTGTTTAAATTGAAAATATCGTGTCTGAGTTGCACGTAAGTACCAAAATCAGTTGATAATTTGATTGGTTTAGTTTGAGTTTTTACAAAATCAGTTAAATCAACTTATATTCACATATAACACCAAAATCAAACCGAAACAAATTCGAACCGAAATCCAATGCAGAATGAATCAATTTTTGTTGGTTAACCCGAACTAAACTGGATCATCACATATTGATGGGTTGATTAAAGTTTTTTGGGGTTGATTTACAACTTTACATTTTTTTATGAATATCAATTATATAACAACAATTTGATTTGTAATATAAAAAAAATAATCTAAATGACTATTGATTATAAATAATCACATGTTTAAATTTAATTTGATGATTTTTGAAGTAAACCAAACTCAAACCATGTAAATCAACTTGATAATTTTTCAATTTATACCCAAACAAAACCATAAAACTAAACTATTGACTGGAACCCGAAAAAATCGGTTTGATTCGGTACACATTCAATTTAACTGACCAAAGTTGCACCATTTAAAATCCTACTTGATTTGATATTTTTAAAAATACTATACATCATTTTGATGAGACACATACTTTTATTTTTATAATATAATATATACACCAACGAACACATTTATAAAAATATGAATCAATTATCCTCAAAACCTTATTTCCTCGCCAACCTAAGTCATCCTGAACCAAATCAGGGCTCATTTAAGTTGGAACATATGGTGACATACTATCACATAGCCTGCATTAATCATATCACAAATTTTAACACTAATAATTAACATATTACTCCTGACCTTATCTCCATTAATACCTTGTTTATTCATACTTTACAGGGAACAATTTCTTAGTAGATCCCATAAAAGATACAACAAACTGAAGGCATCTGATTCTTATATGAGGATTTCTAAGATTCAGGAAACAGCAAGAGGATGATGGATGAGTAACTGAGCATTGGGTAGAGATTACCTTCCAGAAAATGGGAATACTGTTTGATGGCAAGGGCTCTTTCTGGAAGGTCATCTGAGAGAAAGTCAAACGGCGCAGGCTTACCCGTGTCCACCAGCGGCTCCCACCGATATCCTGTGCGTTCCGGCAATGTTACTGTCACAGGCAAATGGCTTGCGTTGAAAGCGACATAGATCTCTCCCTTCCCAGCGTCGATCTGTATACCCAACAAAGATTGATAAATCAATCATGCCCAATCTACTGATTAGTATAAAATATGTATAGCATAACTATTCTGCAGCAGACAATGAAGATCTGACTGTTTTATCTATAGTTATTCACTTGAGTGTTTTTTATTACTGCAATGGATATCCAAAGCCTAAAATGTTGGATAAAAAATATAAGCATAGATGGGCGCACCATGGAAAAAGCCACAAATTTACTGGATTCGGACCAATCTGGCTTTCCAGAATGGTGACCATGCCACTGCAGTCGTTTTGCGGTTGGAAAGTCGTGTAGACCAAGACAATCACATTCACTGCAGATTATAATAGTAGATTGGGATTTATAAAAAAAAAAAATTCCATGCAATGGTGTATGTGAAGTTAGACCATCATACAGTGAAAATGCATTGCAACATGAAGCCTACCTCCTGAACTTCGTCATGAGGCAGCAAAATCTGAAGAAATCTGTGGTGGCCTCCTCCTTTTTATCCCACCGAAAATAGTTTATCTATAGAAATATTTATATTTATATAATAACACATTGAAAAAAGGATAGCATGGATTTAGAGACTAAAATCAGTTGTTTGAAGGATGAAAAATGGGATGAAGTATTACGTTGTTGTCATGGCAGTACGTATTGTTGTTGCCTCCCTTCGTGTGTCCATATTCATCACCCATGTGAATCATTGGAACACCCTTCAAAATTGCAAAAAGGAAAGATTAGGAGGTAAGAAAAAAACAGTAATGAATAATAGGAAGCACCTCAGATGCAACCCACATTTTTATCAAAAAATTATATTCTTAGATATGTATGCATATTAGGTTTAGTGGAAAAAAGGAGCAATAAATGCTTACTTGGGAAACCATGAGGCAAAGAAAGAAATTCCGCATTTGCCTCTTCCTTAACCGTTTAACTGGTAGGCTCACAAACGCTCCTTCCTACATAAATTTTAGACAAAAATAATTTGTTTATGATCAATATCAATACTATATAATTAATACGATAGGATGAAGGTTCCATCTCACAATACCAGCCTATATCAGGCCATGACCTCTGCAAAAATGTTTTGACAAAACTCAATATGGTCTAAATACATTATTAACCTAAAGAACTTGTGGAAATGTCATTGATGTTACCTGTCCACAATTCCAGCTATTGTTGTGATTCTCTCCATCATTGTTGTCTTCACCATTTGACAAGTTATGCTTTTTGTTGTATGATACCAGATCAGCCAAAGTAAACCCATCATGCGCACAAACAAAGTTGATGCTGTTCCATGGTTTCCTTCCTTCTCTCTGATTCAAAATCTCGAGTGAGTAATCCAAAAGTTGTACATAATAAATGTTGGCAAGTATTTTAACAATCTGCAATTACCTAAAACTATAACAGATAATAATGACGTATTTAGAAGTCTAGGCAATTTGACAAAATATGGGTAGACATGTTGGAAGAAACTTAGTTGTACGACAGTTGTGTTTCACAGCTATGTGGGCAGATACATACATCAAGAAGATGCTAGCAATACATCCAGTAAATGTATTGGGGATATGAAAATGAAATATACTGAATATATATTGCCAGTACAAGATGCATTATTTTACATATATTGGAAGTTTATCATTAACCACGGATTTACATCACATTATTTGTTTAAGCATCAATATCCACATGAGCCACCTTCATCATGCAGTTGGAGACATCCTGGAGGGATGGCTGGTTACAGCATGCACATGGTCATAAACTTTGTTATGTTGTTTATTATTTTGATGCAAATATAGATAAAGATGCTTAACAATGTAAACTTAAATAATTGTATCTTCACAAACTTTAACAACCAATTACAGGAGAGATCTGACCATTGATGTTGTTCTTTTCCTTTATTCCTTTTTTTTGTTTGGGGCGGGGGGGGGGGGGGTGTTGAGGGTTGATGAGCAATGAATTATTCCAGGAAAACTATTTGCAGATGCACTTGTGAGGGAAAATCGAGGTAGAAGAAAAAACGCATCTAGAATAAAAATTATATGCTAATAAACAGAGACTTCTCTGGAAAGAAAAAGGCAGATATGTTAAATATACAACACAAAAATATTCAAGGAATACAAGATACAAACATAAAATAGCATACGATGATTACCTGGTAGAGATTAGGACTCCCACAAAGGCATTGGGCAAAAGCCCCAGACAATCCCTTTGTGCCCTTAATAAACTGCCGCACTACATCACGATACTGAAACCCAACAAAGAAAAGTACAAGGAGATGTCATCCAACACAACACAAACATCATACTGCTTTTTCATTACCATTGAGCAGAAGACAAAACAGCACACTAGTCACAAATCAAATGCCAAAAGCCAATCAATAGCTTAACTAAATAACTTTGTGCACCATTGAATTAAAACGTAAGGCTTCAATATCAACATACTTTTTTGCCAGAAAATATTCATTGGAAAAAGCAAGCAACAGGGGTAGGGTGCACTCGAAGTGAACATAAGAGGATACAAAATTTTAAAATTAAAAGGCATATGCCTTACCCTGTTGGAATGAGAAAATATACCAAAGAACAAGTAAACATGAACTAACCTTTCCATTCCATTCTGACCACACACCCCAATGGGGAAAGCTACCAACTTGGTAGAGACCCCCTGCATCCCATGCTTCAGCAATAAGCTGGTTGACAGTGAATATTAACTTCAGAACTTAATCTTCATAAGAAAAGTAGAATATTAAACAGCACCACAGAATTAGTATTAATTTTCACGAAATACATGAACATCAAATAAAAAAGATATCACCAAAGTTATTTCCTACCGACAAATCAATGTCGGTTCAGAGAGTTGGTTGCCAAACGAGTAGTGTCGCATACTATAAGAAAATGCATAAATTGGAAATACAGTAAAAGAACAACTAATGCTAACCAGCATTATAATGTCATGTCTGAAGTAATCCCAAATTTGCCAAATTGAAAGAATCCTAAATGAATTTGAAGATCTCATTTAATAACATTTTACCTTGACCCCACTGAGGACTGGATCATTGCTGATCATGTCAATCAATGGAGGATAGCCAAGTGGAGTGCCAGTTGTCAAAGAGTCACCTTTTACTGGTTTTCCATATACATTTACTGCATCATAGAGACTTTGAAGAGATGGAAAAAACAGTTTAGAATTCATACTAATAAAGAATGGGGGAACTTCGATCAAAATTAACAGAGGACAACCTGCTTCCTCTGGTCATTATAGAGGCCAGGTCAAAGCGGAATCCATCAATGTGAAATTCAGTCACCCAATATCTGTTCAATGACAGAGATTGTGCAGAGAATTCAAAATCAATCCTGAAGCAAGAAATTCCAATTAAACTAATACAAAAATATTTTCCGCAATAAGATTCTGTTGCGTTTTTTTTTCTGATAATTTCTCTACAAGATCAAATTAATTTGGAGCTGAGCTTAAATACATGGTAAATAAATTGATTAAGCGGGAAATTTATCTTTTACCAAGCCAGACTCAACCACTCATGAGTCATCATGTCAAATCTTTGGGTTATCAATTGAGCAGTTTACTAGTATTATCCATTGGATACACAATAAAGTCAAGTGAATTAGCATTCCCATGAGGGCATAAACCCTCATGTGTACCCCTTTACAAAGAGGAGGACTTAAACACCCTTGGAAGGGGATGCACATGCTATCTACCTATATGTCCCATTAGGCCAAACCTATGTACATACCTAATCTTAACATATTGGAAATGTCCAGTCAAAGTTATTAAAGTCAGCTGAAAGTTTTACCTTAAATGTTAACCCATGCAGGCAATAACATTTTGGGAGGCTAGACACAATGTTGAGATAATAGAAACAAAGTCTGGTTCATTTAATCTATTAGGAGAAACTACAGGATTGGAATTGTTGAGTTCCAAAAAAACATTGGTGAACTTAGTTGTAATCCTTGTTACCACATTATTGATTGATTCATGTATTAAACGCATACATAACAAAAGTGACTCCCAATAAGCTCATGAATTAATCAATAATTCGTGCATTAAACATATTAAACGCTTATTAAACATTTGAACACTCATTAAACATATATTAATTAATGATATCCCGGAGATAAAAAATTCAATCTAGAGAGCATTGATTTTGTGAGTCATAATTATTTTTTCTATTTTCTAAAATTTTCCAAGGTTTTCTTGAGCTTTATAAGAAATCTACCAAATTATAAATTTTTGCCCTTCTCAGATTATTCACTGACATGGGTTGTAATTGCAAATGCATTTGAGGCAAGCTAATGACTTAAAGTCATCGCCATTTTCCTTATTTGACTGTCAATTTCCTTATTTTTATGATTTTGCTAAAGGATGCACAGTAGAACACTTCAACAGCAAAAGGGAGGAAAAGATAAAAAGAACTTTTAAAATAAGACATATCAAGACATCCACCTTAATGAATCTAATATAAATTGGCGAACAATAGGATGGTTACAATTGAAAGTGTTGCCACAACCTGAATAATTGTAGTATTCTCCCTGTCACAATAAAAAAAAACAGCAGTAAAACTATTAGTGATATAATTAGATATAAAGCATACATGAATATCACCAATCCTGAAACTTTGAGATCCAGGATTTACTAATGCAGAACCATTGTGTACAAAACTCTAAAGGAAATTCCTAAGATACCTGTAATATATTATACCTAGAAAGATTAAAAGTGGAAATTAGAATTACCTTGCCAAAAAAAAATGATTACAAGCTGAAACTTCAGAGTTCTTGTATATCCTCACTTATGTTATAGAAGAAGTGGTTTATGAAGTAAAGGAAACTAACCTTAGGTGCTAGCATATAATAAACACTATTGTCGATTCCTCTGAATGAAATAATAGGACCCTTTTCATTCCCCTCTGCTGTGTGATTTACAACAACATCTAAGAACACCTGGCGTATGACCACAGAACAAAAGTCAGTTTACAGCTGCTAAACGAAACATTAGCCCATGCATCCAACTACAGTCACCTCAATGCCCCGTTTATGAGCTTCTCTAACAAGAATCTTCACTTCATTTATTGCATCCCGCCCACAATTACTTGTGCCCGCCGATGAATATCGTAGCATTGGCGAAAAATAATTAACAGTTGAATATCCCCAATAATTCAGCCTGAAGCAAGAAAGAAAACCCTGACTTCCTACACCAAGAAATGAATCGTTTTTTGCAAATAGAATTAGTCATTGGACATTATAACAGGTTGCAATTAGAGAATCAATTTTTTTATGAGAGAGAGACAGAGTCATGCAATAAAATGGGAATCTAGTAAGTACAAAGGAGACTAATGGGGTCTGATAAATATATGGTTTGAGAATCCAGAAAATTATACATTGGAAATCAAGTTGGCATTTACCTATCATCAGGAAAAGAGAGTATGATTATGTGTCCAAGTTTGTACTATGTCAGGTTGCACATTTTGTCAAATGACATTTTATTGTTCGTGTATGTGGGATGATCAGTCTGAAACAACAGATAGGTTTTATATATGCACATGATTGTCAATTAAGACTTGAGAGAGGAAGATTGCTTGGATTAAGCATAAATGAGCTTACTGGGGGAAAAAGCAATGCATATAGTCACATACACAGTCAAACAGGATCCTGCAGCCAGGGTAAACTACACGTACTTATTGTCTCCTGTGACTGAGTTGTATCCAAAATACTCCAGCTCATTGAATTCTTGGCAAGGCAACAACTCTATACAAGTAACCCCAAGTTCCTGTAGAATATTTTGAATACATAATTAAATAAGTCAGTTTGTCCAACTAAATAACAATAGTGAGCTGCCTTAAAGCTATTTACAAATTAAGAAAGTGCGACTTGACGCAGTAGACTTTACTATAGGAGATGTAATGCATGTCCAATAGCATAAGTGTTATTAATCACAAATTCACAATATAAAAAGGAACAGTTAGAGAAACATTTAATTCTGCATGGTAGCAGCAGCCCACGATATGCAATATGCAACATCAAGCATATGCATGGGAAACTGACTGGATAAGCTATTTTTTATAGCATTTGCAATGAAATAAAAAAAGGTTATTTCAAAAAATGAACATTTGCTGCAAAATCCTAGCCACTGCTGTGAATTACAGAGAGCTATGCATCCATGCATTGCATGAATAATTGAATATCTGCGTAAGCATTTATATGATGTGTAACCTCCAGTTGCATGCCACTTATTTAAAATTAATAATAAATCTGCATGTCACCAGCAACGCCAGTGAACCACAATATAATGGAAATAATGGAACAAGTTATTTTTCAATGACACATTGAAATGATCGCCAAATTCCCAAATGATTTCTCAATCGCAGGCCTGGTGATGGTGGCCATAGAAGCCTTTTAAACCCTGAGAAGTTGTGTTTGTAGAGATTCAATTCCTAAAATTCTTACAACTTAACAATTATGAATTTACATTGTCTTTGATACAGATTTCTGTATTTTCAAATTTCACAATAGAGATGAATATATGGACAGGTAATAGGTTGATGCTAAAACTGCTCACCTTTAAATGGTCAAGTTTCTCTACTACACCAAGGTATGTTCCCGGAAAATTAGCTCCGCTCGTATCATGTTTTGTGAACCCACGAACATGCATTTCATAAATGATATGGTCTCTCTGAGGATGACGCAATGGCAGGTCTCCTTCCCAATCAAACTTGATAAAGAGAGAACGCCAAACATGTGAATTCAGATCTTTCAGACAACGTAATTAATGATTAATCATAAAATAATTTTTTTTGGGGAAGTGGTAGTGTCACAGTGTTTGTTAAAACAGGTAAACAGCAACGAGCTTAAAAATAGCATGATGAAATTCACACAAGGAAAGAAATACCAGAAAAGTAAATTCCACTGGAGAGGATGTGAATTAGGGGAAAAAGGTGCAAAAAAAACAAATAGAAATTAAACAATGTACTCTCTTAGAAGTACCTTTTCATCATGAAAAGAGGGTATCATGCCAGCCATTTGAGGCCAACAATTACCTCCAGTGCCCAAAATGCCATACTCCCCTCTGCTTATCACGGCCTAAACAATGAATCACAAAATAAGCTACCACCTTTACAACCAAAAAAATTAAATACATAGAAAACCCATAACATGAATAAAATGGGAACCACTAAGCAAATATTGGGTATGTTACAGGAATTAAAATAAAATCCAGAAATTTATGAAATTCTCACAGGGAGCATATGATCCTGACTCAGTGGATTGAGGACAAGAGAATAACTGTATTCACAAAGACCATGCGTATCAAAACACATAAGTATCCTTACACATTATGCCTTCAACCAACCTTGGCATAAGGATCCAGTAACACCCGCGATGAATAGTGGTAATGCCCTTCTTCTGGAGAAAACTTCCCATCAAATCTGTACCCGTACAACATGTCCTTCAATTCCCCTTTCAAAAATATGTGCCAGACATCCCCAGTCTTGTTAATCAATGGGTCAAGATGGACCTCCTCAGTCACCTTATTCTAAGAACATGGAACAGGTCAAAATCAGCACCAATTCCAATGCTGCTAAAAAAATATCGACAATAAATTCACATGTATTTTAACCAAAGTAATAAAGATCGTGTACGGAATTGTTATGCAAGAATTACATTCTGTATGATAAGTATACATATGGTAAGTACACATTCATAAATGATACTAGATATGGTCGGTAATTAAGTTGCTTTCTAAATGTAACATGAGAAATACATGCAAAAAACAATTTCTATGTTGAGTGTGAAGGAGGCGACAACAATGAGGACTTTTTTTTCTTTAATTACGAAGAATTTGGTAAACCATCCAAATTACTAAATGCACAGTTTTGCTAACTTTTCCCAACGTAGTAAAAGTTTGGAGTGTTTTGTGACTATGATTTTAATATTGAAAAAAAGATGCATACATAGCAAAAGTTTTTTTTTTTTTTAATATCAAAGGGACTTCCCGTGGCTGGCCTTACAGTCAAGCTGGAAAGGCTACCCCCACCTGTTTGTTCCGGTCCCCACGGAAAATTCTTTTAAATAATCGTCAACAAACAAGTGGGTAAGTCAATACCAAGACTCGAATCCAGGACTTACTGCTAAGCCCTGAACCGTTTGCTATGACCACTGGGGTACATAGCAAAAGTTGCACCAAAAGCAAGAAATAAAACACCGTACTTTACATTTAAGTCCATCTATTGTACTGGAGACTTCAATGAGCTTGATTTAGTCTAAAAGATCCCTTCTTTTAACGCATGGAAGGGGAAAAAACACAAAACCATCAATACCTCCTGTAAGTCCGAAAGAGTGAACAAACAGATACTGGCCGACGAAGCCCCTCCAGAAAAAACCGCAAAATTGACCCCTCCATTGAGAGCCGTCGCACCAAACGGCGTCGGCCTCCCCCCGAACACTTCATATCCACTTAGCCTCGGCTTCTCGGCCACCGCAGCCTCCGATTCCGCGCCTCCGCCACCGGCATTGACGGAGAACGGATTCACCTTCGGAGAAACCACGAAATCATCCCCAGAAACGATAGAATTGTTCCTCCCCCACCTCGGCCTCCAGATCGGGCTCCGCCTCTGCAGGAATCCGGCGTGGAAGAGCTGATCCGACCGTTTCTCGTTCCAGTTGAGGCGATTCGATGCGCAGAGCGAGCTCGAGAGGGTCTTCAAGACCTCCATCTCTTCGAAATTTAGGGTTCCGACGGAGATGCTCAACTGAATCTCGGTCGGACCACCGACATCTGATCTTTCTGTTGACAACAGATGGAAAAGCGAGTGATGGAGACGGGTTTTTGTTGTACACGATTTTGCGCACGTGGGGATTTTGGACCGCTAACGTCTCTTTCAGGGTAAAATGACGTGAATACCCCCCGATCTTCCAAGAAATGACCGATACAGACGTGTGTGCTTATTTGGCAGTGGTTTGGATCATTGAAACGAGCCTAGTGAGATTGAGGCGGGGACCACCGCGTCCAGTAAAGCAAAAGCTATTTCAAACGCGAAATATAAATTATTTTAAAATATTATATTAGATTTATCTATGTGAATATTCAAAAAAAAAAAAAAAAAAAATATTTCGATCGCAAATTGTGGGTCTAAATAAAACTTAAATTTAATATATTGATGCATAGTTAAAAAAAAACCTACGAGCATTTGTAATATTTACACAAGTGTATTTTTGGATTATGGGTATATTTATCATTTATATTATTTTAAATTAAAACAAAGATTGTTAGTATTTGTGAACACAGTGAGAGACCAAAATGCCGTTCAAAATGAAGGGCTAAGTTCAGAGGCGGACGTAAGAGTTGGCTGGGCCGGGCTATAGCCCGGCCCAGATTTTGTATTTGTTTTAATTATTTGATGATATAAATTATAATATTTATATTTTATATTAAATAAAATATATTTTATACATAAAATATATTCCTAACAAGTTAGATATCAACCTAATATATTAATAACAAATCAAATAGTATCATAAAAAAGTGGATCTCAATCTAACAAATCAAATCAAACTCCAGCCCGTTTAGAAACAAGTTTGAGCAGTTTTTGAGTTTGTAGGAAACTGTTTTTTCCAAACTCATTTTCAAAAAAAAAAAAAATGGGGCCAAAAGTTGCAGACATATTTTTGTAAAATAGTGCACAAACCTGAGTTTTTCAGAAGTTGTGGATAAATAGCTTCTTACAAAATCAGATTTAAACCCAGTTTTGCTCAAAATCAATTTTACAATTGTGCAACCAAACGCAACCTCAATCTTATTATAAGTTTTAACAATTCTAAATTTTAAAATTCAAATATTATCTTAAGAATTAATTTAATGTCAATTGAACAATAAAAAAACATTTATATCCATAAAACATCTCTTCTTATTTTTCTGGCAACTCTTCCTATTTTTATGATGACATATTTGGTTATTTAAATTATAAAATTTATTAATATACCGTGTAAGATGTGTTTATATCTCATTTTTATTCTTATAATACATTTCATATTTTTTCTTTTCTTCATATGTATGTCTTTTGAATATCACATTATTTGGTATATAGATAATTACATCAAATATAAAAACAAACAATTTTCATATAATTATTTAATATAGTTATCAAATATAAGAATAAAAAAATTTCATTTAAATATTTAATATAGGCTATGTAGCCCACCCTAAATACTGTCCTGGATCCGCCCCTGGCTAAGTTGTTAAGGCAGTGTTTAGTTGCGGGATTTTAAAAATTGATTTTATGCAAATGATTGGCTTAAAATTGATTTTTACATAAAGTTGTTCTCTCAATTTTTGAAAAATATAATTTTTGGATACTATTTATTTAAAATCTGTCTACATGAAGCTGCTTCAGTTTTTATATATGATTATACAATTGCGCAGAAGAGTTTTTTATAAACGTAAAATCTACCCAATTGTGCAATCAAATACAATCTTAGAAGAAGAGAAAATAGATTGATTAAATTATTATTCAAATTTATTTAATTGATTATAGAATTCATACAAATATTTGAACACTTAAGTTTGTTACGTAACAGGTTGAATACGAGTAATCAGACCCCTAACTTTCCAACATTTTGGTCCGCCGAAGGAGGGGTATAACACCGAAACTGCTTTTCTAAGCATTGGCGAGGATACCGAATAATACACACTAACCGCACACTCAGCTGTCAAACGCAGGAGTTGTAAAATCTGTTTGTTTGAGCGTCTGCGTCCATCAGTGTCTGCCGACACAAACTCGGGACAAACGCTATGCCAAACGAAGCCTAAATTCAAGCCCAACTTAAATTGGATTTGGATATGTTGATCCAACCCATCCGTAGATATTCCTTGCTATGCTATTCATGCGTCCAAACAAGTCGTGTGGAATCACTATCAAGAAAGCAAAAGATGATGACACAGTGACGACACATGTAATATTAGTAGGGACGAAATAGGAGTACAATGAGTCAAATTATAAAGGGGTACGTTAGATGTCGCACACGTGAGATGCATGCGCTCACCAACTTACCTTCTCTCTCCTTATGTTTGAAATGCAAATACCTTTGATTACATATTGAAAACTCATTTAAAAAAATTTCTGATTTTTGAAAATATAATTTAATAAAACTTTGTTATTTGTTACTGAAAATTTCTTCTTCCTTTTTTTGGAAAATATTTTTTGTAATATTTTTTTTTCTTATTAATTGACGGTGCTTTAAAAATACATTTGCGTGTTTTTTCGATTATTTTAAAATGAAAACACGTTCAAATAGATTGCCAAACGACAAACACTACTAGCATGTTTTTGTTTACCCCCAAATTAAAAGATTTAAAAAAAATGAAAAAATGAGAAGCTAGAAAATTTGTTATAAGAAAAAAACATGTTGGAGAGGGGGTTTTGGTGTAGAATAAAACTTTAATTCCGAGTGAATCTTCATAAAATAATATATATTCATATATGCTAAAATAAATCATTAGCAACCTATACAAATTTAGATTTTTTTTAAAATTATATATTTGACTATACATTCTTTTATAAAAAATAATTCATTATATACTTATATAAATTGAGCATATATATATTCTTATGTTTGATTGTATTAATGGTGTATATCCCGTTTTAAATGATTTGATATTAGATATAATTGATATCATATCCAAATAAAATAAAAAATCATGATTTTGATACTATTTATTACCCAATCCCATTCTTTCCTAGAATAAACGGTTGATGGGGGGAGCCGTACAAAGAGGACAATCCACGACGGATCCGTCAAAATTTCGAGGTACTTCCCCACTTTTGGTTGCTTTAACACTAACAATAAACGTTCATTTCACATTATATCATATCATATATATATATGTAAATATTAAAAATAAAAAATAAAGACATATCACGTTTTTTTGTGTCCAATGCAACCGATTCAGATTTCAATTGTGATTTTTTTTCAAAGGCAACAAAATCCAAATTAAATAACAAACCTTTATAAAATCCAAAATTAGCACCCATAGATCTGGCAATTGCATTGCAAATAAGAGAATCCCTAAAACAAAGCATGAAAATCTGCTAAATCTAAATTAATAACTTTCCAAAAACAAATACCAATTGATAAAAAAATAAAACAGATTTGAAGAAAGAGAGAACTGGGTGAGAGAGAACTTGCTTTGATGTTATTTTAAAAAAAATAATAATAAACAAACATCACAACATCACCGTCATCAAAATCCCTCGTACAAAGCATGAAAATCTGCTAAATTAATAACTTCCCAAAAACAAATAACAATTAAAAATAAATAAAATAAAATAAAACAGAATTGACGAAAGAGAGGACTGAAAAAAAGGGTGAAAGAGAACTCGAATTGATGTGTTTTTTTTTTAATAATAACAAATAAACATCACAACATAATCATCATCATCATCATCATCATCATCATCATCATCATCAGCTCATTGAACAACAAAAATTAAGAACATCACATTGAATCCCAACATCTGATAAACAAACCTTACAATGGGGGATCCATGGACGGATTTCTCTTCTAAAAAAAAACCCAAACTGAAAAACCCAAACAAACAAAAACCCAAATCTTTTCAGTCCATTCTATACAAAACCCACCTCTCACATCCCCCCTCCGAAACCCTAACAAGACCCAACTCTGGCTCCATCAAGTAATGGCGAAAACCCCTTGCAAGACCGCCCATCACCGCCGCCAATCGCCGCCGAGTCGACGTCCAACGAGAGGGTTCGGAGGGCCTCGTCGAGGGAGATGTCTCGGAAACCGCGCTCATCCCTCTCGAGGGCTTTGAGGACCCACTCGAACGAGTCCGGGTCGCAGGGGAGGGTGAGACCGCCGGGGGACTCGAATCCGAACTCCTCCTCGGCCTTCTTGAGGAGGGAGACGAAGATGGGGAGGTTGAGGTAGCGAGTGGGGATGACGAAGCGGCGGCGTTGGGTGCCGACGTAGACGGCGAGGTGGCCGGGGGGGATGCGGGGGTGGTGGTTGGAGGCGGAGCGGGGGGTGGAGGGGAGGCGGCGGAGGAGGCGCGAGTCCTTCCACCGCCGCAAAAGGCGCTTCCACCTCGCGATCGGACTCACCGGCTCCATCACCAAAGAGAAGAGAAGAGAAGAGAAGAGGAGAGACTGAAAAAAATGAAAAAGTTTGGGTTTTTGATTTGGGGGGAGTGAAAAAATAGGGGATTTTTTTGGGGGGCGGGATTACTAAAATGGGTTTTAGGGTTTCTAAGTATAAACATTATTAGCTGGTTATTTTGTTTTATAGTAGTTTTTATTTTAAGGGATTCCGGGGGTGTTTTTTTTTTATATGGAAAATGTTATAAGGGTCCTAAGATTTAAGATCTCTATTTATGATTTTGATTTTAATGTGTTTTAAATTTTTTGAAAGATATGCATTTATCTCATATACAAAATATAGTTTTATAAAATATGAATTATATAATAGAATAAATAATTGTATATGTTTAATCTCAAACGCAATCCTCATCATTTTTTACTTTTCTCGATTTACAAAAATCATTTACGTATTTTTTTTAAAATAAAATATATATTTCAATGAATTGTATATAGTCATTTATAGAATGTGTAAAAAATTCTAATACCTAGTTAGAGCATCTCCAATGCAAGACTTCAACTATGGAAGGGCAAAGCCTCCATTATTTGAGGAGATATCATTTTAGAAGGGATTGCATTCCAACCATCCCCTCAATTTTTTTCTTATCATTAATATTATTTTTAAAATTATATTAAAACTCATTAATGAATATTATTAATATTACTTCATTTTTATCGACAATTATACCATTAGAAATGTCTCATCGAAATCTTTAAAATGAGTCTAACATTAAATTATTTCACAATTATTTTTGAATTAGTGATTTTGTAATTTGATAAAATAAATAATTGTTGAATAATCAAACATGAAGATCCATTAATTATAAAATAATTTAATATTAGTCTCATTTTGAGGGTCTTAATGAGATCTTTCAACTATATTATTTTTGTTAAAAACGGATTAATCTAACTATACACAACATTGAAGTAATTAGCATATAAAATAACAAAAGAGTATAAATAAATTTTAAATGTGTTTGGAAGAGATTTTAGATATTTTAAAGTGAAAATATGTTTTGGAGGTGGCCTTCAGATACACCTCCAAATCTCCAAATTTGAGGCCAAATCCAAATCACCTTATTTTGAGGCCTATTTAAAATGTGGTTGGAGCAAAATGTCCTCCTAATTTGAAGATTTAGAGCATCTTTAATGAAGATTTCTAAAATAGAGTAAAATAAAATAATAAAAAAAATTCAAAAAGTGAGTTTAAAGGAATACTATTTATTTATTAACTCCAACCACGATCTCTATTTTCATATCTATTCTATTTTTATAAAACTTCAATTTGTAATATCCCATATTTTTTTAATGTAGTACACATATAGTTGATAATTACCATTTTTATAAATGATATTTTAGTACAAAAGTGTAAATAATCATTAATAAAATAAAATCAATATTAATGTTAATAAAAAATAAAAAAAATATTAATAAATAATTAGTACAAAATGCGTTAAATACATTCAATATTTGACTCATGTGAAATGTATTGATGACATTTTTCCATGGATACCAATTTATAAAAATTGAAACTATATATAAAAATTTAGGGATTTTTGCATATATACCCCTATTAAATATTATTTTTGTCGTAATACCCCTTGAAGATGATAAGTTCCCCTCACAGTTAAATTTGTGATTTTATGGGATTCAGAACTTCAAAAGGGATTTGGATAAGGGATTTTTAGTAGTAGGATCATGCGAGAATGAGATTTTTTGGTGAAAAGGGAGAGACTGAGCCTGGTTGTCACAAATGACTGAATTGTTAGTGTGACTGTTCTCGATTGCCTTGAATAAGGAATCTAGAATCTGATCCCGTAAGAGTGCTGGCGCACCTCTTTATAGGCTGCCTACGTATCCTTGGGGGATCAAGTCTCACGTAGTTCAGTTGGTTACTCTATAACCGTTTTGCCACTAAGAGTTAGTGGGCTATTTTTTAGGGAAACGTTTCCCACAATTACTATCCACGTCGTTCTTAATTACCCACGTTTTGATGATAATGAGCATTAAGTAACAACGTGGCAGTTACAGACGTTTAGGGTCTTCTGACCGTTTCCACGTCTGTTCGGTATCTCCCGATATTTCCGTTCGTGCGTCTTGCTTTCATGTGTTTTACTGAGGAGTAAGGTCGACCGACTAGACCTGACGTCTAGTCGTGCCTTAGACTGCTCGTATTGGAATAATAAGGTCGACCGACCAGACCTGACGTCTGGTCGTGCCTTAGATTACCCGTATCAGAGTAATAAGGTCGACCGGCCAGATCTGATATCTGGTCGTGCCTTAGATTACCCGTATCGGAGTAATAAGATCGACCAACCAGACCTGATGTCTGGACGTGCCTTAAATTACCCGTATTGGAGTAAAAAGATTGACCGACCAGACCTGCCGTCTGCCGTGTCTTAGATTACCCCTATCAGAGTAATAAGGTCGACCGACCATACCTGCCGTCTGGTCGTGCCTTAGATTACCCGAGGTGTCATCTTTTCTGTTAAGATGTCTGACTGTCCGACTAGGTCCTTGAGTCCAGTCGTGTCAGCATCCTTGGTGACGTCACTCTTGGCGGGCCTGGCCTGATGGGCCTTAAGCCAGATGGCCCATATATCCCCTTTACACGACACATATCTTAGTAAGATTTTTACCTCCACAGATACCCCCTCTCCTGTTCTTTTGGCTTGTCGATAGAGCATGAGATATGAAAAATCTAGTCGTATCCCTCCTTCTTTGAGAGTCAAAGATCTGGTCGTCGGTCTTCTCGGGATTCTCTGATCTACTCCGAATTTGATGGCTGAGTCAGCTCTTAATGCCGCGTGGCTTCCCATGACATTCTTTTCGCAACTCCAAACGTCGGCGTCCCCTGGGGTTTCGTGAAAACCCTTTTTCGAGGCATTGATTGCCCCTCAATATCGCAGTGAATTATTGCTGCCAACTTTTTCGAAGCGTCACCGAGGTTGTATTTAAGGGCCGGGCGAGAAGCAACCTTCGTCCCATCTTACCTTCTGCTTCTGAAACCTTTGTAACCCCTGACAATGGAGAATATTGTCGCTGCTTCAGACCTTCGAAGGGAGTTGGGAATTTCTTTAGACTTCTCGGTTGACAGTTGTCCAAAGATGAAATCCCCACCCTTTTTCTTGACTCTGTCATCCTCCATCCGAATTATTTCACGGATGGAGGTCTTTCTCTGCCCCTACCCAACATCTTCCCCATTTTATCTCTTTCACCTTCACCTTCAGCCATTTCTTTTCTAAAATTCTGAATCCATCATTGTTAAGGCCTACAATGAGCTTTTCATCCCAATCTTCATCAATGGTGAATAGCCTACCTAACCTCGAATGATGTTGCGGTTGCTCTAGGGATCAACCGACCTTCAACAAATCTCACAAGACTCCTTTGAAACCCCCTCATGAAGATTTCTCCAAAAAGCGGAGGAATGAAGATGGAGGGGACTAGGGTTAGTGATGGCGTAGGGAGGAGAGGTCGAATGTGTTCAGTTTATTTTAGGTGGGTTTGGGATGTTTTGGGATTTATTTTGTTATGTTTACAATGAGGGCAATTGTGTATTTTTTCACATGCGGTTAAGTATATTAACCATGGTTCAGCTCGGGTTCTTAACGACGTTTGTCTTAGGGGCATGAATGCACTAACTTAAACTTTATCAGGGGTATTGATGCAAAAAGGAGTTCAACAGGAGTATTATGATAAAAATAAGATTTATCAGGGGTATATATGTAAAAATCAAAAAAAATTTATCACTATTAATTTGTCTTTTAAATATTTGTAAAACTAATTTTGTAAGTAAAATCACTTTATATATATATATATATATATATATATATATATACACACACACACACAATAAATTAATTTCTACACATGAAAGGGATATTTCTGATAATTACACAGACAAAAAGTTTTACAACTTATTATAACAAACATCTACAACTGTTTATTCTTTACTTTAATTTTAACAGCTACAACAAACATATCAATTGGTTATCATAAAAGTTAAAATATATAATATATAAGTTATAAACTATAATCTGTACATTTCAATGGCAACAAACATAACCTCTTTCATCCTTCATATTTGGTGTACCAAACGAGGTTCTCCATTTTAAAGACCCTTTTTAGAGTAAGGTTGGAGCCCAACCGTGCTCTATTATAGAGAAATGGAGCACGGTTGAAGATGCTCTTTAGAAGGCCATTGAAGATGCTCTTAAAATGAGAGGTAGCTATACGAGTTATATGGAACTGAACAAAATATAATATGGAAGTAAAATGGGCTGATTGTGTTTTCTTTTTTGGCACATGATAAAACATAGTAAACCCTGCAAACGGTGACATCCATTTTTAAATATATATTGTGGAGGTAAAAATCTGCACCAGGACATGTGTCATGTTAAGGTAGAACAGTGAAACGTGGGCCGCCCGGCAGAAAGCCCATCATGCCCAGTCTGCGAAAGATGACGTTACAATGACGTCACCCGTCAAGTCGAATCTAGTCGTACAGTCGGTCAGCCCGTATAGCAAAAGGGATTATCACGGGTAGTCCAAGGCATGACGAGACGACAGGTCCGGTCGTTCGACCTTGCTCCTCGGATACGAGTGATCTAAGGCACGACTAGACGACAGGTCTAGTCGGGCGACTTTATCGCTCAATGTGTGATCTAAGGCAGGACTAGACGACATGTCTAGTCGGGCGACCTTATCGCTCAAAGTGTGATCTAAGGCACGACTAGACGACAGGTCTAGTCGGGCGACCTTATCGTTCAAAGTGTGACCTAAGTCACAACTAAACGACAAGTCTAGTCGGGCGACCTTATCAGCTCTGGTACAGATAATCTAAGGCACGACTGGACGGTGGGTCTGGTCGGGCGACCTTGTTATCCATCGATGTTACGCATATCAAGGGACCCCGAGCAGGTCCAGAAACGGTAAAAGGACCGTGAACGTATGTAACTGCCACGGCAGCATTCAAGGCCCATTACTCACAAAACGTGGGTAATAAGGGTGACGTGGAGAGTAAATGCAGGGAGCGTTTTCCTAAGAAATAGCCCACTACCAGTTAGTGGGAAAACGGTTACAGAGTAACCAATTGAACTACGTGAGACTTGATTCCCAAACGGGTACGTAGGCAGCCTATAAAAGAGGTCGTGCGACAACACTCTTAAAGGAGGAGATCAATTTAGAGATTATTAACCGAAGGTAATCGATAAGTTGAAAGTTTAGAAGTAACAACATTGTTACTTCCAACAGCCAGACACAGTCTCTTTCTCCCCACCAAAAAATCATGTTTCCATATAATCCTACCACAAAAAACTTTTTTACCCAATTTTCTTTGAAGTTCCGGATCATGCGAAATACAAATCTAAATGTGAGGGGAAAATATCCTCCTCATATATAATATAATAATTTTTCGCGTTGGGGTGATTTCTATTAATTTTTTTGGATTATGATATTTACATGTCTTGTATATATCAAAATTGGGATATTCACTGGCAGTTCGATTAATAAGTTGTGTTGTTCAGTACAGAACGTCAGATTCACCGATGCCCGTCATAGCTACATCTAGACTCAATAATAACATGTACCCTCAAGTCAAAGGATTAAATCATTAATCATGTTTAATATCCCTAAAGAAGATCTATTTTGAACTCTAGCTTTGCATGCCGGTATCACTACATGACATCGAGACACACATCCTCTTCATGCTGCCTCCCACACTCTGATGACATGATGATTAGAGTGCAAACCCACCTGAGACACCTTCTTTTAATTCACTGATTGGATTTATTAAACAGGACCTCTCTCATGCAACCATATGCATGGTGTCTTCATTTTTTTTTTGTTTTTTTTTTCTTTCCATCAACCACCTTCTGATTTTTTTAATGCATCCATGGCCTCCTCAGTGTGACACCACTGTTGCTGCTGGCATTTTTAATATATAGTAAATCCATCAAATTTGATGTCATCGTCGACCCATTTAAATTTCATTATTCAGTTTTTCTTCTTCGATCAAAACCATAACTCTAATGTGAAAATGATTGCTGAAGCTGTTAATTTATTCAAGATGAATTAAAAGATAGCACACATCACATATTCACATGATAAGACAATTTACATGGTTTGATTTAAGCTTATATTTACAGGAGTTAAAAATCTTATAAAGATATATAAGACTTACACGATATTAAAAATTATCTATAATTTTTCAAAAAACTTGTAATAAATAAATTTGTTCGTAAACTACAAAAAAAAAAAAGTGAAATTTGTGGCGGTGGAAACCGCTGCAAATAGTATTTGCTCCCATTTATTATTATATTAGTATATAATAATATAACTTATATAACTTCAATGAGTTTATGATTACATTACTTATTAGTATATCTACCATAATATAATTACAATACAAGATTTGACACATAATCTCAACACTTACATTCAACCAATTGAAAATAAAAATACTGTAATTGGAATAAACAGCAGTCCCTGTATATATAATAATTAATAAAATAAATATATATGAAAACTGTGATGAAACATGGAAGGTTCATGTCTGTTGATTGTTCGTAGTTGTCTTGGCTTGGTCGTTTCGTCGATGTTTAGACGTGATGAAGGGGCACGACGCGTGTGCTCGGCCGACAGAATGATCTCTTGTCACGGCAATATCCGCGTGTTGTTTGTATTTATGGTCCTTCATATTGTACGTAATAACTCTAAACGTGGTACTCTCGTTACGAACATATGTTATTTTTTGTGTGTTTTTGAGAAGAAAGGCTTTGATGAATTGATGCACGTCACGAAACATACATACAGTGTTTTTGCACCTTTCTTCTTCTTCTTTGAATTTAGGCTTGAAAACAGGTTTGTACAGCTTTTGAGTTCATATAAAGTTATTTTTTTCAAACCGGTTTTCAAACAAAAAAATTAAGGTCTAGAAAGATTTATGTAAAAAAGTGTTCAAAACTTGACTTTCTTAGAAGCTGTAGATATACAATTTCCTACAAAATCAGTTTTAAAATCAAAATTTTCATAAAATCAGTTTTGAAATCGTGTAACCAAACGCAGATTGATCCATTCAAACATTCAAATATATCATTGAAAGGTACATACATGCAAAAAAAGAAGAGGACACATGAAGATGTAGCGGTTATGATTTGTGCTTGTGTCACGCGAGTGGAAGAGGAGATATTAAAGTTCAATTCGATAATTTTAGTCTTCAAAAAAAAAAATTCTTTCTTGATAATATAATTCTGATCAATTTTGTGAAAAGAAAAATTTGATCTGCAATGTCAAAAGAATGATCATGTGAATGAAAATTTCCAAACAAAATTTTATGAAAATTTCAACAAAATGAGAATGAAAATAAATATCAAATTATCTAATAGATCGCTAATAAACTACCGGAGATCTTTAATTTGCATTACAATTTTAGTAACTATATACATTAACATCACATATTCATCGTATATTGAAATTTCCATGATTGGGAACATCATCAATTGCTTGAAATTTGAATAAATTCTTCACTAATCACGTATCCACGCACGTGTTTGTAAAACACTTTTAATAAATGGACGTCATTCAATACAGGTTCAATTTATAGTGCATGCACCACGTTTTCTTCACACATACGTGAACACAACCCCGGTAAACCATCTGAAATACATGTAACCTTTTGATTTTTACTGAAATTTATATAATTTTTTAAAAGCATCTATATAATTTCAAATATCCCTCATGAGTTAATTTTTCATTGACAGATAAATATTTAATTTGATTAACTCTAGTTGAAAACATAACATACGAAAAAATCATATAACACAACATTTCATCTTTAACATATGCTGGCTAATGGTTTGTTCGACGGACCTCTCGTCGCCCATGACGCCCCAGGTCAACTTACATGTTGTCGTCCGTCAGTACATCTATTCGACTTTAGGGTTGTCGGACGACTTCCAGAACACATGCATCGATTATACTCATTTTAGTGATTTCAGGTAATGGGGATGACTTTTCTAAATTTTTCGATTGGTGCGGAAGGGAGGTGGGGATAGTGGATTACAAAATCAAACAAGTTATTTTTTTTAATTTTTTTTGGTTGGAGGAACAGCAAGCTGCATGGTGGGAATCGAGCTGCCCTCGATGAATTAGGGAAAGTTTACCATTTAATAATTACAAATAAAGGACAATTTGGTCATTTGATTCAACACAGCCACTTCGTGTCCTCCTACCGTACTTAACGGTCTTAACCTCCCCATGTTATCCATCAAACCGGTTATCCACGCATCCAAACATCTATTAAATAAAAATATAAATTCTAAATAACTGACCTGGTCAGGAAGTCACGTGTCGAGAAATTACGGAAAGGTGTAACTGCCCGACATGCTGACCGGGAAACTTCGGTCAGGTACTCAGAAAAGCACGTGATGACACGTAGATTGCGAGTACCACGGTCAGCCATCCTTTAAAGGACTGACAAATTGAACTAAAAATATGATAAGAGAAAAACGGTCGGCCGTTTTGCAGTTAAAATGTGGTCCCCCTCTATTTCTTCGTTTTTAAAGCTTTTTAAAAAAGAAAAAATCCATGCAACCTCTCAAAGTGAAATCTATATAACCCTTTGATTTTATTTAAAATACATATAACTCTTTGAAAACATCTCATAAATCTAAATAACTCATTGAATAAATTTTTTGTTAATAGATGATAGATATTTTATGCATATTTCGTTTTGTTAACCTTAATTGAAAACACGATATACTAAAAAATCACTACAATGTGTCAAAAATGTAAAAAATCATATGAAAATGATTATTTTATCATCTCTAAATATATTATAGATTTCTATTTGGAGGAGTAAAATTATCATTTATAGAATATTTTTCTCATTTTTAACACATTGTAGGTCGTTTTGGTATGATGTGTTTTCTATCAGGATTAACCAAATATAATATTCACAAAATATATATTATCTGTAAACATAAGTTAATCGGAGGATTATTTGGATTTACTAGGGGTCATATGGATTTTAAGAGAAGTTAGGGGGTTATATGAATTTTCATCAGTTTCCAGGGGGTTATATGGATTTTTCCTTTTTAAAAAACCTGAAAACCTGGTGCCTTTGGAGTGCGGCGGAGAACCCCGCGTCCCCAACATGAATCGCGGTGAGAATGGTTGCTTCCACAATTTATTTTCAGTAAATAATATTGATCGGATTTTTTTGTTTGGATTGAGGTTGATGTTCTACTGCATTAGTTAGCGCAGATATTGCTTCAACGCGGTCCTGAGCGGGGCATGAATACAAAATCACTATTATTCTATGTTGTCTCGGTAGCAGAGCAGGGGAAGAATAGAATGGAATGGATGGAGAATCACTCTACAAAGTTATTTGTTTGTAAGAAATATATGAGTATAATTATACTATAGCATATGGGAATAAGTTGATATTTGTATTTCAAGTTTTTTTTAATTGTATTATTTTACTCAATCTATTCACTTTTATAAATGGATCCACATGTCAGATCAATTTTCATCACCTCTTATAAATCAGGGGCGCACATGTCAAATTATTATTTCACACCTTTTATTCATACCTTATTTTCATTTTATTCACAACTATTCATGGAAAACCTTTTTTTTTTTTGTTATTGTTATGTTTCCCAATAAAAATAGTTAAAACACAATCAAATATAAAATTACTTATTTCACTAGTTTATCTATTCTTAAAATAATTATAAACACTAGAATACATGGATAAATGAATAATAAATAAATATTGTTTGTTTATCACAATATTTATATCTATACAAGTTAAAATATACCCTAATAATATAGTTTATGTTTTTTTATCTATTTAAAATTATAACTATGATAAACTAATTATACAAATATGAAAGGCAAATGGGCATCAAATAAAAAAATATTTAAATAATTTTATCATAAATTTGTGTTGGCTACTAAGTTTTGTTGCCTTGATTGAAAAGTGGGTTTTTAATGTGTGATAAAGGTCAATGACGGAGGTCACAGGTTTTTGTTTAATTAAGCTAATCGAGGCCGGCCCCTAGATACGTTTCACTTAATTTCAGGAGCTTTTATTGCATGTCAGTATGTCACACATGCTACATAATCTATGCATTGCTTCCTAGAAAGAGAGAGCTTATACGTGGGGAGCATATCAAGGTTAAGTCTGTCAATTATCCGAAAAAATATTCACATCCGATCCGAATCCGTATCCGAAAATATAGAAAATATCCGATATCCAAAAAATCTGTATCCGTATCCGAAAAAATAATCTGTATCCGAAAATTTTCGGATCGGATTCGGATATACCCCTATCCGATTCGAAAAATATCCGCATCCGATGGCATTAAAAAAATGTTAATATTAATATTTAATATCTACCATTGGATTTTAATCAAGTGGCTCATATTCTTTCTAATAGTTGTAAAGTTAGAACTTGTGTTTGTGAATTTTTAATTTTAAGTCAATTTTTGAACTTTAAATAAAAATTTTTTATGTTTAATTATTTATTTATTCTTTTTAATAGTTGCAAAGTTAGGATTTGTATTTGTGAATTTTTAATTTTAAGTCAATTTTTAAACTTTAAATAAAAATTTGTTATATTTAATTAATTATTTATTTATTTCGGATAATTCAGATAATTATCCGAATCTGTATCCGAAATTTCGGATCGGATACGGATACACTTTTTAAATATCCGTCAGATACGGATATATAAAATTTTTTTTGGATACGGATACGGATATGACCATATCTGCTCCGTATCCGGTCCGTTGACGGGCTTAATCAAGGGTATCTATTAGACCTATTTTGCAATGAAACAGAGAATTAAATGGTGATTTATATACCTTTTTTTTTAAACCTTTTCTTTCATTTTTTTAGCATATCAAGTGTATGAATGTGACTATGATTTTTATTATGATGTATATGCAAATAAAAGGTATCACGTTTTCAATGTAATAGAGGATTTTTTTTGTCTTTTGAAATCATGATAAATTATTCTTAAGATGTTATTGATTGTAAAATTAAGACTAAAATCTCTCTAAATTCATTTTTAAATGTTATTTTAGAAAAAAATGAAAAATTATTAGTTTCATGTGACGAATTTTATATCAAATTGTAGATATGAAAGTATTTTCAAGGCTAAAAAAAAGTTAGGGACGGTCCCACTAATAATAGCAAATGTTTTATTTTATTTTTTAAATATTAAAATTTATTTTTAATTAGGTATATGCTTTAACAAAAAAATATATTGTTTTATTTTAAATTAAATTGATCGATTTTGAATAAATGTAAAAAATCTTTAACAAGTATGTGACCTGAGGGGTTACATACCTTGAAAGGCTACAAAGGTAAATGAACTGTTCATGGGTAACAAGGTCAAAAAACCAAAAAATAGGGATGGTAAAGCGACAACTTTAATTTAATTATCCCTTATCTATCACTAAAAAGTCCTAATTTTTTATGACAAAAGCATTTAATCAATTTGGTTGTACACATCAGCTCGTGTATAAGAGCATCTTCAATCTTATATTCAATTGTGTATTTAAATGTAAGCCCCGTTTGGATATGAGTTTAGGTAAATTCTGCGTTTGAAAAGTTAAATAATGTTTTTGAAAAACTGAGTTTGAAACACAAAATTTTAAGAACATTAGCGTTTCAACCTCACATTCAAGCGCAACTTTAAATTTGAGTAAAAGTCACTTAAAATTTTTTCCAATCAATTATCTTTACACATACTAAATCAAACTTTTTGTCGATTTTTTACTCAAATCAAGAAAGATTCAAATTTGATAGTTGAAGACACATCATATCAAATGAAAATTTTAAATGAAAGTTGGATATAATTTTTATTTTTGGGTTAATTGAACATGTCCTATTAATAAATCAAATTAGCGCTGATACATGCAGCCCGGCATTGCAACCCACTTTACAGCCCGTACATAGCGTATATGATTCTAACACAATATGTGACCCAAATTTTTTTTAATTTTTTACCATGAAAAAAATACTAATTCATCTCAGTATATAAATCATTTCATATAATAGCATGCACTTTAAAAGATAAGTATATATAATTTTATAAAAAATGAAATACTGAACAACAAAAACAGCTACGATATATTTTTTCCAACTCAGACTAAAATTTATAAATGGCCAAACAGATACCCAAAAACAAAAGCCAACCCAACAAATCGAAAAATAAAAAAAATCCAATCTCGTCATGCGAGGTCCCCTCCATCGGAACTCGCGCCGATCGTCTCCGCCATGAACATCGCCGGATCTCCGCCTCGTGCGACGGTGATATGGCAGGTGGCGGACATCCTGGCGCGGAAATTGAAGAAGAAGAAGAAGCTTCTGTCGGAGGAGGCGCCGCTGCTGGAGGAGGGGGAGAAGGGGCGCCACCGCGAGAGGCGGAGGAGGTGGGACGAGAAGGAGGAGGCGAAGGCGGTGGTTCCGAGGGGGTGCGTGGCGGTGTACGTGGGGGAGGAGAAGAAGAGGTTCGTTATACCGGCGGAGTACCTGAGCACGCCTGATTTTGGGGTTCTGATGGAGGTGGTGGCGGAGAAGTTCGGGTTCGAACAGGTTGGTGGGCTTCGGATCCCTTTCGATGAGGAGGCATTCGTTGAGTTTCTTGGATTCCTTGAAGAGAAGATGAAGAAGAAGGAGAACAGAAAAAACAGGGGAGAGAGGGATGTTGGGCATTGTAAAATTTGAAATTTTTTAATATATATATATATATATATATATATTTGGGTTATTGATCCCTCTTTTTTTGGTGGATAAACGTTTTATCAGATGAGCGAGTTTTAAATTTTGTTTTATCAGATGAATTTGGTTTTGGGGGATAAAATAACAAGCTTTGAGCGAGTTTTTGTTGGTGGCATGCAACATGGAGATTTTCTTATTACATGCATTGTGGTGTGCAATGCAGATGGACACATCACCCTTTTAAGGGTGATTACATCACACCAAATGCATTCATTCCTTATCCCCCGTTTGTAATGAGAATATGATTTATTATTGAATATACATTTATTTAAGCATAAGTTAGTATATATAAAGATAAAGTGATTTTGTATTTGATTGTATTTTGAATTATTCTCGTTATTAAATGTAAGAATAAATGTTTGTTGTTTGGATAAAATGTGAATAAAGTATAGATAATGATTTATAAAAAGTAAAAAAAATAATAGTTGATTTGACAGATGATTTATAAGAGGTGATGACAGTTGTGGATCCATATTTTTTGGATGGAATAACTTATGATAACTTTAATTTTAGGGGTTGATTGAAATTTATATACTACTTTATTAGAGTTTATTCTAACATACTTTATCAGGATTATCCAGGATAAACAAACCCTTGAAACTTCTTATCTGAGGTTATCCGAGCTTATTTGGGGTCTTATATCAGAAACAAACAGGGGCTTAGGGTGCGTTTGGTTGCGCGATTGCGCTACGATTGCGATTACAGGAAGCTGCGTTTGCAATCGCGCAACCAAACAGTTTTGTAATCGCAGTTTTAAACCCAGCGATTGCAGGCAAATAGTGCCCAAAAGCTGCGATTTCGAAAAGCTGAGAAAGTGAGCTTCCTGCAGAATCAGATTTGTAATCGCAGATTCCTGCAGAATCAGTTTTGTAATCGCGCAACCAAACGCACCCTTAGAGTGTGATGCAATTATCGATTAGGGTGATATGCCCGTTTATGTGATAATACACCATTCATGCAATAAGAAAATCTATATGTTGCATATCACATAGGATCTCTGTAGAAAATAACCCAATGGGACATGGTGTTCATGGGCGGGAACAATTTCCCCCAATCTAAAGTTTTTTTTTACTATAGATATGCCATGTGGTAGTCAATCATTGGTCTCTACTGGGCATATATAACACATACTCATCCAAATATTTTGATTATTTGAAAGGTTTTTTTTTTATTTAGGGTATGTTTTGAAACACATATAAAAAATAAAATTTTGAATAAAGTGGCTTTAATATACTTGAATTATGTAAAACAGATTTTTTCATTTTAAAAAATTAACTTTTTTATATCAAAAGCTGAAAATAAATTTTTAATTAAACCAATTTTTTAAATGCGTTTGACAACTCTTTTTAATTTTCTGCTTAGTTAAAAGCAGAATCACTTTAATAAGTGATACCAAACGGATCCTTAACATTGAAAACTCTTTGATAAGCACCACACCAGTGTTTTGATCCAAATGATCTTCTTTTTTAACTCTAATTCTATTTGGAACGTTATTAACCTTGTTGTGAAGATTTTGGACTGTTTTCCTTTTAAATAATTGAATTCTATTTTTTTGTTACACAGTTTATCTAACAAGCAAAAAAAAACAATGTATATTGAATGCATTAATTTCGAAGTATTTTGTGGGTTTTATATATGAACTTTTAAACAATATATATATTTTGTGCCGCTTCATAAATATATATTTTGCATTGTGTAATTTTAATTTATTTTTGCTTACACACACACACTGTATCTTTATCTCATGACACATGAAAACTATTTTAAAAGAAATAAAAATAATTACTAAGAAATGCATAATTTTTCATAAAAATAAAACAAATTCTCATATTTGTAAGTGATAAATGTCACATCAATCCAATTTGCAGCCAATATCTATACTTACTAACAGAGTACACATTTTTTTATAAAAATGTAACAAACATTCCAATGAATTCAATCCACATGTTTTTATATTTTTTATAAAATGAGGTTGCAATTAATTAATAAAAGGAAAACAGAACACAAATGTGGATCTGAAATTGTTTGAAACATTTGTCCAATTCAAGCCCATCGATAAGCCCAATTTAACAGCCCAGCCCAGCCCAACCCACCAAAACCCAGTCCACCTCAAAAAGGCCTATCGTTGACGACACCTCCGATACCCTCCATCGCTCCTCCTCCCCCTTCGATCGGCGATTCCACACAAAAAAAAATCTAGGGTTTCCTTCCTCGCCGGATGATCTCCAACCCTCGCCGTCCCATCCAAATCAAATGGGGAACCTCTTCGTGAAGAAGCCGAAAGTAACCGACGTGGATCGCGCGATCCTCTCTCTCAAAACCCAGCGTCGGAAGCTCGCCCAGCATCAGCAGCAGGTCCCAATCAATATCTCCTCCTCGAATTCCCTCTTTTTTGTATGACAAAATTTGAAATTCTGATGAATCGAACGCTTCAGCTTGAGAAGGTGATCGATGCGGAGAAGCAGGCGGCGAGGGACCTCATAAGGGAGAAGAAGAAAGACAGGGCACTGCTCGCGCTGAAGAAGAAGAAGACCCAAGAAGAGCTCCTCCAGAAAGTCGATGCTTGGCTCATCAACGTCGAACAGCAAGTACAGATGACTCGCGTTTCATCGTTTCTTTCGATTATGAAAGGAAAAGTTTTGATTTTTATGGGTTTTTTTTTTTAATTCTGTTAGTTGGCAGACATTGAGCTTGCAAGCAAGCAGAAAGCTGTGTTTGAGAGCTTGAAAGCAGGGAACAACGCAATCAAGGCTATACAGAGTGAGATCAGCTTGGATGATGTGCAGAAATTGATGGACGATACCGTTGAGGCGAAGGCCTATCAAGATGTGAGATTTATGGTTTTTATCTTCATTTGTTTATGTGGGTGTCTGTTATCCTGTGAATTAGGCTGGATTATCTTACGCTATTCTGTGATTGTTGAATCCTTGTCGAAAGGCCTCTCATGAATTGCTGTTTTTGTTCCATACAATTTAGGAGTAACAAAATAATGCTATCTATATTTGTGGAAGATGTTATATTGAGAGAATAACAATGGTTGATGACTCATCAAAATTTAAACCAATGTACCCTTATGTCTTCTTTTATTTCTTACAATCCTTGGTTTTCTTTGTAGTTCTGCCATGGTTAGTTTGTCTCTCACAGAGATAGGATCGTCTTGTTGTTTTCAAGTTTAAGGCACGGTTTTATTGGGGAAGTTAATGTGAATATCAATCATATATTTTTCTTAAGCCTGACTTGTGATGATGTATAAGGTGTAGAATCTATAGGCCATGGCTTCTTGCCAGTTGATTGCTGTTTTGTTTTTCCTCTTGCGTCTTTCATTATTTTATACTCTTTTTTGTTGTTGTTCACACTGTCAATTAGAGACAAAATTGATGTTGTCTGTCTCTTTTTTGTCTACTTTTGATATCCCTTGAAGGAGATTATATCTGTGATTTAGCTAATCCATTTTATGTTTTTTTAAAGGAAATTAATGCGGTGCTCGGGGAGCGCCTGTCTGCAGAGGATGAAGAGGAAGTGTTAGCGGAATTCGAAAACTTAGAAACAGAGGTACATTAGAAAACTTTTGCTTTCATAACTACATTTGTCTCACTTGACATATTAGTATAGAATGAAAATACTTCTCCAAGACAAAGGCATTCCTAGATAATTATGGCTCAAACAAGATATTCATATGCATATTTGATTTTTGTATCTTATTCAAAGGAAGTTGCATTCTAGATTTTGTTTTGCTTGTTACTAAAGGTTAGTGTCAGCTTTTTCTCGTATGACTGACAAACACAAGTGGTTGTATGACCAAAAAGTTAATCACTGTTACAAATTTGCCTATCTGTTAAAGGTTATGGTCAGTTTTTTATTGTTATATGCATGTCCCATTCTAATTTTCTTATGGCAAGTCAGACTTTGTTGAAATTTATACATGATTGTGCACTTGTCAATTATTTATGGAGCTATGAAACCCAAAAATAATTCAGACATTTCAATTTTTTTTCTCTCTAAATGTTGGGGTCATATATTTTTTTCTCCTGTTGCTATAAGGAATTTGGAGAGCTATGAGACCAAAAATTGATGTGTTTCAAATTTGCCTATCTGCTAAGGGTTATTGTCAGTTTTTTCTTGTTTTGTGCATGTTCCAAGCTATTCTTCAAGCAAATAAACCTGAGTGGATTTATACAAGATTGTGCATTTTTATGTTGTTTATGGAGTTATGCAACCTAAAAAATCACAGTCATTACAAATCTGTTAATGTTAGGGTCATTTTTTTTTTCTGTATTACTGACGCATTGTTACTACCATAGTGAGTATTATTTTTCATATCCTTGTGAACTACTACTTCCAAGCGAAGGTGTCTCTTTCCTCTTTGCAGTGATATTGGTTTAAGTCTGCGTGCCATTTCATATTGGTGCATTTGTTGGTGGACATTTCACATTTCCTACCATAACTGCTGCATATTTCTCTAAATATGCAACTTGGAGCAAAGGTCCCTGCTTTTGTCACTGGGGGGGGGGGGGGGGGGGGGGGTGGGGGGGAGGAATTGAATGTGATGTTATGAGTTTGTATGAATGCTTTTGTTTCTTTGAGGTTTCTCAACAAAATATGTCTTTTGGTGTGACCAGATCATGCTTCAAGCTCTGCCAGAGGTTCCTGCTCCTA
This sequence comes from Acorus calamus, assembly GCA_030737845.1. NCBI lineage: Eukaryota > Viridiplantae > Streptophyta > Magnoliopsida > Acorales > Acoraceae > Acorus > Acorus calamus. The sequence continues at coordinate 573,669 of CM060875.1, forward strand.
CTACCCAGGAGGAGAAACCAGTAGCTGAACAACTTGTTCAGGAGCCAGTAGAAGCACCTCTAGAGAAGGGTTCAAGATATAAGGCTTCCATTGAGGAAGAGGAGATCACTGAGGATGATGTGATTGAGGACTTGAAACTTCCTGATGTGCCAACCAGAACTCCCGGTAGACAAAAAGGTAGTTCCTTTCCAATGCCTACATCTCTAGATATGCTATCTTGCACATATGTACATAGCAAATGTGTGATATGCTAAGTAGTGGCCCTGTGATTGTGACATGCCTCTCAACCGTGCTGCTCAATTATAGTTGGCTTTTTTATGGGACTGGCGACAGCATATATCTGATGGCATGCCCTTGATCTTCAGTGTATCCAAAAATATAGAACATGTCAAAATTTAAAAAATACTACTGATTTTATTAGATTTTGTTCTTGCTTAAATTAATGATAGTGCATAAGCTGCTCCAGAACTTATATTTTATTTAGGTGCACATGTAGGAGCTACAAAATTCTGAACATTTTCACGGTCAACTTCCACAGAATGCCTATTGAATTTTGCACCTCTACCGCAAAATTGCTGCGCACAATCAGATTTTGAACTTGATCACCAAGAATCGTTTCTATCATGCATAATTAGTTGTATTTTGCTCTTTGTATCATAGTGGACAGAACTGTGGACTAACTTTCTATGGGAAATATATGTGCAGTTATGGAGGAACCCTTGCCTGCTTGATGATGAGCTCAAAATTGTAGCCAGACTGCACCCTGGTTTCAAATCTATGCCTCCTTGCTTCATTGACCTTTACAGAGAGGATTCCTTTGAGTGCCTTTGTATTCTTTGCCTGCTTCTGATAACTATCATACATATTGTAAAGACATCTTTATTGTGCTATATGTTAATTTTTTTTGTAACGTGTTTTGGTCACATATCCGTAAATAGTACCACTGCTTATTTGGTCCAACATAATTTTTTATTGACATTCTCACATTCTTTTCTCTCTGTGGTTTGATCAACCTTGTATTCCTGTCCACTTGATGCTTGCCTATGTTATTTTAACTATTATGAAATACACAACTGCTCAGATCATTGGCACAAGTTGGTTGGTTTTGTTTGTTTTTGCAGGTCTTAACAGAAGTTTTTGCTAGGGTGGATGGAATATCTTAATGGGTCTGATGAAAGCTGTGATTAGGACCACCATAGGTGTACGAATTGACTATCTTCATCTGGGATAAAACCATTGTAAGTCTTCTTGGACCCTTATTAGTGATGTAACTTCCACTATCATTGTTACTTCTTGTGACTTCAATAAATGATACTGCACAAGACCTCACTTTACAAATATATCAGAGAATGTAAAAAGATGAAAAATGTTAATACGCAGCAAAAACTTTTGATTCAATCATCAATACAGAGTTTCTGCACTCTTATTCGTTTGGAAGAAGCTTTCAACATTGTCCTTCACAACACGATTGAAACAAAACTCCCCCCCCCCCCCCCCCCCCCCGCCCAAAAAAGAAAAAGAAAAAAAGGAAAAAAAAACAGAGGAGATTATAGATTGAAAGAACGAGTGTGTTGGAGATGGTCATCTACACATTGGGTTCTGAATATGGTGAGACTGTGCCACCTCAGCTTCTGAAGAACAGCAGCTACCGACTGTCTCCTCCCCGTCGAACGCGAAGCCATTCATGTAGAACACCTCCTTCTTCTCCTCCACCACCTTCAAAACTCTCTCAAACACTGAAACCTCACATGGAAGCCTCAGTACCCCCTCCTGTTGGAACCCAAACTCCTCCTCGGCTTCCCTCAATAGGACACTGAAAGCCCGGTGTGTCAAATACGCCGTTGGGATGACAAACCTCTTCATCTCCTCCCCAACACTGACTGCAAGGAACCCCTTTGGGACCTCGCTTGAAGCCGAGGAAATGTCAGAGAAGGAGAAGGTCTTCTTGAGGAATTTCTTGCTCTTGTTGTTGGTGTTGTTATTGTTGCTGCTATTGCTGTTGGCCTCAGTTGGTCCAACTGCAAGTCTCTTCCACTTCTTGAGCATCTGCTGAAGCCTAACAATCTCTGTGATCTTGTTAGACTTCTTAGGATGCATACCTTTCTCTAATCTTCACTAATTTGGACTCAAAAGGCTTCAAAGGGAGTTCTTGTTTTTGGGATGTGTGGAATGGGTTGATGGGTGAAGCTCAGGTTTTAAAGGAGCTGGAGAATGGTTTATTTATTATAATCCTTCTTTTTTTTAATGGGTCCTCATTTTCATCGAATGCTCTCTCTCTATATACTTTTCAAAGTTCATATTCAAATAATTTATTTTGGATCAATTACTGCTGCAACTGCCCTCAAGAACCAAAAAAAATAATAATTCAAAGAAGAGTTTTTTTTATAAAAAATACCCAGATGAGTGTGAGATTCTTAGAAGCTGAGCTCCTTGGTTTATGTATTCCCTCCCTCGCTTTCATTTATTTGAAATGTTGAGTGGTTCACATGGCAACTGTACTGTCACACCAGGGCTTGATTTCTGCAAATGCACTTCTCTTTTTTTATGACTATATCCTTCAGTGTTTGTTTACTTCTTCAACTGCCTTCAACTATCAAAAAAACATGATAGTAAATCAATATTTAATCCCCAGCCCAATAATGTTGAGATTTGAAGCTGCTGTTGCCTTGGTATCTGTTATTTATTTATAGATACACAGTTTTTTTTTATTTGTTTCATATAGAGAGAATTGAGTGATGAATTGTTAAATAAAATCTGAGGTTCTAGTTTTCTAGCTTCTTATTGGATCTTCGTGCTTGTTTTGGGAGAACGTGGAAGGTGATAGGGAGTAGAGTCCCATGTGAAATGCCTTAATTTTTTTTTTGTAAAGATTTGTATATTGATTTCATTGAAGAAACGCATGGTGGTTACTGGTCAATAATGTCAACTTGATTATTCTCTTCCCTCTCCCCCTCTCTTCCTATCTATAACACATGTTATTGTGTTTTATATTTCTGTGACTTTCTTTCTTGACTTATCATATGCAGGTTTTTATAAATTTGGGGTGGTGCATTCAACTATTACTCAGGTGAGTGGGGTTGGTGGGAAATTTTAAATTTGTTATTTTTCATAATCTAAGAGATGAATAGTGTGTTCTTGAGAATTGAAAGAAACATAAGAATCAGGCTAATAAAGGATATTTTATGGCTTAAAAAATTGTCATTACTAGACAATATTTCTATCCAAGATTAATTGCTGCTTCAGAAAAAGGTTTAGTTTATCAGAGGGGGTTGGCTCTTTAAATGCGTGTGAATGATATTCAGTCAGTGTTGGATTCCATCAATGTTTGTTAATCAAAATCTTATATGTTAAGTATGTGAGTTGTCAACCATTCATTCAAAACTGACAATGAGATTCAACACTGATCAGATCCCCATGTCATGAACGATTCTATGCATCCAAAGTTTTTTTTTTTTTTTGATCGACACTAATTACTCTTCACAAAAAAAGTTAGCCCGAATTTGTTGCTTCTTTCCTTATTTTCAAACTTCAATTTATGCTATTTTAAGATTATATTAGTAGTAAAATTGTCTGATTGAAAAGATACAACTTTGACATTTTGGTTCTATGCACACACATTCATTAAAAACTGATACTTCAAGTCTAAGGTGTTCATATATTATTTTATCAATAAATCCATGTTTGTGGTAAAAAAAAAACTAGTTTGACAGTTTCATTAAAATCCAGTCTTAAATCTTGTGATGGGAAATGATTATATTAAGGGTCCAAGAAAGAAAGAAAGAAAAAGTATTATTGACTATTTTGGGCAAATGGGAATAAACATTTTATGAATGGAATCCAAGGGTGGGTCCCAAGCTAATTAATTAGGTCCATGGTCAGATCAAAAGGAAACTTTCGTACAGTCCTACCCACCCAATCAAAGGAGATCGATCTAGATTCATTTCACTTTCACTTTAATCAAAGATAACAAATATTTTATATTTTATAATCTAAACCTAACTATATATATGTTTAAGCTCATCATGTGTAAGTACAACCGACACAGTATCTTCGTTAGCTTATATGCTTCACATGGTCCTCCCATTTTTTATATATAGATATAGATAACTATCTATTTATGTTTTTCTTAATCAAAGACTATTTTTTCTATACCTTAGAGAAACCATGCCCATCACTGGTGACTAGTTTTGATTAACCCTAAATCCTGTACAGTATAGTGTGTTAGGTCTGTGAGTGAGTCTACGTTGCATGCATTCATGCATGCATGTATTAAAGTGGCTGTTTTTATGATTTGATCTCATCTGGGTTCAGTCTGGAATTGAAAGGTGGTCAGTCCTAGTTGCACTCATTTTTTTTAAAGAAGCAATAAAAGTGTCTGGGATTGAATCAATGAACCAAGTGAAATGAACCCTCCTCTCTGATCAAATAATGCACTCACTCGTGGCTTCTGAATGGCCATCATTTTTTTTTTGTTATGCCTATCTTGAATAATCAATTTCCATGAAAGGCAACAATGTATGGGCCCTGTAAGCTCTCTCTTATCACTGAGAGGGTTGTGTGCTTCATCAATATCATCATGTGAGTCCTCATTAATTATTTCACTAGATTCATAGTTTTTTCTGACTTTCATGTGCAATATTTTAATCCTTTAAATGGAAGTTAATAAACCAAACAAAGAGTGGGTGGTGTGTGCAGCTTATGATTGGGTAGATGAATGGATGTTTGAGCAAATGATTGGTTGGTGGGAAATGACCATGACATGCATGCATGAACTTAGTTGAGGGTTTATTTAGGTAGGGTCTATTTAAAAAACACATTTGGGCTGACTTTTTTTTTTTTGCAGGAATTGATCTAAATGTGTTTCTAGTGATTTGAAAAAAACTTGTGTAATTAAAAAGTTTGTTTCAAGTTTTCATAAAAAATTTATGCTTTTTTCAAAAGTAAAGAAAATGAGTTCCTATGAACTGAATTTCATTAAGCTACTTATACAAAATCAAAATTTACAAATAAGTTTCCAAACGGCTCCTAGCTCCTGGTGTGTTATATATATGGACCATGTATGTATGATGAGTTGATGAGACATGCATGGCATGGTGAGGATCATTATTTGGGTATATGGGATAGAACATGTATGCCATTGAGCATATATATCTGCAATAGCTTCAAGAAAGGGAAACAATAATGCATGTCCCTAACTAACATGTTCTGGGTTATTTTATTTTATTTTATTTTTGTTTATGATGCAAGTAGGACTGTAGGGGAAGCTACTGCATGTGCATTGTGATCACCAGACAATCAAATCCTCTTCTATTGGTTTTTATTTTATTTGTTTTCCTTCCAACAAACAGAGAGGCCATATATTGTGGTTCAGTTCATACGAATCTAGATGAGTTTTGATTTCCTTCATTCGTATGATCATCTTAGGTTGATCTTGCTTTCTTTTTTTTTCCCAACAAAAAAGGGGGAAAAATTATTTGGTGTGTTGGCTCAAGAATCACCTCTATTCAATTATTATTCAAATGGAATAATATTCAGTCCGTTTGCAGCTCCGTTAATTTGTAGTTGTTACATCTATATATTTAACTATCTTAATATATACTATATTATATGAAAAATTTAAAATACTTGCATTTAATTCGCATTATCATATACTCCACTTTTTTAATAAAAGAGTGTATTTATTAGTTAATTATATAGTCATATGAATTAAATGTATATATATTTTTATGTTTTCGTAATGGAAATTAAAATATATTAAAATAATGGAGTATACATTGCGTTAAATAATTTATATATATAGTGATAGTAATATGACAGCTGTAAATCTTTGGATAAATACCTGATTGGGCTAGCCCGCACATCTAATCTCTTTTCATATTACTGCTTGCCTGCTTGGGCCCTTTTCAGGGCATATATGTCATGTTATATGATCATAAGTTCACCATGTTTCTTTAAATAAAACACTTTTTTTTATTGTATGCCTTAAAAAATTAATTATTTATTTCAAAGTATATAAAATAATCCATAATATCCAACTATTCCAAATAGTAACCATAGATTTTCTTCTTCTTTTATAGATCCTCCATCCAGTAAGGTCCTGCAAGGCTACAAGCCGAGCATCTTTTTGTACTAGTGAAATCATTCCTGATTTGTCACATGGTAATATGTATCATGTATATATTATCAAATGGGGATGTTATTGCCACCCTCACAAAATATTAAACTCATCCCAACTAAAACAATTTAAACATGTTAAAATTTCCTTTTGTAAACTATTAAAACTCACCCAAAACTATTTCCACCCTCTACAAACTAAGCCCACCCCACACTAAATAAGCACAAAATTGGGCAGAGGGATTAACTGTTGGAAACTTGGTTTTGGCCGAGCAAACTTCAGAACAAAATCACTTTGGACCCACCAATTATTGGAAGTGGATAAATAGTGGATTGCGTTCTTCTCGTCGAGGAAATGAATGTAATATATTTATTTGTTCAAAATCATTTTCAGGTGAATGAGAAATTTGATTCAAAAAAAAAAAAAAACATAGTGAAATTGATTGGTGGTTGTGGAGAATGAATTTTAATCCCACGTTGAAAGATTGAAAAAATTATGGTGTGTATATATACGAGGGTTTGAACTATTAAGTTGGGATCAAGGGGCATTCCACTTTTATAGAAGTAGGGGGATCTTTATAGCCCAAAAACATTCGTGTGCGCCCTGGCCTGGATCGGATTGTAGAAAATAATTTTTTGGACAAAATTTATTTGATAATTTTTTTGGTTCATTATAATTTAATCTTCCAAATAATTTTATTGGTTTCTATTTTGGGTTGGAATTTTTTTTTGGGCCGTCACAATCTCTTCCAATTGTGATATGTTTGCAACTGGTACATTTAATTGTTTGGATGAAAGGTTTTTTGACACTATTTCATTGAAAACTAAATGGACCAAAGCGTGTATTCAGTCTTTCACCAGATTTTTTCTCCATAAAAACCACTGCATTTTTCAATCATCCATTCATTCACTGCATCTAATCTCTTGTAGTATGCGAGTCTACAATGCAGTTCATTCAGTGCATGCATTCCAGTCAATTGGTTTGTTGTCCATTGGATTTGAAGTGCGGCTAATGCAAAGAGTTCGATTGTTGTATTCTAGGAGACATTCATCACTATCCGTGAACATCAATGTGGGGTGAATAATGTCTTAAAGACATATAATTCAACTCTAGCCTCATACTTCCTCATTCATCAGGATAGAAAAACTCGCTAAATCAGTACGCTTGATTATTCTTCTTCACTTTAATTTTTTCTAGCTACTATAGTGTAGTAGTATTAGTATTTATCATCATCATATATATATTGTTTTGTAAATATAACCCTTATTAATTTTCTTACAATAGCGGCATTGGTGACGAGAAGGGCACGATGACGAACGAGGGCATGGATAGAGAGATAATAATTGAGCGTTGATACACTCAATCTATTTTGCAGCCCGTATGATAGCATATTATATACTGCGCTATCATAGTTTATAGGGTTCTATCATAGTGTAATATGTAAATTTTTTTATCATTTTTTCAACATGAAAAAAATACACTAATGCATCTTAATATATACTTCATTTCATATAATTGTATATACTTCAATAGAAAAGTGCATGATTAAAAAGAAAAAAAGAAAACTGATATCGACTACAATTGGGGCTACAGTGAGGCAGGGTGTATCATTTTCCATTATAGTTTGAGATTGTTTAATTTAGAATTTAGGATGGGGTGATTTTACAATGGGACGGGCTTAATATTTTTTTTTTGGAAAAGTGGGATGGGCTTAATATTTGTGAGGCGTATATAACAACTCCTTATTAAGTACCTTTTTTTTTTTTTTTTGTTAATAGAGATGTTGATGTAGTTTCGACTACAACATCAGATTGACGACATTTAGTGCACAAACAGACACACAACTTTTTTTTTTGTGAAAAAGGCAGTCACACACAACTTCGATATGCACAAGTCACACTACACAACTTTGATATAATGCACAAGGTATGAAATTTTTAATATGATGTGTCATGTTTCATTCAGGAGACTATTTGAATTTATATATATGCTTTTAGTGGATTATATAGACTTTAGAAAATGTTGATTAGGGGGTTATATATTATTTGACTTTTTCTCAAAATTATATAATTCTTTTGATATACTCCCCACCTGATCTATAATAATACTCAAAAAAATTATTGTGCTTAACTTGTATAAAAATAAGAACTTGGTCACTTTCCTTTTAATAAGCAATTGAAATAGATATATTAGTTTCATACACATGACAAATACATGTAGCCTAAATATAGAAGATGTGACTATAATATTGATATGAATATCAGAGTATATATAGATCAAATGTTTAAAATATCGAATCATCCCAAAAACTCTTTTTATTTAATATATAGGATAATAAATTTGTATACCATATAATATTTTTTATATTATAATATAATGAAAATAACGTTGAATTTTTTTATAAAATTTAATTGAGATAGATTTAATGAATATCTTTTATTTTAAATTATTAAAATTTTAATATATAGGTTTAAGAAGTTTTCAATCATATCATAGCAATTGAAATGCAAAGTATAAAACAAGGGATTTTTAGTTTTACCCATTTAGGTTAGTATTTCAATCTTAATAAATTTTAAATTAAAGAGACCGGCCTATCAAACAGCCATGAGAAATTAAAGAGAAACCTGCTACTTACATTATATAAAGTAAATTCTAAAGTTTGATGTGTCAATGTGGTTTATGAAGCCTGCTTGTTATGGAATGATACAAAATGACCCCAACTGCATAATTCATTATTAAGTACTTTTTTTTTGTTGATAGAGATATGTTGATATTGTTTCGACTGCAACATAAGATTGATATTGAGTGCACAAACAGTCACACCCAACCTTTTGTTTGAAAAAGGCAGTCACACACAACTCTTTTTTTTTTTTTTTTATATCGGAGGGACTCCCCGTGGCTGACCTTACGGTCGAGCTGGGAAAGCTACCTCCGCCTGTTTGTCCCGGTCCCACGGAAAATTCTTTTGAATAATCGCCAACAAACAGGTGGGTAAGTCAGCGCCAAGACTCGAACCCAAGACCTCCCCTTTAACCAGGCAAGTCCTGAACCGTTGTGCTATGACCACTGAGGACAGTCACACACAACTTTGACATGCACAAGTCACACTACACAATTAAGCAATCTTTATATAAGTATTAAAAAGAAACCACAAATTGGTTCAAAATGAGAATATTTGTTTTATCAAACACAGAACGAATAATCCATTTCTCTTCTCAATGTGACACGTGTACATCGATATCCGATAATAAGAAGGATCTTGATTTATTATTATTGTTGGTTCCCCCACTTGCATTTTTGTAACACAAGAGTACAAGACACACATATATTCAATATATGTCTTTCTTTTAACACATATATTCAATATAATGTCTTTCTTTTAACAGTGGAGGGTAGGTCTTGTGCGGTCTCCACTTATATATGCATCCGAAGTTTACAAAAAAAAAATAAAAATTGTTTGATCATTATTAATCTTTCTCATCAATGTCAAAAAATTTAACCAATATTAAAAATAATTGTTATCCATTTTAACTAACTAAAATCCATTAGACTAAACCATATCAATGATTTAACAAAAAAATTGAGATGCGACTCCGTCACTGGATTCGTGGAATACAAATTAAACATGCAACCGCTTTTTAAACGAAGAAATATATGTTTTGTTACTTATGTGTTAAGTGAAAAATTAGACCATAAAACCTAACTTATCTTACTTTCAATATTGCATCATGGTTTTGCAAATACCTTTTAGAAGAAGTCATCTATGTTTTCTTATGTGTTAAATGAAAAATGAGACCATAAAACCTAACTTATATTATTTTCAATATTGCATTGTGGTTTGGGCATTGTAATGTTACGTACAACTATGTTTTTGATTCCAATTTCAGTCTACACATGTTTTGAATTTTTAAAAATAGTATACCTCATTTAATGAGATATATGTTTTTTTATAAAAAATGAAACATATACTCCAATAAATTGCATGAATACATTTATGGAAAATGTAAAAAAAAAATCAAAACATCTACCTTGTTAATATGAATATATACTCACTCTATTAATTTTCTATCGACGCGAGACTAGAATTAGGATCTGAAAAAGAACTGGAACAACACTCCTCGTAACTTAAAGAATATCGAAAAGGATAATGTTATGTCCAGCCTAATTTTCAATTTACATATGTTTTGAATTTTAAAAAAATGATATACCTCATCTAATGAGGTATATGCTTTATAAAAAATAAAGTATATAATCCAATAAATTGTATACATACATTTATAAAAAAAAATTGTAAAATATAAATCTTATTAACACGGGCATATACGTGTTAATTTTCAATCCACTGTAACATACTAACGGCGCCCATCGAAAAATTAAAAGCCCATACACACATACGTGTCTCACATAAAAAGGTCCACGTCATCAGACCCTAATTTGGAATCTTTTTAAATGCGCCTTATTTGATTAATCGGAGTTCATGCAAATGGCGTGGCCCATTATCGATCACACGCCTTTATGACAAAACCACCCTCGTTTATTTGTAAAAATATCACGTGAATGACCCCCAATCCGCTCTCATTTCGTCGAACAGTACCAGGGGCATTAGTGTCATAAATCAAACCAGCTCGCGCTTTAATTTTTTTTAATTTTTATACTTTTATCCCTTGAAATATCGTCTACGTGCATTGAATTTGAAGTTTTGAACTCCATAAGTAGTTGCATCTAATGTTGCAATCCAATATATAATAATAAGAACATTCAAAGGAAGGGAGAGAGAGAGAGAGATTTTGGTATTTGATATAATGGAGTGGAGGAAGAGCTACTTGGATGTGATATTGGTTCCATTAGGGTTAGCAGCATCCATAGCATACCATTCATGGTTATGGCACAAGGTCAAGACTCAGCCTCAGCATACCATGATAGGCATCAATGCCTCCGCTCGCCGTCTCTGGGTCGCTTCAATAATGAAGGTATCTAGCTTGTATCTTCCCATGCCATTTGTTTTGGTTAGGGCCTTTAGAATATGTGAAAATAAATTTTACACTTCATTGAAATAGAAGAAATGGAGAAAAAAAATAGAGAACCATGTCATTATATAACTTGTACAAGTATAATCGTAGATAAGAGATTCCTAATGAAATATGATAAACCTTAATCAGTTTTTTAATTAAGTACTAAAAACATATATATATGTAGTATATCATTTTGTATTTATTCGATGTGAGTTTCAGATCCACTTAAATTTGACGTATCATGGTTGATTAATCCTTAATAAAGAACTATCATGACACCTCTTGTGCTAGACATGTGAGACATTTTTTGAAGAGATATGGTTTAATCAATTAATGAGTTGTTTAAATGATTAATCGTTTAGCTTGAGGATAGCATGAAACATAATTTAGTTGATCTCTTTCAATTCAATGGTTCAGTTTACTCAGTTTATTTAGTTTGATCTATTATGAATTATTCAATCAACGCCAAAAAATATAAATCATTTTGACATTATTTAGTTTAACTTTGACTTGTTTAGATCGATTCGTATTAAATTCTAAATTATTTAATTCAATATTAAACATTTATTAATTAAAATTTTATCAAATAATGTTTCACGTGTCTCTGCTTCCTATAAAACTGAATTGTCTTACTCTCACATAATCTCTCTCCATGTAAAATTTAATTAAGCTAGGTTAGAATAAAAGAAATTAATTCTTTTTATTTTATTACATAATCCAAAGACTTTACTTATTTTATAGATACACAAAAGAAAACATAAAACATCAAAATAGAAAAATTAAAAAAATAATAATGTCACTCTATAACAAGCACATATATACAATTGCAGGACAATGGAAAGAAGACCATCTTGGCAGTGCAGACGCTGCGGAACACGATCATGGGCGCGACGTTAATGGCCTTGACGTCGGTCCTACTGTCCGCCGCTATTGCGGCCATGATAAGCAGCAAATACACAGTGAAGAACCCCATCTTCATCGACAATTCCACTATCACTACGTATGGTGCGCATGGCGACTTCACGTTGTCCGTCAAATACGTGACTCTCCTTCTCGTCTTCGTCTTCGCCTTCGTCTGTCACTCCTTGTCCATCCGCTTCATCAACCGCTTCAACCACCTCATCATCTTCATCAACGCTCACTCAGCCGACTCGTCGGCCATCGTTGAATGCATGGCGGACTTGTTGGAGAGAGGTTTCGCGTTCAACGTGATTGGGAGCCGTTTGTTCTACGTGGCCCTGCCTTTGTTGCTTTGGATTTTCGGTCCCGTTTTGGTTTTCTTGTGTTCGGTTACCATGGTTTTTTTGTTGTATAATATTGATATCGTATGATGTGGGGCTGGCGACGATGACGAGGTTGACATGGTGGGTAAACAATATGGTGCAGTGTAGAGAGAGAGAGAGTTGTGTTAAGTATAAAATGTAATATTTTCTTTTTTATATATCTCGGTTTGTATGTTAAATTATCACGTTAAAAAAATAAACCGATTATCATTATTAAATAAAACAATCACGGTTATGTACTGTGATAAAATCAGTTATTTTTTTAACTGTGATCTACCACTTTTGATCACAGTTTTAACCGTGATCTTTAACCATTCTGTAGTAGTGGTTGAAGTGTACTGTAGTTCTTTCTCAGTGATTTGTGTATGCTGGTGTGTAGAAATATTGTTGCACAGAAGGTGAACTACTGTGGACAACCATAATAACATTGTAACTTGTGAGTGCTCAAAGAGCAAAAAAATTATCAAACCTTTTGGCGATTTATGAAAAAGAAATGCATGTGTTTACAACCATAGTCTAATTTAATTTAAACTACAGTGTAATACTCTAATCAATGCTTATCTGAACCAACCAAGTTAAAAAATGTGTTTAAAACAACTTGATAGGATAGTAGAGGTGTCCTATTAGAAACTTAGTTTCGATTCATATTGCACATTGACAGGGGAAGATGTGATTAAAAAAAATATACTTTTAGGTCAACCAAAAAAGAGTTTACAACTCTTTGGGCTAGGCTGAGTTTTTGGGCCCATGGCCCACTCTTTGTAATGCATTCCAGCTAACCCAAGATTTTTCCGCACTAGCACTAGCACTAGCACTAGTTTTTTTAAAATTATTAATGCACTTAGGTCCGTTTGGTTGCACAATTTAGGGCGATTTTGCTTTTTGAAAAGCTAAAATCTCAAAATCATACAGTCAAACAGGGTGGATTCCGGTGGAATCAAAAGCTGGAATCATTTTAATTTTTTTCTTGAAATCTGTGTTTTAAAAAGCTCAAAATATGTAATTTTTTGTCGGAATCGATTTTTTGAATTGAAAAACAACTTTCTCTACCAAACATTAAATTTACAGTGGTGATACCTATGCCCCAAATCACAAGCCCCATGATGTCATCACCTTATTGGTTGGTTTTGATTGGTTTGTTGACTTTTGAAAAAGTGTAAAATGGTAAAATACGGATATGTCCTTCAGTAAAAATAGATTTCATTGATCAAAATCCCCCTTTTTTCTCATATTAATCTTTCACATTAATTTGAATTTGCTTATTTTAAAATTTACGTATTTTGAAAAAATATATCCCACTCTAAAATTTGTCTATTTCAAAATTTAAATTTAGAAATTCTTATGAAATTTACACTAAAACTTACCTAACATATACAAAAATTACCTAAATTACTTTTCATCAAAATTACACCAAAATTATCTAAATAACAAAAAAAAAAATGTTATGATTTTTTTATGATTATAACTGTTACAAAATGTAACAGAAATGTATAAATGTAAATGTAACAATCTTATGATTGTATAACTGTATAAATATAACAGAATGTAATAGTGTTGCATAAATGTAACATAAATATGTGATTGTAACAGTTTATGACATTCATGTTAAAAAAATGTTGTAGAAACAAAAAAAGATGAGAAAGAATATAGCAGACGCCTTGTAAACCAAATAGTCATGAATAATAATATGATTGATCATTAAAATATCCATGAATTCGTATGTTAAATAACATTATGTTGTTACAAGACTATTACATTTCAAATGTAACAAAATAACAAAAAATTGTGTATTGCTTAAATATGTGCCTTTTGCATCAAATCACATTATTCATTAACTGTTACATTTATAAAATATAACAATGTTAATCAATGCACAGATTCCACAATGTAAATACAACAAAACAATACATAACCTCGCTCACGATTACTTCACATTCTCCGTCTCCAATGGCTTCCCTGCTTTTGTGATTATCCCGGAGAGTCCATGTCTGAGACCACCACAGCCACCACCCGCGTTTCAAGAGCTCGAACTTTTATGTTCTCCGAGATCGTCGTCTCCCTAGAACGGCTAAGAACAGATGAGGTCATTAAAGCTGAAACACTCATTAAAACCATCATCACAACAGAAACTGAAGCAATCATTATAGAGACCGCCGCCATCGCTGCTACACACATGCACAATTTTTGTTACATTTCAAATGTAACAAAAATCATCATCTGAAACACGGATGACAAAAAAAAAAAAGATTTTCATTCCTCTATATTTAAAGATGTAAAATAGTTTGACAATTGATCATCACATATGAAATTTTAATTTTGAACATTATTTTCATTACAAAAATGGTCAAAGATGATAAAAAAACGATTGACATACCTAATCCGGCAATCATTGATGGCAAATCCAAATCCATAGCGAACAAATAAAAGTTTTCAAACTCCACAAAAATACAAAAATCGAGGAGAGCTAAAAGGGTTTCATTGTATAATAATGGTTTTCGATTTGCTCTAGGAAGAAGATGATCTGCAATTGCAAATCCTAAGAGATCGGCAGTTGTGAATCTCCATAATATACGGTTGAGATAAGGATTAATTATTGACTTCTTAAAATTATAACCGTCAAGATCCTAAAAGAATCACAAAGGGTATTATTGACATTCTGAATTTGCCACATCATGGGGCCTGTTTGGGACATGTGAAAATGGGGCCTATAAAACATTATTGTTAAATTTATTTTAAAAAAAAAACATCCTAAAAAAGTCAAAGTCTAAAATCATCTTAAAAAACAGTTTTATTTCAAAAGCTATTTTTCAATCTGTGTTTCCAAACGGACCCTTAATCCACTTTACAGCTTTATATGTTAGAATAGCATAATATATACTGTGTTATCATAGTATATAAGGTTTTATCATAGTGTATGTAGCAAAAATATTGATCATTTTTTTAATATAAAAAGAAATACAGTATATACTTTCATTTCATATAATTGCACGTTCTTTAATAGGAGAGTATATGATTTTATACAAAAATCGGTTTATTTTTTTTAATGAACTAGCACTGCTTGTTAAGAACTTTTGTAACTCGCAAGCATTTGTATTAAATATGTGAAAAATAACATAAATCGTAATAGAAACTCCATTTTATTTCGTTAAGTACACAGCAGCAATCGAAGTATCGAACCCATGACTTCATTGTAAGCATTGAAACTTTTTGTTCATGAAAAAAAAGATAGATGCAATTCAAATGCAAATCAGAAATCAACATATGGCGATATACAATTTTAAGAAGTATTATACTTGTATAATAATACCATGTATATACAACTTTATAATACACAAGTTTTGGCTTGGATTGTGACTGATATGCAAAATAAATGACTGGTAATTGATGCATTTTTTTGTGGTGTCAAAAGCTAAGGTAATTGATGCATTTAGTTCAGGTGATCGAGTGTGTGTATATTTTTTAAAAGGGATTTTATTTTTAAGTCCCTGTAAACATGCTTATTTAGGGATCGATCCCTCTATTCTTCATATTTTTTTTTTAAGTCCTGCCTATTTGGTTTTTAGTCCTCTGTCAAACGTCTGTCCATACACCGTTAATTTGTTAAATGTGATTTATTTTTAAGTCCATGTAAACTATGTTATTTAGTGATTAGTCCCTCCCTTCCTCATATTTTACAGGGACTGATCACTAAATAACATAGTTTACATGTACTTAATACTAAATAACATAGTTTATAAGGACTTAAAAATAAAATCACATTTCGCAAATTAACGGTGTATATATAGACGGAAGGACTAAAAACCAATTAGGTGATTGAATATGGAGACTTAAAAAGAAATATGTAGAAGTGAGGGACCGATCCTTAAATATGCATGTTTATAGGGTCTTAAAACTAAAAATCTCTTTTTTAAAATAGATAAACATATGTTCTTAAATCAAAATATTTTATATACCGTAACAAAAGCACTATTACACATATCTCATTAAAAAGATTATGCATTTGTTAAAAATGGTCCTTAAGATATTTAAAGAATTGGAAGACTCGCAACGAATCCCGTGTTTAAAAGGACGAGAGTATATCAAAAAAAGACATATTTCAAGGGTGTATGTCGAATTGAGGTCGACATATTGCAAGAGCGGGGAATGTACAATTTCCAGAAGGGGTTATGCGCATCACGGGGTGATAGGATCAGCGATGGCTTCACTTGGTTGGTTATATGCCTCTTCTAACCCGAGACGTCATTCTCTTCCTTTTGTGTTTCTTTCTTGCTTTTTTTACTCTTTTCTCCCCCCATTTTGAATTTATAATTCGAGTTCAGAAATGAAATCGAATAACAAACATTTATCTTCTCTTAAAAAAAAAAGATATTTAAAGAATTTTTACATATATACCGTATATTGTCAAAACACCTAAAACTCTATGCCATCAATACCTTTCAAAAAAAGTTAAATTTTGCATTCATGCTCTTTAAGAAGTATTTGTACATAATATAAATAAATATTTTAAATTTTACAATCATGTTCTTTAAAAGTGTACACGCTAAAGGTGCAATTTTGGTCAATTAAATTGAATCCGAACCCATCCTAACCGTTTTTTTTCGGGTTTAGGCCAATGGATTCTTTGTTTGGTTTGGGTATAGAGTATAGACTAAAAAATTAATAAATTGATCTACTTGTTTGAGTTTGGTTTTACTTAAAAAAAATTAAATTAACCGAACCGAATCGAATTAAATTTAAACACATGATTATTCATAATTAATATTCATTTAGATACTTTTTTATATTAAATTATTTTATGTCATTTATATTTATAAAAAAATGAATACATTAATTTATATTATCAATCTAGTCTTTTGATATTAGATAAAGTTGTAACCAACTAAAAAAAATACTTTAACCAACCCAAATAGGTAGGAAGAAAAACATAATTGGGTATAATATATGTTTATTTTTAACCATTCAGTTTGTTTCGGTTGAATCAAACATAGGTTCGATTCGATTTTGAATTTTTTTTTATTCTATTTATATATAATTATATTTTGCAAAAAAAAAAACCTAATCAAAACCGACTAAATTACACTCCCAATACACAAGCACCTTTTAAAAGCCATTTTGACACACAAAATTTTTTTTTTTTAATGATTTTAAAAAATAATAATTCATTCAAATTTCACGTAAGCGCCACGTGTCAGTTATCAATGATCGATGGTGACGAGCCGGTTAAGGCAACCAGGACAGGAGACACTCTCAATCACACAACCCGACCACTCTCCCGCGGTAACCGCCGAGAGGTCGCGCATGTTCCCTCACCGATCGTTGTTTGTTTTCATGTCCATATCAAAACCTTTTTTTCAATTTTTATTATTTGTTCTTCGGTCACTGACTCTCTCTCTCTCTCTCTCTATTCTCTCATTCACAGATCGATAGAATCACATTTTCGTTGTTTCTTGAATCAGTGTGGATCGGAGGCTCTTCAGCGATAGTGCGATGAGTCGATCTTCTTGGCCTTCACAAGATGAGGTTTCATCTTCTCGCATTCTTGGATTTCTTCTTGAATTCTTGGCTCTGCTTTTGCAATGTTGATTTTGATTTCAAACAACTGTCGCAGATTCATAGGGTGAGGAAGGGCGTGGCGGAGATGAGCGGCGTAGACGCCGGAGAAGTGAGGGTTGTGGTCTCCCCTTACAGGATTTGTCCACTTGGAGCTCACATTGATCACCAGGTCAATCAATTGTAATCTCATTGTGTGAATTGTTGTCATAATTGAATTCACATTTCGAGATCTTGAACAATCGTTGTTTTTGATAGGGGGGAACTGTTGCGGCTATGACGATTAATAAAGGGATACTATTGGGTTTTGTTCCTTCTGGTGATGGACAGGTTAGTAGTATAGTAGTGAATGCTTTTAAATATTTTTCATGGTTTGGAAGTGGTGGCAACTTTTTGGTTGATAGAGGTTTTGTGTAGGTTTTATTGCGGTCTGGCCAATTCCGTGGAGAAGTAAAATTTAGGTAAATTATATCAATTCAATCTACTTTCCATTTGCCACCATTTGAGTTGTGACATTGAGTTATTCTCCCCTGATAGTTATACTGAGATAAATAAATAACAATTCATGCAGGACAAGTAAATTTATTCCCCCTTATTCCCCAGTTATGCCTCACCCCAAACGAGGTGTTAGTGTATTGGTTGCATCACTATGAAGTATTTGAAAATTCAACATGTTGACAATGTCCATGTTGTTGGTGCTTTTTCTTTTTGGACAATCAAGCACACATTGCTTCAAGATGCACTTTCTATGTCACTATCTTCAGCTACCAAATTGGTATTTGTGTATGTATCAGGGAAGTTGCATGAAAATGACAAGTGACTAGCCATAGACCTTCTCACATCATGGGGATATGCTTTATCGTAGTGCTTTATTATGTGGCCTAACAACTATATTATAGTGCACAGGCCACTAATCATGATATATTTTAGTTTGCAGAAGTAATTTTTTTTGGCATTTACATTTTTCTTCGAAATTAAATGGAAGGAATGGTCCCCACAACCCTTCCCAAGTCCCAACTACACAAAAAAGAGAGTAGATCATAATTATTTATACAATATATGATATTCACAAAATACAAAAGCCATGTGACTTTGACTCCACTTGATGTAAGCCATTCTCTATATCCATGGAGACATTTCTTATCATGATACAGGATTCAACTTCACATTATTTAATTTGATCAGTCGACTAAGGAATTTGTTTTTTTTGTTAATTTTGGTATAGGTGCCTCATGTCTCGTACAGTATTCTTGTGGAGTACAATGTATTCGAAATGTTTATTAAATATTTCTTATCTTGGTTGCAATTTATGTTTCTTTCCATTTATGAATTAAATTCATCCCTAAGTTATTGGGTATAACAGAGTTGAGGAAATGCAGCACCCAAGAATTTCCAAGCCAGTAAATGAAAATGGTTCAGTGGAAGTCAAAGAGGAGTGCTGTTGGGGAAATTATGCTAGAGGTGCTTTATATGCGTTGCAGAAAAAGGGATTTCATATTTCTCGGGTGATACATTTTATTCTCCCTTTTGGCATTCTATGACCATGCTTTGTATTGCATGTACTTCCATGATGTGGTTGACATCATTCTATAACTTTTGGAAGTAGATACTGACAGTTTATTCAATGGTTGAAAAAAAAAATTTCTCCAGAATTACTGTATTCAATTTATATCTATCAAAAGAATCCTATTTTAATTATTGAAAATGTGATACAAGTCATATACAGCGTGAAT
The DNA here is from genome assembly GCA_030737845.1 of Acorus calamus. NCBI lineage: Eukaryota > Viridiplantae > Streptophyta > Magnoliopsida > Acorales > Acoraceae > Acorus > Acorus calamus. Next base: position 593,362 of record CM060875.1, read on the forward strand.
GCCATCAATGCCGTTATAGTTTGCAAGTTTTATTTCTTTTTTCCAAGAACATTCCTGGACATGTATGTTATTAGCCCATACCTTTTTCACTCTTCTGCTCTTTTGATTATTAATCTGTGTGTTATTCACATGAACATTGAACCTTAAAATAAGCTCTAGAATTCTGGGAGTGGTAAAGAATTTAGTCATGTGTTTTCCCTTTTAAATTCTTTTCTCGTTAGTAAGATCTTATATGTTCCTTTTGTAATCTCTGAATTGGTAATTATGCAGGGCATCATCGGATTCATTTGTGGCTCAGATGATCTTGATAGTTCTGGGCTTAGCTCTTCTGCCGCTGTAGGTGATAAAAAAAAAGTAGTTGATTTATACATCTGCCAGCATCTTTTGACTCATTTGAGAGTTTTGGGTCTATAGTTGAGTTTCAAATGCTTGATATTTCTGACCATGTAAACTGTGGCAATGGTAATTTTCCAGTGCAAAAAGTCCATTGAAGCATCAACATTTTTGGGCTAGACAATATAAGTGTGCCTTTGTGAATGCATCGAAACTGAACTACAAGTAAAAAAATCTGACATAATGTGTCTTGTCATGGGGGTTAAAGGCATTTTTTTGGTATATGGTTTGGGTTCTTAAACAATGCATAATTATAGTAATGTATTTACGTCATCAAGAGTTTATCACTGGCAATGTTATCTATTTTTAGATATCATATAAATCCTTTTCACACTTCCAAGTCAATTTAAATCATTGTCTTCTCTTCTTAAAACCACCCACCTTAATCTGCTCCTCCATTCTTATCGGTACCAGCATTTCTACTACCACAGTTACATATTTTATGAACTTCATAAAAAAATTTAAAACTTTTTCCTATGCAGGAAAGTTGAAACATAAACAATCCGACTGACTTATGCATGACAGTGTTTCATGGATTAATGATCACCCTTTATTTCCTTTTATTTTACCAAGTATCTTCTTTTTGTTGTTAGATAAGCAGTTGGACTCAACCCAAGATCTTATGGTTGCAAAATCTCTTATCAGCATTTGTCATAGGTTCAAGTCCTTTTACAAAATATCCTGCACAACAATGAACAGAAACATTAAATATTTGCTAGTGAACTAACTATTTCTTTAAAGAAGAATATCAGCACAAATGCACAATTCTCATTTTAAGAACCAAGCAGCAATTTCTTATTTCAGTTAAAATATTTATATGATCTTATTCTGCTCCCATAATGTTGTGGACCTCTATCTTTTGGTGTTACAATGCTTTAAACATTCTTGGTCAACAGGTTGGAATATCTTATTTATTGGCTTTGGAGAGTGCGAATAAACTAACTATGACGCCCACAGAAAATATTGAGCTTGATCGGTAAGTAAATCCTACACAAATGGATGTCTGATTTGTGCCAATTGATATTTCATGTTTCTGTGATGATTACTGCTGTTCATTAATTATGGTTGAGAAAGATAAGCATCATGGGTTTGCCTTTTACTGCTTATTGCCGTTTTCTAAAAGTTTGGTGCACGGAAATTTTTTATGCATTACTATCCTGGAATCATTTAGTGCCCGTTTGGATAGAGACATAAGTTATTATAGGGTTTCTACCTATTCCAGGAATAAATAATTTCATTAATGGAATATGAGATTTTCTGTTTGGTTGTGCTTTTTATTATCCTTATTGAGAAATGTAATAATAAAGGTTGAGTTATTTGGTTGATAAAGTATTAAATGTGAATAAGGTGTAAAAAATTGATTTGACATGTGGCCCCATTGATGTATAGGAGGTGATGACAGATGATTTGATGCGATAATTAGCGATTTGATAGATAGGTCTCTTTATACCAGTGGAGGAATAACACAATTCTAAGGGGGACCTGAAATACATATACCATCTTATTTTCACCTAATTATGCATAGCTATACCCACTTATTTTTTCTACCCGAACATTTTTTTTTGTTTTCCCCCCTATTCCACCCCTTATTCCCCTAATTCTTCAAACTTATTATGACCGTAAATCATGTGGTTCTTGTTGGTTAACATCAGTTAGTTATTGACACACGTACATGCTTTGCTTTTTTTCCTTGATTGTTGATGCCTGATGTGTTCTTTATTTTTCATTTCTATGCAAATATTCCTGACGAACTTGTATACTGCTCTTCCTTTAGTTTCTTCTGTTTTCTGGTTGACAGCTTAGTATTGTCATGTAGTCTTACCTAATGACTTGGCACAGGGTAATTGAAAATGAATATTTAGGTGTGAGAAATGGCATCTTGGATCAGTCAGCCATTTTGCTTTCCAGTCATGGTTGCCTTACCCGTATGAACTGCAAGGTAATAATTATCTTTGAGTTGTTCACATTGTCTGTCTGTCATCATCAGAACTCTATTTTACATCATCTGAGAAAAAAGGACTTCTTTTATGCTATAAGCTCAACATGTTTTTGAATTTTTTTGAGGAAATGCTCATCTAATAGATTAAATTCTGAGATAGTTTCATTACATTTTGACCAGACTCAGAAAACAAAGGTATTGGAATATTTTTTAACCTCACACTTGTGCAAGTGCATGGCCTTATTCATATTTTCAAATCTGGCATTTGTGCTCCGGCTGACATAAATAAAATAACAAGTGTAAGGAAATGGAATCATTTGTTTTCACAACCTGTCCCATCCATCTTCCTATAGTAATGGACTGTGAAGAAAATTATGCACAGAATTGCATAGCATCATTGTATTGATGTCTTTGTCCTTTGAGCTTTATGAAACTGGTCTGCTTTATGTAACAACTCAATATTTGCTCAAGTTTTTTTTCTGCATTTTTTTCCTCTTCAGATATGTTACATGTTTTTCATCTCTGATATTTTTCCTAGTTTATGCATAACACTGGTTTAAATTTCCTCTTCTGTTGTATTAATCTAAAATTGTTAATTGTACATATGTGTGATCAACACTCTTTTTTCATATACTCTGAATCACAGTGTTTCATTTAATCTACAAATCAATAATGTCCTTTGAGCTTTTTTATATCCATTCATTCTACCCATGTAATTTGACCCAAATATTTGGTTTGACCCAAGTAGACAAAGGAGCACTTGCTTATATCTTCACCGAAATATGAGGGACAAGTACCATACAAAATCTTATTGGCATTTTCAGGCCTAAAGCATTGCCTGACAACTAACCCTGGCTACAATTGCCGGGTTGCTGAATGCCGAGAGGCTGCTCGAGCTCTTCTAGAGTAAGTTATCATTTGTAAACATAGCACAAGTTGCCACTCTTCTTATATTTACATGGTTAATTGCATTCATATATGTAAGTGTATGCCAACTCTGAAGTCATGAGGTGTGTGGCAGAGAACAAAATGTATACTACTTTTGAGAAGTGGTGAATAAATTTCTTCAAAATCCCTTCAGCTGTAGTCTTTTCCTTGACTCCTTAACTGGGTGCCCTCTATTTAATAACCAAGGATAAGCTTCCTCGTCTTTGATTTATCAGTCAACCTGGTCCAGAATTTAGTGGGTGTTTTCTTTTGTATCTTTGTATAGGTTCTGAGTGGAACTTTGTGGATCAAGCATAAACATTAAAATTCAACAGCATACACAATACATTTTTCAGGAGCTTCCACAAAATTTAGTTTTGAATTCTGATTGCCATCAAACGTACAACCATGTTCAACTAACTAGAGCTGGGGTCAGGACTCAGGAGGGCCTTGTGGACCATTTATCGATTTTATCTCTTCTTATGTTTACTTTTAGTCGTTCAGCATTCTCAAAGAGAAAATTCTGAAGAAGACATAGTGCATGTACTTTCACTGATAAAGATTTAAGTTTTCCCACATTTTTTTTTACTAGATTATATACATATCACGCAAATACGCAATCATTTTGCAGTGCCATTGCTGTTGCTATCAAAAAATTATAATAATTTGTATTCATTTTAAATGAATCTTGGATGTTTGTAGTGCTTCTGGAAATGGAAATTGGAGCCTCTTCTCTGCAACGGTGACAAGTCCATCTCATTCTTTTTACATATTTCATCTGTATAATATTTTCAGTCAGTCTAATTCTTATTCTTCTCTTGTCAAAGCAGTCGATCCACTCTCCTATGAAGTTCACAAGGTAAACTACCTTATTAGTTTTGATCATTTTCATTATCAAATCCCCATAAGGATTGCTAGAACAACATTGTGAATTGGTGAAAATGGAAGCACTAAAGTAATGATGTATATATATCACATAAGTGAAATCAAGTATATATCCTGGGAGGGTGCATTTATTTGTGTGAGGTCTGTCTTGTATGAGTGGGGATAATGTAAGGGACAGTCCTCATGTCCTGCACTTCTTTACATTCCCCAATGCGATCAGTCTGATAAAACAGTCTTGATTCATTAGTGTTGGACCACTGTATTTCTTATTGCATAGCCTCTCTCTCTCTCTGCAGGGGATTCTACAACCAGATCAAGCCAGAAGGGCAGAGCACTACTTCTCAGAAAATAGGCGAGTCATCAAAGGTAGTATTATTTTTGCTTATTTATTTTGGCGTGTGTAAAAATAATAATGTTTCTACAATGTTATTGAACTTGTTCACTATCATGCATTTAATTTGCGTCATGCATATTGGTTGTGTGATGACATTCATGAATCTGTGATATGCTGGCGGAGGAGGATTGCTATAGATTCTTATGCATTAGCAGTAACAATACCGATTGCATGTGACACACGTGTTTGGCACACTGTCGACCTTGCACTTTTAAATGCGGAACTTTGATAGCTTCTATTTATGCTATAATTCATTTTGCCTTCATTAATCTCTCCCTCGCTTGGGCAATGAAAATCATTGTAGGTCTGAATGCCTGGGCTTCTGGTGATTTACGAGAGTTTGGAAGGCTGATCTCGGCTTCTGGTCTAAGTTCCATACAAAACTACGAGTGTGGTTAGTTCTGTACAAACTGCCATGCCTCCTTTCTCACATTAATCTTAATTTAATATTATCTTTTTGCCATAATGTGTGTGGAATGAGATCTTAGAAAAACTAGATAAACGACTCAAATGTTGTATTTTTGTATTTCTATATTTTGCATTTTGTATATGTTGAACATTAATAGTACTCTGGAATCGCAGGATGTGAGCCATTGATACAACTCTACGAGGTTCTCCTGAAGGCCCCCGGTGTATTGGGGGCACGATTCAGTGGTGCAGGATTCAGGGGCTGCTGCATTGCATTTGTTGATGCTGATCTTGTCACCGACGCTACTACATTTGTGAAACACGAGTATCAAAAGCTTCAACCCAAATTATCTAGCCAGCTCAAGAATGGCATGGCCGTATTGATCTGCGAAGCAGGTGACTCTGCTCATATAATCTGATAAATCATCCTTCCTATGTCAAAATATGAACAAGCATTCAAAGTCAGATTTATAAGGTTGTGTGTTCTTTCAGCCTTTGTATTCATTCATTCAACAGTGGTGTTATTGATTCACTCATTCCCTAGTTATTCGGATACTATTCTCATTTGTTCAACCCCACTACATATGCTCATGTTAGTGGATTACTTTGGAATACTTTCACATTTTCTGAGTTCTTAGAATCATTACAGGCATACACACCACAGATTATTATGTCTCTCTTCGTGTTCCGCTCATCCTGATCTTGTTGTTAAGGGGCTATATAAATTTGACTCTTCTCCCAAAATCCTAGGATTGTCTCTCTATAGTATTAAAACTCTCATAATACGCATGCACCAAAAACATATTTCTATTCAAAGTGTAGGGTAACTCTAATAAACTTAGAACGATTTATAGAAAATTAGCATGGCCTGAGCAAGGATGACATGCACCAATCGAGAAAAAAAAATACTTCTATTGCAATACTTTAATATCACCCACATATTTCGAGAAGGGAACAGCCCGGCTGATCTCCTGGCAGCTAGACGGCAAACAAGGGATGAACACAACATTCTATCTCATCAAACTTGGCAGGCTCAATGACATAGCAGCTAACAAAGCTAGAACCTGTTTCATCGAAACAAGTAGCTCATCTTTTGTAATCAAAGCTTAACATGATGCTTCCGATCATTTTTTTTTTTGTGAATATTTATTTCCACAGACAAGATTTTAAGGGAAGTATTAGAGGTGGGTAGGATGTAGAGCGACCTGGTTCTTTCTTCCCTCTGTCTTTCTATAATCCTCTTTTTTAAATCTAAAGCCTCTGTATATCTTGTAAATCTTCAAAGTTTAGCAATACATAGTTACCAATAAAATAAAAAAAACTTTAATATCAAAAAATCAGAATGCAAGATATAATCCACTAACACGTGGGACTGGTCAGAGCTACTGGCTGTTTTTTGGTAGAAACTTTTTTTACCGATTAATGGCGCAGCTTTTATCTCATTTCATTTTCTTCTACTCTACCTCATTCAGATACTGTGTTTTTTTTATTTATGAGAAATGGATTTGACCACAGTTTTTTTTTAAATAATAAATAAATCTCACCCCGTGGGAACCAAATCATAGGTAGAATGATAAGCAATGTCAGCTTTATCTTTGACCCTATGTATGCGTGTTTTTTTTTTATATATCTCTGATCTTTGACTTGTTAAAGCATAATAACCAAAACACCAAACACTACACTAACCCCTGGTTGGGTAGTGGAATTAGTGAAGAATACAATGGAATAGAGGTGAATGAACTAAAAAATCTTTAGTTTGTAAAGAATAAGTGGATATAACTATATCAAAATAAATGAGAATATATTGATATTGATATTCTTTGTCTTCTTTGAAATTGTATTATTCCATCCATTTTACTGTTATAAGGGAGACTTACATGTTAAATCATTTATCATCACATCATATTAATAAGGAGATTTACATGTCAAATCATCTATATTACCTCCTATAAAACAGGGGACGAACATGTTAAATAAATTTTTTATATGTTATAAATTTTTATTCACATCTTATTCATCTTTTATCCATAAATTATCTATTATAAATAAACCATACATAAAAATTATGGTTCCCAACTAAGATAAATAAAAACACAATTCAAATAAAAAATTGTTTATTTCTTATCTATATCTTTTTTTTAAGAGAAGGTAGACCTTTCATATATCATATAAAAGATACAAAAGTATCAAATTAGGGGCAATAAAAACCCCAAACAAAGGCAAAGCCATGCAAAAATAACAAAATTAAACAGGCCGAGCGGTGGGGGGACACAAGGGGTGTGCCCCAAAAGCTCGCCTTCATGCCGTAATCCTGAGTGAGTCCTGCATGAAGGTGATGCTCTTAACCCTCGTTTATGTCACTATTTCTTATCTATATCTTAGTTATCTATTCTAGAATAGTTTATGTTCACTGTATAAAAAAAATAGCTAAGATATTTTTTTATTGTTCTTTATAACAGCGTTTCATGACAGGGTTTCGATCAAGGTAATCGTTTCCATTCATCCATTCATGTAACATAGACATGGACCAACTTTTGTATTCAAAGTCCTTTTTGTTTTGCTTTCACCCTACCAATAATGGAAACCCAGCGACCAATGACCTTGTTGTGATCACTAACCATCAGAATTGTAAATCCTACTTTCCCCTTTATGTTTTAAATATCGATTGATGTATCGATTTTGACAAATAAATCGCTAAAATAGATCATTTCACGAGATTATCATGTATTTGCGATGACATTCATGCTGACATCATCAATAAATCTAGTGTTAGAGGGATTGCAACTAGTCAAACGCAATTAGTCTCAACAAAAAGAATTGGATGTTGAGAATAAGAGGAATGGTTTTGAGAGATCAAACACATTGGTTGTTCACCGTTATGACTCATGACACCAAAATATCTAATTGATTGGGAGTATTCATTTTCGCTATATCCATGTTATATAGATAACCCTAAAAGATAAAATATGTTAATTGTTTTATAAAAAAAAAACCTTTCCCTTTTTTTTTTGAATTTTAACCCTTCACTTTCACTATCATATAAATACTTCTCTAAACCTTCATTTTCTTCACAACTCAACAATCTTCTTCTCTACTACTCAATTTTCTCTAGAGACTCTCTACTATTTACATTTAACAAACAAATTCTCTCCAAAACCCTTCAATCCCCAGAAAAATTAATATGAAATTATTGCTTTTCATTTTTCGATTTTTTTCACATTTTTTCTTATTTTATTTGTTTTTTTTGCATTTTTCGGCTAAAAAAAGGGAAAAAAAACCAAATCAGCATATCAAACGATATATCATTTCTAGGGGAATTTCAAAGATATTGATATTTTAAACAGTGCTTTCCCCCTTCGTTTTCATACCAAAATTAAAATCTACATTCAAATTTAAACTACGGACTTGGTGTTGACAAATTCAAGGCGAGATGAACCACAGATATCTGTGTGCATGATTGAAAAAAAAGAGGTTGAAGGGACAAAAAAAAAATGTGTATGATTGAAGATCAACATCAAATAATTGTAATTATAGTCAAATATTTTGAATATCAGACTGAGAGACCACGATAATGCACCTTATTAGAAGTCCAATGTATTGCCTCATGATTACAAAGTTCCCTTCACGTCTTGCCTGCATTTCCGTATGGGAAACCCGTTGGACGGATTTTATTTTTATAAAAAAATAAAAATCAAGATACATTTAAGACAAAAAATAAAAATTGATACAAAATGTATGTTTTTCAAAAATAAAAATGAGCTTTTTCATAAATTGAGTTTTATTAAGCTAACAAAATCATATTTGGGTTTCCAAAACTAGGAATGATTATTATATAGAAGAGAGAAATTCAAATAACCATATCTAAACCCTGTCAGTGGGGAGAATTAAATGTTTTGGTTGGAGCCCTAGGCGTAAACATTTAAAGTGGGAGCCCATATATAATTTTTAGGAATTTTTTATTTTTAAGTCCCCACAAATCATCATATTTAAGTGATCAATCCCTCAATTCTTCGTATTTGGGATTTTAATCTCCTAGATTTACAAGATAATTCCTTTGTTAGTCCCTAAGAGGGACATGCCCATAAATTATTTAGTTTTCTTTTTAGTCCCTAATAGGGACTAAAAATGAATTATCATGTAAATCTGGGAATTAAAACTTAAATACAAAGAAATGAGGGGTCGATCACTAAATATGATGGTTTGTAGGGACTTTAAAATACAAAATTATTTTTAAGTCCCCATAAACCATAGGATTTAGTGATCGATCATTCAATTCTTCATATTTTGGTTTTAGTCCCCAGATTTAAATGATATGTTTCTTTTTAGTCCCTGGGAGGGACCTATCCCTAAATTATTTGGTTTTCTTTTTAGTCCCTCCCAGGTAGGCCTGTCAACGGGACGGGTCTGGTTTCAGACCCGATTACACGTGTAACATACCCGACCCGATTTGAACCCGACCCAAGTTGGACCCGACCCGGCGGACCCAAACAAACAAACGGGTCGGGTCCGGGTCCACCTCGCCCCGACCCGTTGGACCCGAGACCCGATTGTTTTATTAATATAGGCTCATATATTATATGACTATTAGTATTAGTGATACATAATTTTATTTCTTACTTAACTTATGTTTGTATTCATAAGTTCATAAATCATAATCATAACATTTTTTTCGTTGTGTTACTGTTGCAACTTGCAAGAACTTGATTGTTTAATATGTAATAAACTTAGTAATTTATTGTCGTCGGTTTGTTTTGGATAATTAACTTATTAGCTTTTGAATTTGTATAATTAATTAGTTTGTTGCATCATTTATGTTTATTATTTTAATTAATATGTTAGTGTTTATTGTTTTGAATGTTGTTTATGTTAACATTGTTTTGAATATTTGTATAATTAGTTATGTTTATTGTTTAGGTTAATATGTTTTTTATGTTAGTGGTTATTGTTTTGGATATTGTTTAATAATTCATTTACTTCTTTTGAATTGTATAAAATTATGTTCAAACATAGTCTCATTAATAATAATGTTTTATTACAAAAATTTTCAAATAAAATGATAAGGCAAACAAATACATGAGTTGTTCATCTCTTTTTTTTTGTCAACCATCCGGGTCGGGTCGGACCCGGACCCGACCCGAACCCGACGGGTCCGGGTCCGGGTCCGGTCCACATTTCTCCGGACCCGCCGAGTCCTAGATTGGACCTGGAGCCGTCGGGTCTTGCCACGGGTCGGGTCCGGGTCCGGGTCCACCCCGACCCAACCCGACCAGTTGACAGGCCTACTCCCAGGGGATTTTTTTTAGGAAAAAATCCATACAACCCCCTAAAATATAATTGAAATCCATATAACCCCTTGACTTTTCTAAAAATCCATATAACTCCCTGAAAACACCTAGATATCCAAATAACCCCCTGAATAAAGTTTTTGTTCATAGATAACGAATATTTTACACATATTTCGTTTAGTTAACTCTGACTGAAAACACGATATACTAAAAAACCACTACAATTGATTAAAAAAAGTAAAATATCATATGAAAATGATGATTTTACCACTCTCTAGATATATTATAAAATTCTATCTGAAAGGGATAAAATCATCATTTATAGAAAAACATTTCGCATTTTTAACACATTATAAGGTTTTTTTGGTATCCTGTGTTTTCTACCAGAATTAACCAAACATACTATTCACAAATACTCGTCATCTATAAAAGTAAATTTTTTTCAGGGGGTTATTTGGATTTACTAGGTATTTTCAAGGGGTTATATGGATTTTAAGAAAAAGCCAAGGGGGTTATATGGATTTCAATAAGTTTACAGGGGGGTTATATGGATTTTCCCTTTTTTTAAAATGTAGATTGTTAGAATATCACATATAACTTTATTTTAATCTATAAATATTACAAAATAGATATACACAATATTTTAAAATTATTTAAATTACAACATTCAACATTATTATATTCACTTAAAAAGCCATAAAAATAATAAAGATTTAATAGATAGAGAAAATTATAATAATAAATATAGAGGGTTTAAAATTTAAATATTATATTGGTTGGAGAGATATGTGGAGAGGAAAGATTTTAAGCTTGATTTTAGAGATATTAGAGTGAGAGACTGTTTTGAAAGGGACGAATTCACTTTTTAATCAGATCTCACCGTTAATTTTTCAAAATTCCATTGATCAAATGATTGAGGCCCATGGGGCCCTAGGCAATTAATTGCCTTGGGGGCCTTCCGTCAGGGTCGGACCCTGAATTTAATACTGTTTGAAATCCTATATAACCCCTAGCTTTTTTCTAAAATCTATATAATCCCCTAAAGACACATATGTAAATCCAAATAGTCGATTGAGTTAGACACGGATGAGAAATATTATACAAATATTTCGTTTGATTAATCCTTGACTGAAAACACACTGCATGCTAAAAACCATCTACATTTTGTTAAGAATACAAAAATCATTTGTAAATAATAATTTTACTCATCCGAATATATTATAAAACTCTATTCTAAAAAGATAAAATCGTATCATTTATAGAAGATTTTTAACATGGGATTTTTTATATACTGTGTTTTCAAGTCAATAGTCCATGTTAATCAAACAAAATTAAAAAGTCCCACGTTATATGAATTTTAGGCAATTTACGTAAGATTATATGAATTTTTCCTCATACATATTTATAGCTTAATAGCTTAGATAGCATGTTTTGCAGACACTGATGTAGGGTCCACACGGATCGAACACGGAGACCAACCAAAGTGAATCACGGCTTCAATAATTAATAAAAAATTAATAAAAACAAGAGATGGTTGAAGGAGTTGAGGTTTTATCGGTTAGTGATTTAAAAAAAAAAAATCAAATCTGGCCTTCAGCTTTTTATAAGGGTCCAAAATCAGTTGTTTTTGTTTTATAGGAAATACTTTATTTAAATTGACCCTAATTTTTAATTTAACGATGATTTCAATTGAAAACCATTTCATGATGATCATTGCTGGGTTTAACTTTTCTTATTCTGGTCTTAATTTAAATATTGTTTTTTTTTTTTATGTATTCTTGAAATATATAAAAAAAATAATTGTGTTTGAAATTCTTTTCATTTTTATATATATATCAAACAAATTTTTTTATTACACATGATTTATTAGAACTAGATTTTTAAAAATAAAAAATTTCTTTTTTAGATACCAAATTCACTCTGTAAATAATATCTTCTTTTTCTTTAAAACACAGTCCACTAAGCCGGAATTAAAAATCGAATGTGTGGAATCAAGATTGACCATTATAATAATATAATAGGACCTATGTACGTAGGTCTATTTTGGAGTTTGGAAATAACAATTAATGCCCTCACTGATTGCTCCTAGGTTTTATTTATACATTATAATAATGTGAATCATTGGACTTCACGTGCCACATTTCAACGTTTTGAAAAAATATTGCGTATTGTAGTACACGCGTTTTTTTTATTAAATATAAAAATTTGTTATGGGATTTTATTTCTGATTTTAAATTACAAATTCTAAAATTATGAGAGAGTAAAGAACAATATAAAACTAGAGAGCAAGAATCTTTCAAAAGACCTTGCTTAGATAGAACTATTTAATGAAAGGCTACTCACCCGTGCAGTTATGCTCCTAACACCATTCTTCCATTGTTGAAATGCACCTCGTCCTCCTTTCCGCTAAGTGGTGTCTCTGGTCCCGCATACACCCTTTCGAAACATTTCTCACATGCTCTTCTAGTATAAGCCTCGCGCCTTAAAATATCACATCATTTTTAGTTCTCCAGAGTCCAGATGGACCATGCGCCCTCCGATACTATTATTTGCAATATTAGCGTCTGCCACTCTGTTATCTGCCACCCATTGTAATGTCTTCCCTACGTCACATAGTTCGTCCACTGTTTGGAAGAAAGTTGCCAACCCAGTGTGTTTTCCCACCACTGCCCAAAACTGTTGCACTACCACACAGTCACAAAACATAGGGACCCACATGTTAATTTTTTTTTCTTTTATAATTTCTTTATCAACATTTTTATTTACATTTTATTCATAACTTATCCATCGTCAATCAAACAACAAAAACCTCATTGTTATATTTTTCGATGATAATAATTTAAAACACAAACAAACAAAAAGGAATTCATTTGTTATCTATACTGAAATCATTATTTATTATGTAATAGATTGTTATTATCCAAATGAGTATTATTCAAAGCAGATGATCTGACCCGAGGCGGTCACACAGTATTAGAGGAGAGTCGATCTATACACAATGGATCCATGTGTGATCTAATAAACCGAGATCATATCTACATGATGTATTTATGAGTCTTCTGAGACAGTCTTTTTTATACTTAGTAAAAATAATTATACAACTTTGCTGTGTTAATGATTTTACAATAAAACTTTGGTCAGGAGATTCCATTACTACAACAGAGAATATCCTACTTTGTCCTCTTTTCATTTAAAATCTTTGGGAATTTCCGTATAAAAGTATGATATAAGATATTTTCCTAATGGAGCCTAATAAAAGGTGAGTCTTTGGATCCTATTCTCTTATAATTACAATAATAACTGAACAAACCAATAAAATTTAAACAAATCCAACAACAAACAACATTTGACTTAGTCATCCAAAATATCCCAAGAATCTAAAAATTAAAAAAACAATTAATTCAATATTAATTGAATTGTCTGCACCACCCATTTGGGAGTCATTGACTTTGGCCTCTATAAGGAAGAGAAGTGGTTGGAGATGCTGCGAAAATCTAAAATGGTGGTCTAATAAATCTCCCATTGAAACGTAATTACATACGTTCGCTTCACCTTGCGCAATATGCCTGGTATTTTATATTCTATCATCTCAATACATATTTTATTATAAAAAATATGAAAATATATGTATTAAACTTATTCAAATGTGTTTTTTTTTTCAAAAACATATACTTAATTAAATATGTATGGACTTCAACAAATTTTCAATACATATTCGAGTTATAAAAGTAACGATTACAACGTATTATGTAGATATTTGTTAATGGAACATTATCAAATCAGCCTTGTGTAGCTTCTTTTTTTGTCAATTTATATGCATGCTTGTTCCTTGTAGGTATATAGGTCCAAGGCCAGCCTTTGGCTGAATCCTAGATGAGTTTTTAAAGCAGGGTTTCCCAAATATTTTAAAAAAAATCTAAAGTGTTTCAATATTACACATTATTTTATTTTGAGTTCACAAATATTACAAAATAGATATATAATGTTATGAAATTGATTTAAATTAAAATCATCTACATTATCATATGCATTTAATAAAAACAATCATTTTTTAACATAATAATAATAATAATATGTATTTTCAGGCCGGATGGTTAAATCACGGACTATTTTATAACTATTCTTCAAAAATAGATGGCAATTTAACTCAGAGGGTTATATGCTCAACTAGGATAAAAATCAAGGTTATATGAATTTTTTTTTTTAAAAAAAATGAGGGGTCAACATGGGTATTCGCAATTTTTAAAGGAGTTATATGCATTTTTCCCATTCTGATTTCCATTGAAATTAATTTAAGAAACAAATATGCATGATGACTTAAATAATTTTAGGAAAAAAATGCACATAACCCCTTACAAACATATAAAAATTTAGATAACCCACAGCATTTTTCCCAAAATCCAAATAACAACACCCCCCCCCCCAAGACATAACTAAAAGTCAAATCACCTCTTTTATTAGCTAGGGGTTACCCTGAATTTAACTCAAACATGTAAATTTACTTTTATACCTTCACCTAAACAAACATAAACCAAACATCTCCAACCCCGTCACAAACCTAGCTAAACAGATCATTTCTTCTTCTATGGGGATTTTGTGATTGCCAATGTTTCATTTCAACTTTCAAACTTATATAGCTTGATCAAGATGGTGCCCACAACAAATCTCTCTACTGCCGACCTCATAAAAAAATACATTGTATTGGATTAATTGGGTCAATTTTGTTTGGTAGAAATGAATGTAAAGGGGGCAAGTGCTCTGTTCTTACTTTGTTCATGGCCAGCTATCAAATTCAAAAGTTGTAATTCTAAAATATACCAAACAAGAAATAAAGAACTTGAGGAAGAATGGGCATTGCATATGGAGCTCCATAAAGATGCGTATCAGATCTAGTCGCAAGTTATGTCCTCATCATTTTCTTGTATTATCAAACGTATGTAGCATCAAATTTAACCAATTAGTTAAATTGGCTTCTTGTAGATAGAAAATATAGAAAATGGGACTTCAGAAAAAAAATTACTGAGCATTCTGACATTTATGAACCCTTGGATAACCACCCACTAAGCATATGTATAGTGGCTCAAATATAATCAAGAATAAGAAAGCAAGAGATGTTTGGGTCATTTTAGATACGAGAGAGATTAAATACTAGGGGGATTGAAGGAAGAAGACACTTTGTTAGAGAGGAGGGGTAAAAACATAATTGTGAGAGGGTTATTTGTGTTTTTTTCTAATTTTACATGGAGTTATTTGAATTATTGTATTTTACTTGAATTAGGATAAATGAATATTCCACGTATATTCTCACATGCATACCTCTATGGGAAAAATGCAATTTTAACACGTGCCTCACACATTTTTATAATTTAAAATGTGCGATGTAGTGAACGAATCCTAGCTAGCATATGGTGTTGACTGTTGACGTCTTGCAAGCACATGGGACCCAAATCCCCAGCCTCAGATTCTACTTCACTATCCTCCTCAAGCGGAATTCGGGAAGGAATAACTTATTCTCTTTTGAATGAATAAGGAAAGTCCGGATGTCATTCCAATTTCAAACTCTGCATACCATTCCCCCACCAACATCAAAATCAATTGATACCAAAACTGACTGTAATTCCTTTTGATTTGGCCTCAGTGCAACCAACTTCCGCGCATCCACACAATTCTACATTTCTTTAATGTGAGACGCCTTTGTGGAGTCTTAATTATGGAAAAAAAAAATATGGTGTAATCTTTATATACAACATCATCAGATGCAATCTTATTTTATTAATAATAACATGTTTATGCCGCGTAAATAAAAAATGAAGTTTAATCAAACAGAAAAGATGAAAATGATCATGTAGATTTTTCCCAACCTAATGCATAGTTTCTCTTTTTATAATAATAATATAAGACGAGAGTGAAAAGAAAATTTTAGAAAAATCTCTTTTCTTTTGAAGTAAATAAGTTTTATTATTGGTTAAACAAAAAATTTGAATATATCTTTAATTTCTTTCATACACTAAGAAACATTAATTTGTATGTTTGTCGGATGAAATAAGTGATTTTTTATTTATTTGTCTAATAAAATATATACATATAAAGGTCCATGATTTTGATTTATTTTTAAAAAAAGCGGTATGGCATGCATTTTAATTTTATTTAAAACAAAATATAACATATCCAAAACAATAAAAATTGACTGACGGCTTGCTTGCTTTACCACAATAAAACACACGTAATCCCTACTCCATGATTGGTTATATATATATATTATATTATACAAAACTACATATAACACTGAAAAACAAAATCAAAGGACATAATAATAAAACAACCCCATCTTCAGCCTCCCTTCCCTATATATAAACACCCCCATCACAGCTAGTCACGACACCTCTTCATCCATTACTAATCCATTACTAGCTCCATTAAATGGAAATTATAATAATAATAATACAAAAGATGAGGAGTTTTGTCCCCCCAAAACTTAAATCCATGCACAACACATGCATGTGTTTGCTCCACTTCCTACTCTTTCGTGTCAACCCATTTTTGATCAACCTCTTCTACTTCATCTCCATATCCCTCTTGGGCTCTCTAGCTCTGTCACTCATGAATCCCAGAGTCCCCTCCCAGAAGCCCAGCTTCATTGATACCCTCTACCTCTCCGTCTCCGCTTCGACCGTCTCCGGCCTCGCAACGGTCGAGATGGAGGTCCTCTCCAATGCCCAACTTGTGGTGCTCACACTTCTGATGCTTTTCGGTGGGGAAGTCTTCGTTTCCATGCTTTCCCTCCCTTTCAACACAATCAAGCACAAACAGAGGAAGCACGACCAAAACAGAGTCGCAGACTCGCTCGAATCCGGAAACCCAAACCCCCCCGACAAGGATTTGAAGCTCAGTTCGATGAAGCACCTCTTCTACGTCGTCTTCGGATACCACGCGGCGGTGGTCGCGGTCGGCGCGTTTTCGATCGCGCTCTACGTCACGCGCATCGCGGGCGCGCGCGAGGTTCTCGCGCGCAAGGGCCTCCGCGCGTCGACGTTCTCCGCGTCCGTCGCGATTTCGTCCTTCGCGAACGCCGGGCTTATCCCCACCAACGAAAACATGGCTATCTTCAGGAGCGATTCGGGCCTGCTTTTGATGGTCGTGCCGCTGGTCCTACTGGGGAACACTCTGTTCCCTCTGTTTCTGCAACTCGCGATTTGGGTCCTGAAGCGGGTCACGGGCCGGCCCGAATTTGATTACATGTTGGGCCGGCACGATGAGATCAGGTTCCGGCACTTGTTGCCGAATGGGGAGTACGGGCCGCTGACGGTGGGCGTTTTGGGGATCATCGTGGCCCAGGTGGTGCTGTTCTGTGCCATGGACTGGAGGTCGGACGGGCTCGCCGGGCTGAGCCCGTACCGGAAGATCATCGTGTCGCTTTTCCAGGGGGTGAACTCGAGGCACGCAGGAGAGTCCGCCGTCGACTTCTCTGTTGTCTCCGCTGCCGTCTTAGTCTTGTGCATTGCCGCCATGTAAGTTTTCCAATAAATCACTCACAAACTCTGTGCATCAGATACCCAACCACCCAATGTGGTGGATTGGATACATGGTAGTCTAAAGTATTGATTAATTGAAATTTTATGGATTTGTAGGTATCTACCGGCCTACACATCATTCTTACCTCTAGGAACCAAACAAGGCAAGCAGCGAAAGGGACGGTTGATCGAATTCCTCCACTTATCGCAAATTGCGTACATTCTCGTCTTCGTCATCCTCGTCTGCATCATTGAGAAGAATAAAATGCGGGATGATCCCGTCAACTTCAGCTTCCTCAACGTGCTCTTCGAAGTTGTAAGGTATAACGTCGGTTTCATCCGTACTTGTCAATCTTTAAATAGTCTCAACCTATGTATCATCAATTATTGGAATTTCCAAGTGACACTGAACAATATGTCCTCACAAATGCAGTGCATATGGGAACGTAGGGTTCTCGGTGAGCTACAGCTGCGCGAGGAGGTTGAACACTGATGGTGCTTGTGTGGACAAGGCTTATGGGTTCTCCGGGTGGTGGAGCGATGCGGGGAAGCTGATTATCATTTTTGTCATGCTTTTTGGTAGGCTTAAGAGGTTCACCATGCATGGTGGTAAATCTTGGAGGCTTAGATAATTAAAGCCTTAGGACATTTTAGGGTCGTATATACATACAAATTTTTTTTTTTGAGATAATGTAGACATTTCTATTTTATAGAGAAAAATACAAAATAAAAACTATCTAAATGAGAGGTAAAAGGAGAGGAGAAAGTAAAAACAACAAAATATAACTTTGAGACAAGTAGAAGAGATTTCGAGCCTGACCTGAATTTGTCACTTGATCACTCACAAATGATCATTCATCACTTTAATAATTGGAGCATCAGCTAGCACCGCACCCCATTCACGAATGAAGCACCACGCCCTCTCCCATAAGTTATCAAAATAGAAGGTGGACCACCTAAAAACCACTGCATTGCGCTCAAGCCAAATTGCTCACGTGCATGCTGGATAGTCTAACCTTCTCTGACTTGCTCCCATCCCCTTCTTCTACATACATACATACATACATATTAACTTTGTATATTCGTGGAAGAATGGCCGGATAGGCCCCAGAGCTGCCTTAACCCCATAGATAGAGAGAGAGAGAGAGAGAGAGAGAGAGATTTTGTATGTTTTCACCAGAAGATTAATACAAGCTTAGTGAAAGTATTTTGATTGACATGATAATTACCATTACTACAAGTTGAGCACAGCTTCAATTTCTTCCCACAAAAATGGAATTGTGAGATGAATAAGTTATGAATAAAATATTAATAAAAATTTATACAAGATATAAAAAAATGATGTCTTGTGACATGTGACATATGGACCCTTATATTGAATGGAAAAACACAGTTTTAAGAATCAATATTATCTTACTCACATATCCTGACATAGTTATTCCCACTTATTCCTTGCAAATAAACAACTTAAGTTTTTTCACCCTTATTCCAACTTATTCTCCACCTATTCCACTACCCAAAAAATTCACAACCCTATGCGCTGGGTTCCAGTGAGCTTTGACCCACAAATCCACAATCCCCTCATCGCCCACGTTGGGCCATGTCTACGGAGAAAACAATAGATATCGACTTTAATAATCCCCATAATAATTGTATTGATTGAGAGAGGTGCTAAATTATTGGTGCCCTGATACATTCACTGATACATTTCTTGCAAGTAATAAAGTGATTAACATGTAATCTAAACACAACAACAGGAAACTATACAGAATTTATTTCCTCACAAGATAATTGGACCAATTCCAAATCTTCCACAGTGACAAGTACTAGAATTTGTATGTTTGGAAGATGCTTCATAAGAGCAAATCAGCAAACTATACAATGATGCACCAAAAAACATGAGAAGAAACTTATATCTATTCCCAAGTAGAGAATACAAAAATTACTTGGAGAAATACGCATAAGACCTCAACTTGATTTCATGGTCAACTGTTAGTCACCAGGTTGGGCCTTACCGCATCTCAAGTCTCCTAGAACAAAAATCATATTGTGCATAACAAAATTTATACATGGGGATTGTAGAAGAACCCCACATAATAAGAATCACTAATGTGATTTTGGAAGGGACAAAAGTTACCTGACAACCTCCTCATTCTATAGAAATATCTTGGTGACCTAATATCATTTATAGACCATGTTGATGACAAATATCACTCTTCAGACCAGAAAAACAACAGTTGGTTCATTTCTAGTCCACTACGAAATCCTAGCATCCTTTCCTTTTTTACCCGAGTTCTTGTGCCTTGAGGAGTGATGCCTTGTTTGTGGAGGGATAGCTGTTCCAGACACCATTTCTTGTACTTGGCCTTTGGGTGAAGTAGGTGGATCTGCGAACCAGTTGAAAATGCAAAACCATAAGAAAGGTAACTTCAGAAATCATATACAAGATAAGCGAACAAATTGGAGATCTTGGAAAAGAGATATAAATAACCACATCGTCAACAAGAATAAGAATAAGAATAAGAATAGAAGACTGACTCTGAAATGAAGAATTGGTTGTGAAAGGAATTCACAATGTTTTTTTTTTAATATATTAAAGGGATTCACAATGTTAAGAGCTACATAGAAGCCAATTGCTCAAATTATCAGGTGGAGGCTAATATCATTGAGCATGCCAGATTAACAGGACCCTAAAAATAAGCCAGAAAAGTTGTTGTGGTCATACAATTGAAAAATAACTTTGCAACATATAAACCAAAAAAATTGAAGTGAAATGACTGTATCTTGATTGTGCAATGACTAGTGAACAATCTGAAATAACAAGTAGTTCTTCACAACCATCTCTGTAAAGCATAACTGAAACCCTTTAGGATAAATCTTGATAAAGTGTGTGAGTTCATTTGCGAGCTATTATGAACAAGTCTAAAAACAACCCACAGACAGTAAGATACAAAACAAGGGAATCTTGTGCATATTAAAGGAGATCTTGCCAAAAAGGGCTTGCCTTTTATCAGTCTAGGTGGATTGATATTAACTTTTGCACCCATGGTGGAGGACAAAGCCTTTTTGCCAGGATCAGACTTCAATGATGTCTTCGATGTTTTAGATGATAGAAGAGCAGAAGATAGAAGAGCATCAACTGCATCACGTTGTCGTTTCCTTGTCGCAACTAAATTATTAGGCACATGTTCCATGCCAGCTACCTCATTCACTTGATGGCTACTATCATGAGAAGATGCAATATCCCCACGCATAACTTCACCTGTTGTTCCATGTTCAGATGACTCTGCCAGATCCTTTGCCATTTTAGAAGATGTTTTAGTGGCCGAACCTGTTTTCACTGGCTTACCATTTTGAGAAGACTTATGGTGACCCATGGTTTTCTCCTTAACAGATTGCATAGCTCCCTCCTTATTATCTCTCCGTCGTTTAGCCTTATAACTTTTGCCTTCATTACCAGCTACATGCTCTCCAGTCGAACATTCCACAGCGCTTGAGGGCGTTGGTTGAACCACTTCTTGTTCGATTATAGTGAGACAATGTCTGGATTCTTTGACCTTGCTTCCCTGGTTTATAGATCTCAAAGAATCTGAATTAGAACTGAGGTTTCGTTTGAAAGAAGATGGAGACTTGGTAAAGATAGAACCATATGGTCTGCCTATTGACATCAGCAACTTTCTCTCCTTGGCATTGTTGATCAGAGCATCCCAGTGAATATTTGTTTGCAATGTCCTCGCATTACCAACTATCCACAAAGAAAGCTTTGCCCGTGTCAAAGCAACATTCATCCTTCTAACATCAGCAACAAAGCCAATGGCACTCGACTGGTTTCCAGATGCTCTAACACCCAGATCTGAGGCTCTCACAGTAGAAAGCATCAAAATATCAACCTCACGACCTTGAAATCCATCAATGGTGTTAAATTCCACATCAGCAATTGCATCAGACCCAAATGCACTGGTAAATCTTGAACGCAATAATGTGAGTTGCCTTTTGTATGGAGTAATAATGCCAATTTTTCTGGATAAAAAATCTGAAGAATACCTGAGCCCAAAATTTCCCAATTGAATGACCAAATCTTGATATCATATAGCTTCTCAGAAATATTGGATATATAACAGAAATTGAAGAATACCTTTTCTTGAAAAACCTTGTTATCTCTACAGCAGCATCAGCCTCAGAATCATTACATAGGGAAAGACTGCCAGAATCTTTTCCATGATACTCATGACCATCAACTATGTCAAAGAATACAAATGGTCCTAGACATATGTTCTCATGAAATGTTGCAGACTTACTGGCCATCAGAACACCGTCACGCAATTTGTTCTCGTAAAAATGCAATGAGGGGAATCTGCATATCTCTGGGTGCATACGATACTGAAAGAAAATTGGATAATATATGTGATACACGAACATGTAAAGAAAGGACAACTTATTTGAAGGACAAAAATATTATTTTTTTAAAATGAAAGGCATTGTGACTAAGGCCTGAGACATGATCCACTATCTAAGAGAATTGGAACTAAGAAACTTATTACTGTTCTGTCACAGAATCCATTTTATAGAAAACACAGCTATCAAGCATCGCACATTACATACTGCCCAAGCACAAAAATAGTCAAGGCAAAGAAGCACAAAAATTTTGAGAAGAGGCCTAGGTAGCAATCTAAGGGATATCCTGGCTTTTACAAGATTAGGGATGAGTCTTATCCTTTAGCTTTTTCTTCAACCAAACAGGATAAGTTCATGTTTATTCCAATTTTTATTCTTTATCCCGCGTTCATCTTTCGAATATTTTTAAGGATACTTTTTGTGGTCACCTTTTCTCAAGTGCCCTTTATTTCCTCATGGATTAGTAATCTTTATCCAACTTAAATTAATTTAAATGCTTTTTATAAATTAATTTAAATGGTTTTACCATGACTAAAATGCATAAGCACCTTCTAACGTCATGCAAAAGCCAGAAAACTGTAATCTGACATGCAAATCGTACAATGCACAATAGATACTGATTAATTAATGTGTGAACAAATGCTAGATCACATGAGGATGATATTTGAGTACCAGGCTAAGAACCAAATTCATAAATCATTATAGACACAATGTTTGAGAATTATGCTTCTACAATCTCCCATGCTTGACAATTGTTAGTAACATTTTTCTATAACCACCCACAATAAGTCTCTTCACTACACGATCCTCACATAGGTGGTGAAGAAGGTGCTAGAAAATGACCTTTTGCAATTAAAAGCAAGGATGGGATAGAAGATTAATATTGTAATGAAATTCTTTACCTGATCAGTAAGCATTGTCACTGGATAACCAGCTCTTTGCAATCTCTCAAACATGCTGCATTGATATAGAAACTTGCTGGCTAGATTAGATAACACAGTTGCGGGAAGTTGTTTTGGATCACCAACCTTCAAAAAGACAATCACGTCAAGGTCCCGAAAAGATCAGAAAAAAAGCCAAAAACAGACCGAGGCCGTTACCATAATGCATTTGGTTCTGCTTGATTTCAAAAGCTGAAGAGGAATCAAAGTAGCGGGTTCTAACGCCTACAAGATTAACAGGGGTCAGGGGAATAAAAACAGATATTTTTCAGAATCAACAAGTTAATACATATATGCAAGTAGAGGAGAAGAAGCATACTTGAGCTGCTTCATCAATTACAACAGCATCAAACAATGAGTGTTCAGAAAGATTTCCACATCTGGAGGCAGAATCAGAACAAACTCCATACAAATCCCCACCACACCCACTCAGTGTTGTCACCACTATCTCGGCCTCTCGCAATATGGACCTACGCATATTATGCTTCAGCGCCTTAATTTCATCAGAAGATTTCTTTTCTCGGGCCTGAACTGCAGCGAGATCTGCATAAATGGCTTTCTTCTGGCCATACAGAATCTTAAGCTTTGCGCCTAACGCTTCATCAGAAATTTCATGCCCAACATCATCAACCTTTAAAGGTCCATCTTCTGATGCCTTTGTATCCAGTTTGCCATTAGCACGCATTGATTCATAAAACCGGATACTATCCATTAATTTTTCAAGTTTAGCACGCAGAGATTGGGAAGAATCTCTGCCTGTTTCAATTTTTGGGCCATTTTCATTCATCCCATCTTCTGCCAACCGCTGTTCAACAAGCGTATCTATGAAAAATGGCAATGAAGCAGGATGAACCGTTTTTACATTTCCCACTCTCACTAAATAAGGCTTGTAAAACTTCCCATCATTACCAAAAATGCCTCCAGTGATTCTAGATACCAGTTCATCTACTGCTGCATTGGATTGGGCACATATAAGGACCCTTGCTCTGGTAGAATTCTCAGTTGATACAGTACAATCTTTTTCTCCATCCTTAGCCAGTTGCTTTGCATATGCTGCATCTTGCCAGGCTCTTGCAATTGCAGCAGACTGGCTAATCCGCATTCTTGATGTACTAGAATCTCTTGGAGTATTACTGGAATCCTTCAAGGCATTCTTACGCGATCCACCTAAAGCAAGCAGTCCACTGACAATAGCAACAATTGTTTTGGTCTTCCCAGTGCCTGGCAATGGAGTACATTAACATCCTCAAGTTACAATAACCAATCATATCTAAATGGGGGGAGAGAGAGAGAGAGAGAGAGTTTTCACAACCTGGAGGGCCCTGGATAAGGGACAGTTCAGAAATTTTCTTTAAGTCACATGTTGCAATAGCAATGCCGATGGCTCGAAGCTGACTTTCATTAAATGAAGATATCAAAGTTTGCTGCATGGGCTGTGAGAGCATACTAATTTCCACTTTTGAGTTATCAGAGTGACCAACAGAGTGATCAGTAGGATTCAGGATGACTGGAAGTAAAGGAATATCTTTTATTGAAGAAAGCGCCTGAAATTCTCTAAGTTGAGGTGTTATGCTCATAATACGAGTTACAAACCATTTACTCCTTTCAATAAGGAGCCTATTTACTTTATTCAGACGCAATAAACTATTAGGAAGATACAACCGAATTACCAGAATACTAGATCTACTCTTATGGTTTTTCTCACGCCTCTCCACCTGAAAATTATAAATAACACATCAGACGGTAGAAACAGGCAAGATTCTTAATTATATCAAGACAGAATTGTTACCTTTCCAACCACATGAAGATTTTGAGCCGAATGTTTTAAAGGCTCTTTGGAAAGCAAAACAAGATCATTCTCAGTGCAGCCTCTAAATGCAGTCAACTCTTGGTCATCAGGAAGGCAGCGGAGGAGATGAAATTCATCAATTTTTTCAACAGAAAGTACACATATACTTCCACAGAACATTTCCTCCAATGAAGAAATCTCCATATATGAGTTACGCAACTGCGCTTTGAACTCTTCTAAAACCAAAGGCCGGAAAATTTCTACATAATGATCTGCTGACTGAAAACATAAAGGCACCTCCTTCAGATTGGTCTTGCTTGAATGCTCACCCTCATGCAGAGAGGATAACCCAACTACAGAAAAGTAGTCTATTTCTAAAATGGGTTTGTACCACTCATCCAATTTTGGGGTTTAAACCTCTTTACAATGGAATTTAATTTACGAAGATAGGCACTCTTATTTTCAATCGGCATCTGAAGTTGAATGACTTTCCTCTTAGGAACGGAAGCAGATGGCTTTGTCAGCATTGGAGTTGGATGTCTAGCATTATTTAGTGCCATGTCCAAGGGATCATCACTTTTGTCACTAATCAACTCTTTAATGAGAGCATCCTCCTTTTTTTGGTCCACAACTGTACTAGAATTTCTGGCCAGCTTATCCGAACTTTTAGAAGCAACAGACTGGATAGAAGATTGGTGAGCAGAATCAGATTTTCTATTATCACATACAAGAGAACGATCTCTTGCACCTATAGAGGATGTGAGTGTTGATGACAGATGGTCGGTGCCAAGCACCTCATTGCCCAGTTTCTGAGATGAAAATCTACTCTTGGAGGATATGGCTGAGGACAGATGGTCAGTGCCAGGAACCTCATTATCTGGTTTCTGAGAAGAAAATCTAGAGTTCCCAGCAACTTCTGTCACAATATTTTTTGACAAGTTTCTTGGAACAGTAGATCTCAAAGGCCCCCCTTGATCATTGTTTCCTATAATGCTCATGTCAGCCGAGGCCAACCCTATCTCATTTATGGCCTGTTGATTTATTTCACTACCTGACAAACCAACCGCTTTGGGGGAAGCCACATTTTCCCCCTCATCATCTGAAACAATAATAACCTCATTTTTGCAGCTTTTATTTGGAAGGTCGTTCAGGTAAGACCTTGCAGCTGAACCTTTTGTTTCCAGGGGCAGTGGTTCCAGAAATGAAGGTTTTTTCTTACAAACCCCCATGTCAATGGTATCAGAAATTTGTTCAGATAATGACACAGAAAGTTGAGACACCTGCTCTCTCAGGACATCTATCGCAACAGTATCTATGACAAAAAAAAAATGGTATAAAAAGGTTTATTAAATGGCTAGAACAATAGAAAATTGGAAGAAAGATGATTTCTTAAAAATTTGCTGGAAGATTGAAATTGAGTGTCTTGAGGAAAAGGGGCACAATTACCACATGAAATAATTTTCTCAATTACACCAACAGTACGTGCTGAGGCAGTATTGCATGAATCCTTAAATAAATTTAGCAAGGAAGTCAAAGATAGTCTCCAATGTCTGTTGATCACCAAAAGAGATGAACTTCCCCACTCAAGCAAATCATTTAGCCAGTTAAAATTGGCAAAATCAGGCACCGATTTTTTAAAAGTTATTGATTCAGTAAATTCTGACAAGCGCAACCTCTCATAAACGACTGGCAGCACCTCCAGAAACCGAACACATGTCATCTGAAACAACAGCCAATTCTGTGAAGAAGACTAATAGCGCAGAACAGGAACTTACAAGTAGAGATACACAAATTCCTTAGATCAATAAAAAAATATATAAAAAAAACAGAGGCTAAAAACATACAAAGAAATAACCTTCCAAAAATGATACCTGAGAACTCTTACTATTCAAAAATGCTTTCCCTTCTGCCAGGCACTTTAGCATGGAAGGCCACATAACTCTCGATAGCAAGCAACTGAACTTCTCCCATGATCTCATATCCATGATATTTGGTGAACAGTCAGGAGTTGTAACTGGTAAATGATCCAATATGGGCTGCCTCAAAAACCCCCCTTCTGAGGAAAATTTTGAATTATTTAATTCATCACTCTTATTACTCAATTTTTGAGGAGATGATACAACTTCTTTTAGTAGTTTGCGCCCGATGAAAAAAAGATGATGAAGATTGTGGAAGTTGGAAAATACAGAATCAATCTGGACCTGGACAAGAATTATTGTATGGCTGTTACTCATCAATATTTACCTAGTTGATACATCTGCAAGGCATTATCAATCAATTTCCTTTTACCCACTTACCAAATTCCCACTTGGATCAAAAGTAAAAAAGAAGTGAAAACACATATTTGCAAGTGTCCATCAACCAACAAAAATTATAATGGAGATTGTATTAGACATTAAACACTCTGTTCAACTATTAATGAAACAAAAAATTACTGTCAAGCATAAAACACATAAATAAATACTTCATCAATAAAGGTTTTGAAAATGATGATTAATGTGTTGATGGAAGACAATAGTGCTTTATATATAGTGAAACTCTCAAAAATATTTGTTCTTCAAAATAAAGAATGGTGAGACGCATAAAAAATTTATTAAATTTGGTAGATAGATATTCAAGATAATGGAAAGACAAGGTGTTCCCCCTAAACACACACAACTATACTCCCATTATCCCATGCATCAAGGTAATAGTGAAATTCACTGTTCAGCATCATGAAGGCACATCTCATTCGATAAATCCCTCTACAGTAGCCCTCAAAATGTTTTTATCCCTATTCCACTAAGAAACCCAAAACATTCCCAGGTATTTTCCAGATGACATGCAGTGAACACCTTCTCAAGATTTAGTATGAAATTTACTAGTGAACAACTTCTCAAGATTTAGTAGGAAATTTACT
Organism: Acorus calamus; assembly: GCA_030737845.1. Taxonomy (NCBI): domain Eukaryota; kingdom Viridiplantae; phylum Streptophyta; class Magnoliopsida; order Acorales; family Acoraceae; genus Acorus; species Acorus calamus. The sequence goes on from CM060875.1 coordinate 621,128, forward strand.
ATACTCAATTCCAGTATCGCTATAAACTCGCAAAAACACAAAGATGCTTTGCTTTGAAGTAAGACTCAGGACTGGTGGTGCTCTGGATTTTTAAGAATAGGACCATTTTTTATGCAAAAAGAATAGGACCATAAAGGATGTCAGATATCATGTAAGAAGCATGAGACCTGTAGGTCATGAAATGTTCGTGCTTTAATGCCCTATTTGGATAGAGGAATAGGGGGAGAACATGGTGAAATAGGAGGGAATAAGACCAAAAACATGTTTGTTTTCAAGGAATAGGTGAGTATAGCTATTCCAGTATGTGGAAAAATGTTGGCATTGGTATTTCAAGTCCCCTCTGGAATTGTGTTATTCCACCCAATCTATTCCACTGGCATAAGGGGGCACACATATCAGATCACATGTCATCACTTCTTATAAATAAGGAGACTCACATGTCAAATCATTTTTTCACCATCTATAAATCATTATCCATATCTTATTCACCTTTTATCCACCACTTATCAATGATCAATCAAACAACAAAAATTTCATTATTACATTTCTTAACAAGAATAACTAAAACACACAACCAAACAAAAAAATGACTTATTCTTTATATATACTGGAATAGTTATTTATCTTAGAATAGCTTATGTCGCTACCCAAACAGGGAGTAAGAGACTGACAAAGAGTTGAGGAGGGGGAAATTCTATGTTCCATTAATTTTTATGGTATTTCTTAACAGCACATTATCCTATCAATGGGTCCTTCCCATGCCTTATAGGGATTTCTACTTGGTTGTGAATTTTATTAACATAGCACTTTGTAGAAATCATGAAAATTTTGTTAAAAGTGCACTAGATTGACCAGGGGATAGATCTATGAAGGAATCAGAGATGGATGGCAAGTTCTCTGTGTAACAGATTTGGGAAAGAGTTATAAGACTTAAAGAGAAGGGCAATAGATGCATGGCTACCAAGGAATATAAGATTTTAATTTTAGCTGTGTGCTAGGCCATCTGGCTAAACAGGAATTACATGATCTTCAGAAGGTCCAACCTATACTGATATTGGGAGAACATTTGAGACCCTTGCCTTATGGTGCGTTTGGCAACTACTCAAAAGAACTTCTGGGCGACTTTTCATTATGATCGCGTTTGGGAACCAGATCAGAAGGAGAAAAGCTCATCTTTCTAGAAAGAGAAAATAACTCCTTCTGTGGAATGAGTTTTTTCACTTCTGCAGAAGTTTAAAAAAAGTTAATGTTTTGACAAATATACCATTATGAAATTTTTTCAAATTCCCAAAAAACCTTTTGCCCATGTTTGGGTAGAATTAAGTAATTATGAGGTTTATGACTATTCTAATATAAATAAGAATAAAGTGATTTTTTGTTTGGTTGTAATAACTTGATTCCAAGGATTGACTGGAATCCATATATCACTTTATACAAGTTAATTCTGACATACAAGTTCTCATTTATTTCAGCCTCCCAAACACCCATTTTGAAACTATTCTTATTTATTCCCATTTATTCTAGCCCTATTCTAGAACCAAACATGGGCTTTTTTTTTTTGTGATATCGGAGGGACTCCCCGTGGCTGACTTTACGATCGAGCTGGGAAAGCTACATCCGCCTATTTGCCCCGGTCCCACGGAAAATTCTTTCGAATAATCGCCAACAAACAGGTGGGTAAGTCAGCGCCAAGACTCGAACCCAAGACCTCCCCTTTAACCAGGCAAGCCCTGAACCGTTGTGCTATGGCCAATGGGGACTAAACATGGGCTTTAGGTACTATATAAAACAAATTTTCTCTCACCTATCTCATTAGGTGATGTAGGACAAATCTATTATCTATTTTATATTTGTTAGTTTAGGTTCTTTTCTATTTTAAATTTGAATAAGTTTGTTAGTATCTTTTATTTGTTAGAATAAATTTGTTAGTAATATCTACCTTTTGTTCATAAAAAAAAAGGTTTGTTAGTATTTTAATTGTTCAAATCTGTTAGTGTTAGTTTGATTTGTAACCAATTGTGGTTAGAAAAAGTTTATTAGTATTTGAGATCTATATAGTTGATTATATTTATTTATTTATATTGATCTATTAAGATAATTGTATAATATGGGCGCAAGGGTATTTTAGATAATTCATATGATTTCTATCACAAAAGTACTTTTTGAAAACATTCATCAATGTGTATTCCTAAACAGCTTCTATTCCAGATACAAGAAACTCTTTCTTTAGAAGTAACTTCTTCCATAAAGAACTTCTTGTAAAAGTCATTCTAGACAAGTTGTCAAACTATGCCTTAGGTTCATTAAGAATTGTGGTGTATACTGGTTTGGATCAGAACCTGTTTCATTCAATAGAGTGGGTAGGCATACCTTTGTTTCTTGCTTTTTGCAGATTTCTCATTTACTTTCCAATTCAGAGACAGATTATCTATTAATAATTTAAAGGATCCGTTTGGACATGAGTTTAAATAAATTCTGCGTTTGAAAAGCTAAAAATTCCCCCACTCAGATCCAAACACATTTTTAGCATTTAGTTTTTCAAACCACAATCTTCCTTTTTATGCCAAAAAAACTTGTGGTTAAAACATAGCTTTTCAACAGCTGAGTTTGAAACATAAGATTTTAAGAATCTCAGTGTTTCAACCTCACATCCAAACACACCCTAAGTGATATTTCCCTGCCTTTCATCCAAAAAAAAAAAAAAGGTTCACTAGGCTTGCAAGCAAATAACCAAAAAGACAGCATGCATTAAGAGGTGAGGGAATAATTATGTTAGTTAACATCGGGACAACAGTGTTTATTAAACAGATAAGTGCCAAGTTTAGAAAAATATTAACTTCATTATCAATAATGTATAAATCAAATAAACATAAACATTAACAATCTTACCATATTCATGGCACATTTCATTCCCAAATAAACAGCAGAAAGAGAAGAAGCACTGGAGCATAAAAACTGAAGGCTTGAACTAAGACCTCGTGTCTTTGAAAAATATTCCATCAGAACCCTAACAGCCTGTCTCACACTCTGCACCAAACAAAAGATTTTAGATTAAAAGAGCATTAAACAAGGCTTGCTATTTGCAAAAAGTTGGCTGGTGGCAGCTAACCAGCAACCACTTTTGGGAAGAATAAAATTTAGCTCTCAAAAATTATAAATTTGCCATCTTAGTAACAGAAGCTCACTCATAAATAGACAAATTTTTCATAGCACAGGGCATCAGGTAGCCATGGAGTGATGGCTGCTGATGGACTGCTTCCAAATTCTTTGATGACAATTGACAAAAATACTATATGTTATAAAATTTCAATCAAACAATTATCCTCACATCATTAGGGTCTATAAGAAGAAGAATCAGGCTCTCAGCCATTTTTGGTTCCCAAGTACACTGTTTCTGAAACTCTGCTTTCTCCATTTGGATGACAAAACTTGCAGCGCACCTGAAAAAACACAAGCCAGCACACTTAGATAACTACCTGTTGTTGCAATAAGCATTGCTTACACTACAGAGAAGAAAGGCCAAAGCAAGTGAAAGCCAAAAAAATATAACATATGGATGACAATACAAATCTTAATTAATGTTTCCCCACATTTATTAAAATATTGCAAACCATAACAAAATTTAGTTTTAACATGCTGAACTTTTATTAAAATAATAATTAAACAGTTACCCATATGCATAAGGAAAATCAACAAGAATGTGGCTAACCTCTTGAATGTTCTTATTAAAGGGACTAGCATGGCTGATGCTTTAACTGAGTTTCTTGACACCATCCCATCTCCACCATCATCAGATCCTCTTGGAACTTCCCACCCAAAAGAGGCTGAGATTTGATCAGCATATAATGATAACCAATCTTTAATCGGAAGAGTTGTTTCAATGTTAGATTCAGGCTCCATCATTGGAAAACGAGATAAACCCCACAGAACAGCTTTAGAGAAAGATATGGGAAGCGTTGTAGGGTTGATTTCAAACATAACATTGATCCATAACATCGGAACACAAAACCATTCATTACTTTCCTGAAAAGCAAGTGCACTCTGGAAACTGATCTCAGTCCAACCTGTGCTTTCCATCCCTTCCGAAGCATGGGCAAAAAGGATTTCATCCTCATCATCATTCAAATCAGTACAGCTGCTCATACCAATAACTGAAGGTACCTGATCTTTTAATCTCAATGATATCAAAGCAGCAGCATCAGAAACTATAATCGTCTGAATAAGGTCAAAGGCTGGTTGCTGCAGTGAATTGTGAAGAGATGAATCTTTCAACGAGCACAACAGAGGTGGACCCCTGTTGAACAAAACACAGTGAATTAATTCACTCTATTGGGATTAGGCAAGGATGTATACAATTTCTACTCACATACTAACAAACTTATATTTAATGGTGCCCCAAAAATCTTTAGTATTTTACAAACCATCTCAAATGGTATGTATGTACCATATACAGCCATAAGCTTTCTCATCCTTCTATTGGAATTTACATAAAAAAAAAATTCAAACAGTTCTTTGTTGTGTAACACCAATTCATAAAATGATCAAACAAGACTTACATTCTGACCAATTTTACTGAAGTAAAATCCTATTTGAGGGACTTGATGCAAATTCTGGATGTGATCAATGGCTGTTCATGTACTTTTATCGCCAAAAGATCACGTTAAGGTTTGGGAGGTCACATGATTTCATATAAACTAATCCTTAGATATTGGCTAAAATCTTTCATCAAATATTGAATTAAATCAGTTGCTGGAAGCTCTACTTTTTCCAACTTTTAATTAACTGCATTCATCAAAAGGCTCAGATTTCTTTTTTGGTTAATTCACCTAAAAAAGTATATGAAGAGCTTAAACTTGATTCCAGAGGGTACAAATAGAAAGGGGATGACCACATGGATACAACAATTCATGCATGCAGATAATTATATAAACAAAAGTGATTCATGTGCATATCTCATATAACATATACACAACTGCTATGCCAAACTGTTCAAACGTAACTAAAAAGAAATTTATCATAAGTGCTTACCACATGTGGGCACACTCGAAAGGAGGGCAAGGCGGGTTCATCTTGTAACCACGATGTATTATGAGAAAAGCAATCTGGAAAAGTAATCTTGAAAGAAATATCAAGATGCATAGGTCACAAGGATATAGAAAGATATAATAAATAAAAATCTAAAAATTGTCCTAACTTATTATGGATCGATAAAACCTGGAAAGTCTATACAGTACAATTTATGAAAAAAGAACTAACCTTTCGAGCTTTCTGTCTCATCAAAGGACTGAAGTTGCGGCTTTGAGTGACTTGATGAAGGAGAAAATAAAGCAAATGTCTACGCTGCTTTTCATGTTCACCATCTTGCAAAGCTTCAAGTGACTAGATGCACCAACTCATCATTTATTACTAGTTCCAAAAATAAATACATTAAAACATAATATTGTAAACACACTAAAAGAAAATTAATAAATAGAAGAAAAGGTTGAATGCATGGAAGCATTAAATTGATGGACTTGCCTGTAAAAATGGCTGAAAAAGATCAAAAATTTGGTTATGGCTTTTCTCATTTCGAATATGGAAACACTGACCCAATAATGTGTTCCGCATCACACTCGATGAAAATGTGGTCTTTAGCCATAGCTTGCATCCTAAAAGAATTAGCAGAGGAAAAAGACAAAAACACTCAAGTTCAAGCATACAATAGTTCAGGGAGAAGTACAAGATATTTGGGCATGAGAAAATTTGTAATACAAGCAAAAGTTACATGAGACATACCAAGCATTTCAAAGAGCGACTTCAGACAAGCAACAGCATAGGTGAATTCAACTGTATCATCACTGACGTGATTAAGCACAATGCTGAGAAAAACAGGTATCTTTCCATTATCCCTTCCTCAAATGCTGATGGCTCCAGAAACCCAAGCCTTCAAATTACAGGCCATGAAACAATGGAGTAAGCATAAAAAATAGAGATAAGCAGAGACAACCAATTTCAAATGGCACAATAAGTTATGAATATTCACATACAATGTTTTGATCCCAAGCCATGCATCTACCCGCTCCAAATGCAGTCTAGGCCTGGAAGTCTCCAATGTGGGTGGCATAACATCCGCCTCCAAAATCCCAATGCACCTTTTAAGTAAAGGTTGCAGAGGTTCCAAGTCCTTTGCTCTCCTGATATGTAGAAGCAATCAACATGAGCCATGGCAGTTAAAATAACCAAAAAAACTGTTTCAGATTTTCTTCCTCTTTTCTTCGACCTAGTAATTTAACTTCATTTTCTGGGCTCACTCCCCTTTTCCTACACTCCCTCCAATTCTTTCCGGAATAGAAAAATATGTGAAACAAAAATATAAAACATTAAAACATTGACAGAAGCTCATTTCAGCAGAATCTTATACTCTTTTTGCATTTCCATGTTTGTCTACTTCAATTGTTAAAGAGGACTATTTAATTTTGCCTAATACCATATATTATGTTATATGAATGTGCAATATTATCATGAGGTTACAAACAGTGGTGTTTAGGTTGGATTAGTTGGATTTTGTTAAGTCAGACAGCCAAATGGATCAAATTGATAAGTGTCTGTTAAAGGGTCTTAGAGTTTCTAAAATTTCTAAGCTAATTAGGAGTTCATTTAAAACCCACCGTACCAAATGTGTACAATGGGGCACCGATTTTCAAAAAAAAAAAAGAGTTCATTAATGATTATACTCGTAGTTAAAAAAAAAAAGAGATTAACAAACAAAGAGTGTAGGGAATTTATGCTTGTACACTTGCTATTCAAGGGAATGCAGCGATGATGGAGACGCAGGAACACCAAACCACCTCTTGCTGGGTTGGTAGAGGTGTCCCTCCTTCAATAAGGGGTTTTGAGTCCGAGTCTTACTCTTGTTGATATGAGGAAGTTTAACCAGAAAATTTATATTAAAAAAGAACCACTTACCTACCAAAGATGCACGGGAAATCCAAATGCTAATTGGGGCAAATTTAAATATAAAAAAGAAAAACACAAGAGACTACTATTGTAACTTTATATGTATATCTATGCATAAGCTCATATAGATGTCATACATTCATGAATCAGTATAATACGGATTCCAATACCTCAGATTTCCCATGCATCCAGCTAAGCGAAGACCAATTGCCCGAGCTCTGCCACTTTTAAGGAAAAGGAGAGCATAGACTCCCTGGAAAGGAAACAAATTTATTTGCATATGCCGATAATCCTCATTTCAATGCAGTATAGTGACAAAATCAAATGCACCATGAAACAAGAGAAAGGCAAAAAAAAATTTAGAGTACCGGATATTGTTGTTGCCCTGCAAGAGTTAATTCGTGAGAATTATCTATAGCTTCAATAAAAATTTGAAACTCTTTAACCAAAGACTGGTCATCCAATAAAATAGGATACATCAAAACCTGTGAATAGATGAAAATAGAATTCATTAGACAAAAAAGAATTCCATGATGAGATAGACAGATCAAAATGCAGGACAGAGAAAAACTTAAAGTTAAATGCAAAAATGCAAGACAGAGAAAAACTTAGAGCTAAATGCAAAACTGGATGCTTAAACAAATTCAAATTCCCAAACACTGAAACAAAATCTTCAACCAGAATATGATGTAGATGAAAAACACCAAAGGACTTACAAATAGAAATAAGATACACAAAACCCCAAGTGCAGACAATGAGGATCTTGGATATCTTCAGCAGTAGTACTTTGAGGTAAAAAAAAAAAGAGGTATAGATATACTATATATCAGGCATGATGTTGCTTATTTTGGAATTGCCTTAATAGACTGCGTTTATAATTTTGGATGGAAATGGGGGAATAAATTATATCCACCTCCCCAGGTAAATAATTTGACAGACTATACTTAAATCAACTAATTTACTCTGATAGCATTGTAAACCTGGGACTCATGTCAAGAACCTAAAGCAGCCTCTGCAATGAGATACAAACTAATCTTACTCATAAAGTAATTTATATTATTAAGTTTCTGCTGATTGATTTCTCATATATCTATATTATTTAATAGAAATGCTTCCAGTATCAAGTCTTTTGCTCCAGCGAGTTCTGCGCAAGCCCCAACACTTAAATTGTAATGTTTCAGTCAAACTTTCATACGTAGCTTGTTTTATATTCCACACTCCCTTTGGGACCTTGAATCCAATCTGCTCTCTCCTTATGGATGCCATCTGTACTGTCTGTAGTGTTTGTATGTTAACACATACCAAACCACTTCAAATCCAAAATTTTATAACCTGGTTAGGTGACATCTAAGCTTCTTCATATACCCTCATTTCTCTAACAGATTCTCCTGTCATTCCACATATCAATCAGAGCATCCTATATTCAAAGAAGTCATCTTGTTTCTGCTTGGGATAATATTAAACATGCTATATTGGTTCAAATTGGTTTTGGGATATTCTTTTATTTTGGAAGATCAATAGGAACCCTACCACCAGAGTCCAATATAATCAAATGGGATAAAATTCTGAAACAGAAACAAAAGGAGGCAAGGTCTACCTTCATGACCTCCAAAATTGATTGTGGGCAGGGGTATTGCTTTCTGCAAATGATAATATATTGATCGATGAGGAATTTTTTTGTCTTAAACTAATTATAATGGTGTAAAAGATAACAAATTTTAATATATCATGATCGAATATAGAACTACAAAAAGTAAAAACACATGCATAATCATGAACAAACCAAATAAATAGTTAATCACAATCTTCCCCCAAAAAAAGTATTTACTACTATCCTACCTCAAACATGATGCTGACAACCTCAGCATTGTAACACTCAAGATCATATTCTCTCCTCGTGATTCTTCCGTTAAGGTCTTTAAGGTGCTCAGTTATCCTTTCTTCATCAAGAATTCTCAGAACAGTAAGAAGTGGGCCAACAGTGTCTGGCTCATATTCCGTGCTATACATTTCCTGGGCTTGATGGTGCTGACAAATACACTGAGTGCATTCCCGCATTTCTCGAGAGATTCTGTCCCATATAAGTTTGAGGGGAGATGCGTGATGTTTTTCCTCAAAATAGTTGTGGAAGGTCTCCAAAAGAGGTCCCATTAATTCCCAACATCCACACCAAATATGAGTTTCCTTTGGCAAAGAGATCAGGTGGTTGAAAGTATCTGAAAACCTGCAGCCGCGGTTCAAGATGAGTAAAAACAACAAGGCACGTACTGATTTCTCATGTTTTCTATGCATAAATGAAAGCTGTGACAATGAAAACACACGCAGACTTCTTTTTGGAGGTTGTCAGGGAATGCAATTGGATTGGTTAAAAAAAAGACACTCTTCATAAACATTAAATCAAAAGAATCATCTACTGAAGTCAAAAATAAAAGATTAGAAACTGCAAAAATGTTCAGGCTCGAATCAAACGTTTGCAGTAGCATTGGCAGCGGATAAAATAAACAGAAATTCTGATCCATAAAAAATGGAAATCCTAAAAAAAACATCACAAGAAAATGCCACAATCAACAGGGAGATAATTAGACAAAAAAGTCAGAAAATTTATATGACCTCAAATCGAAGAGAAAAAAGAAAAAAGAGGAAAACAACCCATATGACCTCATTAAAGAGCTACCAGTCCATATCTGCTCGCGACACAGAGCCATCCACAAAACCACGGACAACAGTCAAATAGGATAATTGTTGCCGAAATAACAATTTTGAGAAAACAAAAAACTAAAACAAAATGAGGAACAACAACGTGTACATATCTTTTAATATATAAAGATAATACATTCATGGCATAAATGACCCACATAAGTCTGCATTCACGTTGCATTCACAAAAATAATGCATTACAGGAAGCTATAATAATACGTGTATAAGAAAAGCATATGCAGGACAACCCTATAAACCATTTGTAGTCTTTCGATAAGGATTCCAATGCAGTGAGTTTCTTTTTTCTCCGAATTCGTTGAATCAGACCATCGCAACAAGGGAATCCGATCACACACGGAAAAGCAACAGAGAGTGAAAGAGAGGGAGTCGAAAGAGGGGGAAAAAACACATTGAAAAGATGAAAATCAAACCATTCGTCCTTGGTGCGTCGTATCTGTCGCTGTTTGGATGGGGGAGGATCATCGTCATCTTCTTCTTCTTCTATTCCTCTCCATCGCTCCAATAGTTCTCTCCTGCTACAGGTTCTATTCGCCATTGAAGATCGATTCAGTGATTAGGGTTTCTGTGTTTTTTCTAAAAAAAAAAAAAAACGAGCACTACATGAAATTTAGGGTTTTCATTTCCTTGAAATTCCGGGGTTGTCATCGCTGTTAAATAGAGGCCGGAGAATAACGGGCGCATTCTTCGTGGTATATACCAAAATGACAATAATGCCCTTGTCTTCGACGTGGAATTACATGATGCCACTATTCAATGTGGTGCGTGGCGTAGCATTTAAAACTATCCATTCTGGAACAATAAATCCATACAACATTTGACCTTAACAATAAATCATTAACTAACAAAACCTATTATCTTTGGATCCCTGTGACTAATGGACACTCAAATGGATGTTAACTATTCCGATTATACCCTTTCATTTAAAACCCAACTTCACTACCCTCTCTCTCTCTCTCTCCCAAGTCCCAAAGCCCTCTTCCAAAATAAACACCCTCGTCGAAGACTAACACCCTCCGAAGACAAACGCCCTCCCCTGTCGTTGGCCAAGCTCTCCCCTCCGAAGACGAAAATCCTATTCCCCACAGACTAGCTCTCCCCTTCGAAGACCCTCCAAAGATGAAAGTCCTATTTCCCGCATATGAGCTCTCCCCTCTGAAGACAAACCATCGACGCCAACTATCTCCCTCCCAAATCTCACATCATTCTCCGGCAAAACCCCCTTCATCGAAGCCCTTCCTCACCGACTTCAAGAGCCTCTCCTCTTTCATTTCTACAGTTAGGTCAACATGTAAGCATTACAAACCCCTCTTTCACTTTTGATATGTGAGATTTGTTTGAAAAAAAAATTAGAAATTGCATCTCTATGTGAATATGAATTACTGTTTTTGTACCTCGTTTTGGTTTGGATATTCGTTGTTGTTCTTGAGAACGGGTTTGGCTATGGCGATGGGTGTTTTTTTTATTGTGGATGTTCTACTTGTAATGTAAATTGTTAGTATCTGTTGTTGTCCGCATGTTAAATTTCAGAAAGAGTCAACAAAAAGGGAGGTCAAATCAAATATGAAAAATTCATTCAAGTTGCCCCTCATGTTGTGCGTTGGACAATTTGCTAGCAAGAAATGAATGTTTATTTTACTTGGGTTGGCACCCTATCTTTCTAAATGATTGATGGAAAAACATCATATGGGTTGTTTCTATCTTTACTGAGAAGGGAGGGGTTTTCTATTACCAAGGCATGGTGGTTTTCTTAGTTGCCTTTTTGGACACGAAACCCAATATTAGATGGGGAAATCAACTGCATAGATAGAATCAACCACAAACCTTGTGTATCAAGTAATCTTGGGAAGATTCCATCTCAAGACCCATGGTGAACAAACTCATGGCTCTAACTAAATAGCCAACTTGGGTAAGTTTTTTTATTTTTAGATTTTTATTGAAAAAGAAAGTACAATGAGCATTAAACACATTTGTATACTTTTTCCAACCATTTACAGATTTTCAACCTCTTGGGGTGACAAACTTAAAACAGAATATAGATAACACCACATTGTTAAAAATTATATACATTCACCACAACTTGACTGCATTAGTTTAGCAGCAATTTCCCGAAAATCACAAGATAGAGTTTACCCATATACAACTGCTCATTTGCAACAATCTCTTGAAAAGTTTATTATGAAGTGTGGTACAATGTTGAAAGAAAAGCAAAAGAAAAAAGGATGTAGAAAAGGTTTCTACAATCCCGACCGCCAATATAACCAAACGTTTACTCCTCGATTAAAAGATTCCCCCCCCCCCCACAAATACCACTTTATTGGCCCTTACACAGTACATTCCCCAGTATTGTATTAAGTTTACCACTGCTTCCCAGATGTTTTCAATGCATGCAGTTGTGCCTTTACAAAACACCTAGTTTCTAGTTAACCGAATTGCCCAAATGCCGATCGGTATGAAGGATTGCGTGATCTTCGCTTTTTTGCTTCTACACCTTTCAGTTTCAATACACTTCCTGCTTCCCGCATTTGTTCCATGCTCCTAAAGTTTGGGTTTATACTCATTGTGTCACCCAATCTAGTCCACAATGTTTGGATAATAGAAAAGAAGCTCAACTGATTCATCCTCCTTGTTGCACAGCAGCACAAGCCACACATCTTGTTTTCATCTGAGCTCCATTGTGTACGAAAAATCCTTGCTACCACCCTGCCTTGGTATGCCAACCACAAAAGGCCATGGACCTTCAACAGAATTTTGGAGCCCCAAACTTCCTTAGACTTTGCCATCGTAGGGATGAAAATCAGAGAGTCCCTCCTCAGCCAATCATAACATCTCCTGACGGTGAACCCCTCCCTCAGGTTGGACTCCAGTCAGTGAGCTTGATGTATCATTGGACACCTATAAACGTTGGATCCCATACTTTGCTGAAACCCAGCAAAGACACCCTTGATACCTTCTCTCCCAATACGGGTAATACACCATTCATCCATGAGACATAAACCAAAGAAAATTTACACCATTAAATTCTTTGTTCTTGGATTTTATAAACCATTTCACAATTGTATCTGAATCTGTCCCATATCATGCCTTCTTTAAACCCATATAATGGTTTGGGGCTTTGGCAGCTTTTGCAATAAAAAAATTATCACTCAAATCCCATTATAAGAATAAAAAACTAAAAGTGTTTCCTTGCATAGAATCATTAGAATTCACCATATCCCAATCAGTTTCGGATTTTTTCCCCAAGTAACCATTTTTGCTGAGTCAGTTAAATGAAGGAAATTCTTTTTTCTTTTTTCTTTTCTTTTTCCTTTTTTATCTTTTTTATCTTTTTCTTTTTTCCTTTTTTTGCTATGGGCTTAACATATGCTAAAAGTACAACTATAGAGGAGCATAATGAACCTGCATTTGATTTCATATAAGATATCTTTTAAAACTACAGATTTAGGACTGAACTTTCCTTGAGAAATTCTTTTCATTCCAAATATGCCCCTTGCCCCTTAGTTTAGAAAACTCGTCTATTTCATACATACATACAGCAGACCCATTAACCATGCCTGTCTACAATAAAATTGAAGATGAATTTCAAAGAAAAGAACTACTTTTTTCAGAGACCCAAATTCTAAGATCTTTATCACTCATCTTCTTTGTTTTTTCCCCCAAGAGAATTTACTTGTTTTTAATAAAATTATGATGGTGCTCCCACCATTTCCCTAAAAAGATCTTCACCAACTGGATAAGTCATATGGATAAGTGGCACTACTGGATAACCAGATTAAAAAAAGCAATAGTATCCCCTGTAAATTTTGATGAAAAGTTTCCCCTGTAAGGGTGCGTTTGTTTTGGTGTAAAACTCATTACATGCACTACTTTTCAAGAAAATGAGTTGCATAGAAATGTTTGGATGTCTCATAAAAGTGTGGTGATTGAATAAAGATTTCCCTAACCGCCTTAAAATCCCGAATTTAGGATCAGCCTAAAAGAAGGTACGCCATTTTTCGGATATTATTGATCTTTAGGTATTCTCAAAGTTTCACAAGAGATTTTTTACAATAGAAATATAAAAAATTATAATTTATATGATATATCAAAAAAAATTTAATTGTTTTAAATCATAATAAATATTGTAATATTTATCAATATGTAAAATATACTTTATTTATTTGAAAAGATATGATAAATATTTTTAAAATATATAAAAAAACACTGTTGTCTAAAGATATTTTGAAATATAATAAAAAAAGAGTTTTTTAATATTTTCAAATTTTTTATTTTTTAAAAATGTGTTCTTCAAAATAGACTATTTATTTCAAATATGATAAATACTATCAAAAAGTTGTTTTGATAATCTATTACTTATTTATTAAAAGGATTCTGTGATCCAGTATTTTCATTTCCCATTTTATCCATTAAACAATTAATCAATTACTAATGTATCTATTAATTTAAAATTTAAAATATATAAAAGATAACTACATGATAAATATATCTATTACTTATTTATTAAAAGGATTCTGTGATCCAATATTTTCATTTCCCATTTTATCTATTAAACAATTGATAAATTACTAATGTATCTATTAATTTAAATTTTAAAATATATAAAAGAAAACTACATGATAGATATATCTATTACTTATCTATTAAAAGGATTCTGTGATCCAGTATTTTCATTTCCCATTTTATCTATTAAACAATTGATCAATTACTAATGTATCTATTAATTTAAATTTTAAAATATATAAAAGAAAACTACATGATAGATATACATGGATTATAAGTATTTTTATTTCCCTTTTTATCCTTTAATAATTTATTTAATTACTAAATTTTAAATTATTCAATGATATAGTCTTATCTAATAAGATTTATAATCAGTAATTTAAATTTTTTAAATTTTAAATTATTCAATGATACAGTCTTATCTAATAAGATTATTAAAAAAATTTAAAATTTAAATTATTCAATGATAAAATCTTATCTAATAAGATTATTTAAAATTTTAAATTATTCAATGATATAGTCTTTAAATTTATTTAAATGTTAAAATTATTCAATGATATCTGATCTAATAAGATTATGATTTATTTAATTAATAATAATAATAATCTATTACTTCTATTTTCTATTTCTATTCTATTTTACTTATTAAAAGGATTATGTGATCCAATATTTTCATTTCCCAATTTATCATTTAATCAATTATTTAATTACTAATAGTAGTAAATTTATTTAAATTTTAAATTTATTCATTCATACAATCTAATCTATCTAATAAGATTGTTATGATATGTTAGGATATGAAAATATAGGTTTGACTGAGTTTGATTTAAGATAAACTTATTTATTTTTTAAGATTAATTTATGGATCAAAATTATCCCTTGATTTTCTCAAAATACTTTAATTTGAGATAATATTAGATGTTGCATGCAGGAATACTATTTAAATCACATGTGATTGAGGTTTTTTTAGAGCAAGAAGTTTTTTCTAAAATAAAACGAGTATGTTCCTTTTTATGTTTTTTTAATATTATGATCTTTTTTTAATTGAAGAGATATTTTTTTTATCTTTTTATTATTATGACCTTTCATTTTAATGTATTTTTTTTATTTTTTCAGATGAAGAAATTGGAGTTTGTAGTTTATGAAGTGAAGCATCACTTCAATAAAAAAAATGAAGGTAAAAAGAAATAAAAAAATAAAATTATTTTTCGTGTTTTGTTTATAATATTATTGAATATTTTTATGTGGGTGTTGATTATTAAATATTTTATTTTAAAATAATTTTTAAATGAATAATTTTGTTCGATTATGCTACATGGAAAACCCATAACTATTAATATGTGTTTTATTTTAATTTATTTGAATTATGTTTTAGGATATCATAAAGATAAAAGTTCTTTAATCATCTTTTTTATGTTTTTATTATTATTATCTTTTATTTTATTGTATTTTTTTAGTTGAAAGGATTGAGGAACGTTCATAAAGAGAAGTACCACTTTAATAAGAAATGAAGATAAAAAGAAAAACAAATTATTATTTTTTTGTGTTTTCTTTATAATATTATTTGAATATTTTTATGTGGGTGCTGATTATTAATTATTTTATTTTAAATATTTTTTTAATGAATAATTTTATTCGGTTATGCTACAATGAAAAACCCATAACTATTATTATGTGTTTTTTGTTTTAATTTATTTGAATTATGTTTTAGGATTGCATAATCATTTGATCGATGTATATAGGAGTTATATTCTTGATGAATTAATTCGTGCATATAGGAGTTCTATGCATCAAAATGTACATAAATTTATGTAATATCATTACTTTTTATTTATGTATATTTTTGTGAATGTTATACCACGTGCTTTGGCACGTGCATGAAAACTAGTATCTTTTAAAAATATTTAAATTCGTGTTTAAAAAACCAAGTTTCTTTAACAAAATATTCATAAAAAATATTTCCAATGATACTAATAATCCTAAAATCACGTAAACAATTGATAAATGCCTGTCGTGTAGGATTTGAATGGGTGTTAGTTTTGTTTTTGAGAAAAAAAAGGATAGATTATTTTCTCAAATCAACAAATCATAATTTTTTTGTTTTATAGAATATCTTGAAATTGGAAGCGTTAATGATTGTTATATTTTATATTTTTAGAGTATCTCATTTTTTTTTTAATATTATCTTGTATAAAAAATAAACTACTCTTTATTTATTTTTTTAAATTTATTTAACCTTTAAAACAATGGATAGATTTGGGTGTTTTTCATTAAATTAAATATTTAAAAAGATAGATTAGATTTGATGTTCATTAATATTTATTAAATATTTAAATTGATTATTTAGATTAGAAAGTAATTTCTAATAAACTTTCTTGGAAACAAACAGTGAATTAATTTTTCCGTAAAACAATTTCAATATTACCAAATGCTTGCTTTGGTTTTCATTTTCCATGAAAATGTTATCCATGCAAAACAATTGCTAGAGAAACTCAAATTACATCCAACCACTGGTATATGTGGCACTTATAATTGATCATAAAAGGATTTAGTATCTTTAATTGCTTTTACAGTAATGCACTATGGCCAAATCCTATATTTCAAAGTCTTGTATAGAAGCAAGTTAACCCTTATATGTGTGAATAACAACAGAATAACCCTTATTCGCTGTTTGTTTAGCGTAAATAAACTCCGATAGCTATGCCTGGATAAACTAGGATAATACATGATAACAATTCTAATAAAAGATGTGATTAGCTTATCAGAATTTATCTATTATTGAGAATAAAAATACCCCTTTCTTTCATTGCTAAAAATTTCTCACTTACTTAAACAAACCCCAATGATACACCCATCTTTATTAACCACCATCTGATCAGTGGATTATCCACTCTGAATCCATCACGACCGTCTAAAATATCAAAAAAACATCGATTAATCCTGACCGTCCGAAATCTCCTCTTCTTATTTGCATCTGCTTCCACGTGTACATCCACCGTCCATCGAATTAAACATCCCCACCCTCCACTTCATCTCCCTCACTTCGTCTCTTCATCACGAGACCGCCGTCGACAGCGGTGCAGGTCGTCCTCCCGTCGACGGAGTTGAACCGGAACGGCTCGAACTATCCGGCGAAGGCGATCCGGTGGCATAGAAGACCGAACCAAAGAGGTAGCTAGGGTGTCTTGGATCCCAGATTAGAACTTCTGGTCTGCTTTTTGGATCCTTGAAATAGTTCTTGAATGGTACTTGGTTGTTGTGGATTTCTTCTCTTTCAAATTAATGCTGATTTAGTTTCTATGAATCCATAATCACTCCTATTTTTTGGTCCATCCTTGATTATAGCCGGGGAGTGCTTTGCCAGGTAAATGATGTGAAATCAATTATACTGTCATCTAGAGTCTGATGTATAATATCAGCATATATGGATTTTGCTAAGGTGGCCATTAGTGCATGGTTTGTGGTTAGGAGTTCTGCTGTCAATCTTTGGGCTATGTATATTCATACTTAGGTTATATCATATGTGCTAAATTTGGTGTCCTAGCCGCACGCAAACCGCATACTCGAATGTATTAGCAATTCTGGGATTAAGTCTAAAATGTGGCTGTATTAGCAATTCTGGGTCTGAGAAATCAGGCCATGAGAATTGATGCAGACAAGTCTGCAAGAATGAAGAAAAGATATCCTATATGGTTTTTCAGCAATTCCCTTTATTGTTTTTTGTGTTTCATTCATTGCCTACGATTTGAGTTCTTGGAAGTAGCCTTGCAGGTACAGTATCCGTTGAAGTACTAGTATAGTGATAAGCATTCAGCAAAAGGTGCCTTACAGATGGGATGAAATAAATTTTACTTGATGTTTGATTCATTAATATTTTAATCTGTTCATAATTATTTTCTAAATCAGTAACCATGAACTACGAAATGATCAACAATTGCACGCTAATTCCCTATTCTCTTGTCTTCTATTTGAAATTCACTTATGATAGTAGATTCCTTTCCATGCCATGTTTTTTGAAGCAATTTTGTCATTTAATGTGTAATCTCTATTTTTCATATATACAACCTACTTTGTGCATTGGGCAATTGGAGCTATGTTAATTATTGAGTGCATATTTGTTTTATGCTTTAATCATGAAAGAAAGTTGCATGTCTTCTTTATATATTTTCATTTGTAGGTTTTGAATTTGTGGTGTTTTTTATCATATATGGATGGATATAAAATGTGTTAGATTGATTATGGAAAGTGATTTGAAATTTTTATTCATATGGAATTCAATTTGATTTCAAACAAGAGGCAAAAGAGGAGATAGAACTTCATTGGAAGGAGAAATTAAACAAAATTTAAAGACAAATATGTAACAATAAGGGCCAAACCTGAATATGGAAATGGAGAACTTATAGACTGAAAATAATGCATGTCTTCTGATAACCTTGACAAAATTAAATAAATTGCCCGCATCTGTTCATCTAGGGACCGTCAATAGCCTATCGTTTAACCCAACATAGTTATTATCTTGAGGTGATATCTGAATGCCAGCCTGAGATTCTTCAATGAATGACCTGCTCATATGCATAAGCTGGATGTTAGAAATCAGTAATCATTTAAATAAGCTAACAAAGATGATTATTGAGGATTCCTGTTTTTGATTTATTTGGGATAATTAGAAAGTGGATTATATGTGTAAGTAGATAACACAAGTTAAAACCCTAATCCTTCAAGCCAAACAAAACTTCACTCTCATAAAATTTATTTTTTCTCCCTTCAATACAGAGACCTTCAAAGCCCCGTGCAATACTCGTTCAGTGGATCATCTGGTGAAGAAACCCTACACGACATACCTCACATTTTCCAAATAACGCTAACATATGGTCTGTGTTCGTCATGTATAAACATACAATGCTCATCCAGCGCTTCAGCTTTCGAGCTGCTCCCATGGCGGCCCATCCCACCCACTCCACCATCTTCCACACAAACCCCTCCCAACCCCTCCTCCATAACCCTACCTTCCCATGCTTCGCCTTCTCCACTTCCTCCTCTGTCGCCCTCCGCAGAAGACACTTCTCTTCCCTCGCCGCGTCCCTTCTCGAGGTCGGCGGGGTCAAGATCAGCAGAGACGGTGAGAAAATTGCATCTTGATTTGTGGGCCTGTCTCAAAATTTGATTTTTTTGAGGTGGGTTGTTGTTGAATTTGGGGTGTGTGTGTGTTTGTAGATGTGGTGAGGGAGAGTGACCCGACGAACAATGTGCCGGATGCGATATTCTCGAAGCTTGGTATGCAGCTTCATAGGAGGGACAATCACCCAATTGGGATATTGAAGAATGCGATTTACGATTATTTTGATGAGAGTCACGGTGGGAAGTTTGTGAAGTTTGATGACCTTTGCCCGATTGTGGATGTGAAAAAGGTATTGAATTGGATGCCATGTTGAGTTTGATTGTTTTAATTATGTGATATTCATTGGTACTGCTGTAAGTATATAAAATAGATTCAACAACCTTTTTTTTTGGATGATGCAAATTCGTCTGTATGGTCATTTATTTAAGTGTCACGGTTGTGCATCGACACGTTACTCATTATATACTTTAGATTCATCAACTTGCTTCTATACAAGACTTTGAAATATAAGATTTGGCCATAGTGCATTACTCCAAAAGCAGTTAAAGATACTAAATTCTTTTATGATCAATTATAAGTGCCACGTAGGCCAATAGTTGGACTGAAACTTACAGGGGACACTTTTCCATCAAAATTTACAGGGGATACTATTGTTTTTTTTAATCTGGTTGACCAGTAGTGCCACTTATCCATATGACTTATCCGGTTAGTGAAGATCTTTTTGAGGAAATGGTGGGAGCACCGTCATAATTTTATTAAAAAACAAGTAAATTCTTCAGGGGAAAAAACAAAGAAGATGAGTGATAAAGATCTTAGAATTTGGGTCTCTAAAAAAGTAGTTCTTTTCTTTGAAATTCATCTTCAACTTCATTGTAGACAGGCATGGTTAATGGGCCTGCCGTATGTATGAAATAGATGAGTTTTGCAAGGGGCATATTTGGAACGAAAAGAATTTCTCAAGGAAAGTTCAATCCTAAATCTGTATTTCTAAAAGACATCTCATATGAAATCAAATGCACGTTCATTATGCTCCTCTATAGTTGTACTTTTTAATGCTCATTGTACTTTCTTCCTTTCAATAAAAATCTAAAATTAAAAAAAATTACCCAAGTTGGCTCTTTAGTTAGAGCCATGGGTTTGCTCACCATGGATCTTGAGATGGAATCCTCCCAGGATTACTTGATGCACAAGGTTTGTTGTTGATTCTATGCAGTGGGTTTCCCCGTCTAATATTGGGTTTCGTGTCCAAAAAGGCAACCTAGAAAACCACCATGCCTTGGTAATAGAAAAACCCCTCCCTTCTTAGTAGAGGTAGATACAACCCATGTGATGTTTTTCCGTCAATCATTTAGAAAGATATGGTGCCAACCCAAGTAAAATAAACATTCATTTCTTGCTACCAAATTGTCCAACGCACAGCATGAGGGGCAACTTGAATGAATTTTCCATATTTGATTCTCGACCTCCCTTTTTGTTGACTCTTTCTAAAATTTAACATGCGGACAACATCAATGAAGGATACTTCCCACACACAACCAATTCTTTTTCAATGTTCCATACTGTATTCACAACAAAGCACTTGGGATATCTTAGAGGTGGTTATTAAACATACTAACACGTTCACTCTATGTTCCAGTAACAACCAAGAAAAAAAACACTATGCCTTTGTGGATCCTTGTTTGAGTAGGGATCTAAAAACAAATGGGTGTTGGTAAATGAACTAGTGAAAATTGATTATTCATTTGAACTTGTTTTGGGTAAAATCTAGGACATAACCACCTCTGTTTATTTTCATATTTTTGATATTTCAACATGTTTGTTTCGTTCTCTGTAATCTTTCCATTTACTAACAGCCTACACTCTGATAGAGTTACACTGCAGAGCTGATGTTCACTCTTGTAACTGTTGCTCCGGTTCTTGCAGAACTTTGATGATGTATTGGTTCCTGATGATCATGTAAGCAGGAGTTATAATGACACATATTATGTCGATGCTTCGACGGTTTTGCGGTGTCACACAAGTGCTCATCAGGCAGATCTATTGAGGAGTGGACATACACATTTTCTTGTTACAGGAGATGTCTATCGCAGAGATTCTATTGATTCAACTCATTACCCTGTATTCCATCAGGTCCTCTCATTTTGCATGAAAGTGTATCCTTCAACTTACTAATTTGTAAATAGTAGTTGTTATTTTATAAATTTATATATCACAGATGGAAGGTGTACGTGTTTTCTCTCCTGATGAATGGCTGGCTTCTGGTGTTGATGCTACATCTTATGCAGCCATGGATCTAAAGAAGACCTTGGAGGGTCTGGCGCAACACTTATTTGGTATATTTCACAAATCAGATCAATGCTTGATCTTTTACTTGATACAAATATATCTATGTACCTTGACAAAGCAAATATATAAATTTGGGAATTATGGTTCCAAGTTTCTAGCTAACCTACCATCTAATATTTTATAGGTGCTGTGGATATGCGCTGGGTTGATACTTATTTTCCTTTCACGAGTCCATCCTTTGAACTAGAAATATATTTTCAGGTTTGCAATTTAACTTGTTTTAATTTGCACAACAACCTCTTAGTTCTTTGTAGTACAGATGGTGTGAAGACAAATTAATGATTCTTATCCATGCTCCCTCTATTGTTCATGGAATTATTAATACTTTGTTTTGCATGATGCAATTAAATATTTCAGAAATCCTGTGGGATGCAGATATTTAAGTCAAATCTTTACTGTTAGGGAATGAATGAAAAAGGGAAGAGCCAAGGGCAAAGACAAGGAACTGATTCACTTGTGCGGATAATTTAAATGTCATCTGGGAAGGGTGGGATATGATGGACATTAAACGGGGTGCAATATTTTTCTAAATGAGGACATATTTGTAGTCTACGACATCATGGACAAGTTTGTGTACAATCAATGTGTGTGGTGGTGGGATTAAAAGAGGTGTGAGCATTTGATTTATCACTTCAATTTGATTCTTCTTTCTGAGTTTTAGCTTAAAAAATGTGTTGGACCCGTGAAAATGTGTCTTTTTAATATTTGTCTATGTTTTGATGCCAAATTAATTTATACATTGATTATTGATGGGGTCTCTCATTTATGTTTATGAGATCCCTGTAGTTCACTGTATTCAAAACTTTCTCATATTTTAACTGTCTTCAGAAAATAAACTATATATTATTTCTAACACATTATGGGAAGATAAATCTCACAATCAACATTGTAGCTCAAGTTTGGCAGGACAATATCAGTCAATTAAATAGAAAACATGGCTTCAAAAATGCTTTCACATTCATGACCCACTATAAGTTGGTAGTGGTGAAAGTTGGGGATCATTTTCCTTTGTTTTCCAAGCGTCAAAATCATAGAGTTCTATTAACGGTCGTGATAAAAAAAAAAAATCCTTTTTAGGCTTATAAATTGTGAATGATACATAATAGCCAAAATTTGGTCCTTTTTTTACTTTGTCCTCCATGGTATGAAAAACTGTTTTTACATATGTTGCTTTTATCTGACATATTAAATAATTCCAACAACTCTATGATCAATGCAGCTTCTATGTATTCTTAAGGTTATGTGAAACTAATTCATGGCCTGCATTGTTCCAGGAGAAGTGGATGGAAGTTTTGGGGTGTGGAGTGACTGAGCAAGAAATATTGAAACGTTCTGGTAAAATAGATAATGTCGCATGGGCTTTCGGACTTGGTTTGGAGCGGCTTGCAATGGTCTTATTTGAAATACCAGATATTCGGCTTTTCTGGTCTACTGACCAGCGGTTTACATCCCAAGTAAATTTCTGTCATACCTCTGAAATATGTTAATTTAAGTAGTTAATACATTTATATGTTTCATTGTCACAAATTTTGGCTTTACTTTTTTCAAACATTTCATTGGTTATGCTTTTTTTTTTCTTCTGAGACATACCGGATATTATGATCAAATTCATGATTAAATGAATGTATCTATTAATTGAACCATGATATGATAGTGTGTGCACTCCCGCGTGTGTGGTTAGGTGGGTTGCACTGGGTATAAATAATCAACGCGAATTGTACGACGCACATTGTGTTTCAGGTTCACTGACATTTGACACTTAGCAGACTATTTTGATACTTACAAGAAACACTTAATTTCTTCCCTCTGAGTTGAAAAACACCTTTTTTCAAGCCCTCATCATTAAGGAAGCCATCATCCGACAAAATCAAATCAATTGAATTGTTTGATTAATTAACTACTTTTGATTCTTTTGGATGTTCTGTTTTATTTCCATTGACTTCAATGTCATCTATTGACTTAATCTGCCCCATGTAATGTTCTATTTAATGTTGTGTGTGATTTCCATAAGTTTATAAGACATTAAATGGCTTCTATCATACGTATACTCTTACCTCATGTAATTTATAATATGTACAATCCTTTTGACGGTAGTCAGGAGTACCTTTTTTTTTTGGAGGGTAAAAAGTAAATCTATATTCCTTTCAAAACTGTACAGTATACAAAACAGGGTTTTACAATGAAAAAGGAAAGAAAAGGGGGTGGTGGGCTAGGGAAAGGCTCCCACAATTGCTGTTGGGAGGGAAATGTAGTCCGG